>JARYGA010041560.1:0-600000 GCA_030545235.1 Helianthus tuberosus
ACGTTATTTACGTTTTACGCGCCGGGTTTTTTACGTTAACGTTTTTTTTACGTTTTACGCGCCGGTTTTTTACGTTAACGTTTTTTTACGTTTTACGCGCCAGTTTTTTACGTTAACATTTTTTTACGTTTTACGCGCCGGTTTTTTACGTTTTACGTAAAACTTTTTACGTTTTACTAAAAAAAATTTACGATTTTACGTTTTACCTAAAACTTTTTACGATTTACGAAAAACTTTTTACGTTTTGCGTAAAACTTTTTACGTTTTGCGTAAAACTTTTTACGTTTTACGTCTTAAGGTTTTACGTTAAAAAGTTTACGGTTTAACTTTTTTTTACAAAGCCGTTTTTACGCAAAACCGAACGCACCCAGAAAATCGCACACTCGGGAGGTGTCTCAGATAGTTTGCTATCATCATCGACCCTCAAAAAAAAAAACCCAAACAAACAAAAATCAAAAGAACGAGCGGATTCTTGAAAAAAAACGAAGTTTTGGCTCAGATTTTCAAATAATCAGAGGCTGCAAAAGTGGGGTTTGCAGGTTCAAAAACCTACCCTCTACCATCCTTGCCGCGCCATCATCAGTTTTTTTTTTTTTTTGCATCATCACTGCCGATTCAAGATTCAATAAGGCACCGGATTCAATTGATTTAAACATTCAAAAGGGACAAGAACATCATTCAAACATATTCAAAACAGATTCAAACCTGTATCAACTGAGATCAACCCCCCAAACATAAAAAAAGGAATCAACACAGATCAACCCTCCAAACATCAAAAATCACCAGAAACATCAAGAACACATAATCATAGTTCACTGATTCAAACAAAAATCACTGATCAAAAATCAAACAAGAACAAACCCACCAGCACCGACTTCCGAACACCCCACCCCCCATCACCGTCTTCCCCGCCACCTCCCACCATCTCCCACCAACGTCTTCCCCACCAACACCTCCCCACCGCCGTCCTCTTTCTCTCTTCTCGGTGAGAGAGAGATGAGAGAGAGAGGGTCAAACCTTCAAATCTTCATCAAATCGGAGCTTTTGGGCGGAGATAACACTCCACCACCGCCGGAGATAACAAATCGGAGCTTTTGGGCGGTGGTTTTGTGACTGTTGCCCACGCAAATCTTCATCAAATCCAGAATTGGGGGCGGTGGTTGGATGGTGAACGGTTGGGTGGCGGTGAACAGCGGTGTGTGGTGGGGGGGAGGGGGCCGGAGATGAGGGTGTGTGGTGGTTGTTTGAAGATGATGATCTTCATTCATTAGGATAAAGGCTGAAGATTGATCTTCATCATAGATGAAGAAATGAAGAGAGAGAAAAGTGTGTTACAGAAATTATGAAATGAATTGATGGGATATGCTTTTAATAAGAGACAAGATACACAAGGAAATGACATATAAACAAAATGACCTAAATACCCTTTTGATTGGCATGATTTTATTGGTGGAAAGTGGTTCTTGCGGTTCTTACAACTGGGAATGGTTCTCATTATAGCGGCTCCCTATATATATATATATAGGGAGAAGATCATGCGAGAACCACCTCTTATTGTGAGAACCGCGAGAACCAATGTGAACACACCAAAAATGCCTAAAAATAGCTAAAAATCACACAAAAAAATTTTTTTTGATTTTTTTAATATTTTTTAGGTTAAAATCGCTACTTTTCGAAGCAAAAAAAAAAAAAAAAAAATTTTAATTTTTTTTTTTGCTTCGAAAAGTAGCGATTTTAACCTAAAAAATATTAAAAAAATCAAAAAAAAAATTTTAGATTTTTTTTTGATTTTTTTTAGATTTTTTTAGGTTTTTTGAGGGTTTAGTTTTTAGCATTTTAGCTTGGGGGGGGGGGGGGGTGGGGGGGGCTTAGGTTTTTGGGGGGTGGGGGAGGGGGGTTTAGGTTTTTTTTTTGGGGGGGGGGGGGGGGGGGTTAGGTTTTTTTTAGATTTTTTTTTTATTTTTTTAGATTTTTTTTAGATTTTTTTAGGTTTTTTGGGGGTTTAGTTTTTAGCATTTTAGCTTGGGGGGGTGGGGGGGCTTAGGTTTTTGGGGGGTGGGGGAGGGGGGTTTAGGTTTTTTTTTGGGGGGGGGGGGTGGGGGGGGGGGTTAGGTTTTTGGGGGGTGGGGGTTAGGTTTTTTTTAGCTATTTTAGGTTGTGTTCACATTGGTTCTCAAGGTTCTCACAATAAGGGTGGTTCTCGCATGAGCATATATATATATATATATATATATATATATATAGGGGACCGCTAGAATGAGAACCACCCCGAGTTATAAGAACCGCGAGAACCACACCATCCGGGGCGAGGTGGACCAAATTTTTTTTTTTTACAACTAGATGTTTGTATTACAATCACATATGTAAAAAAAAATGTCGTGTGGGTAGTTTTTTACACCACAAGTTTGGTGTAAAAAAAAAACAAAAAACACCAAACTTGTGGTGTAAAAAACTACCCACACGGCATTTTTTTTAAATTTTTTTTTTTACGAATGTGTTTATAATACACACATCTTGTTGTAAAAAAAAAAAAAGAAATTTGGTCCACCTCGCCCCGGATGGTGTGGTTCTCGCGGTTCTCATAACTCGGGGTGGTTCTCATTCTAGCGGCCCCCTATATATATATATATATATATATATAGTGTGGTTGATGATTCTTTATTAATCATTAATAGATCATCCGCTTATCAATTCTAATGATTATATATTTCAAGATTTTAGGACAAGAGTTATAAAATTATTAGGATAGTAGGCAAAATTTATTCGATATATATTAACTTCTAAATATTTACCTATGCGTAGGTATAATAATCTACATATGACTAGCACATATATAGCTTTAATAATTAAATGATATTTGTTAATGTCTTTTTCTTAATATTTCGAGATAGATAATTAAACATTACATTTCAAACATTTTCATATATAAAAAAAACTATGGTTAAAAAACATGAATGATTTAATTTGTTATTCATGTTCTCACGTAATGTGCCTAGAACCATCTCATATATATTTCTTCATAGAAACTCACTAATACATAAAGGGGCAAAAGCAACCTAAAATTTTGAGTGCCAAAAATTATGGTGAAACTAGAAACCATATATGTGATCGATTTTAAAATGGTCGTAACTTAAGCGACCAAAAGAAAAATGGTCGCAAAGTAGTGACTGAAACAACGTTCACAAATTTAACGACCAAAACAAAACTGGTCACTAATTTAGCGACCAGAAATATTTAGTGTAAACCACTTGCAAATGTATCGACTGAAATTGTCGCTAGCATAGTTGCTAATTCTACAAAACAATAAAAAATCTAATTTGGTTGCAAAAACGGTTGCAAATAAGGCGACGGGAATTGTTTCGATAACCAATATGGTGACATGCTTGTGTTGTTTGGTAGGTAAGAAAAAATGAATGAACTAAATCGGTGGTGGCGGTGATCGGTGGCGGTGATCGGTGGAGGTGGTAGCGGCGGTGGGTGGCGGTGGCCGGTGGGTGACTGTTGTTAGCGGTGGCAGAGGCGATGGTCGCGGTTGGCGGTGGTCTGCGGTGGCGGGTGGCAGCGATGGTGGTCGATGGTGGCGGCGACGACGGTGGGTGGCGACAGGTGGTGGTAGCGGCGACGACGGTGGGTGGCGGTAGTGGTCTGGGTGGCGGTGGTCGATGGAGGATGGAGGTAGTGGTCGGGGTGGCGGTGGTCGGCGGTGGCAGGTGGCGGCGATAGTGGTGGCCACAGGTGGTGGTGGCGGCGACGACGGTGGGTGGTGGTGGTCGACGGTAGCAGGTGGTGGCAGCAGAGGATGGTGGTGGTGGTCGGCAGAGGGTGGCGGTAGTGGTCGGGGTCTGCGATGGCGGGTGGCAGCAATGGTTGTCGATGGCGGTGGCGGCGGAGGACGGTGGTGGTGGTCGGCGGAGGTTGGTGGCAGGTGGTGACGATGGCAAGTGGTGGTGGTGGCAGATGGTGGTGGCGATGGGCGGTGTTTGTGACGTAGGGGGAGAGAGTGAATGAAATGGAAAAAAAAACAGGAGAAGTGGATGGAATGAATTTGAGGGAATGGAATGATTTATGGAATGGATGATTCCATTACGTTGACCAACCAAACACATTTTTTTTCATTCCCTAGCAATAGTTGATTTCATTCCACCTTCTATTCCTGCATACCAAACACTACCTTAGTTAAAAAATAAAAAGAACTTGACAAAAAACTAAATCGGCCGTAAAAACGATAGGAAATATAACGAAGTGAAATTGTTTCGATTTAAAATACAATCACTAGTTTTAAAGATATTAAGGTAGTTTGGTTGCAAAGAAGGTTGCTAGATTACCGACCTGATCACAAGATTAACAACTTGAACAAACGCTTCATCGCAAAATTAGCTATCCAAACATAATAAGTCACAAAAACCTTTGTTAAATTTTTAAATGATATAAACCCATCCCCAAAACGATCGCAAACGTAACGACGACGTTAACAAACACAAATCTAGCTGAAATGATACGATAGAAAGATGATATATATATATATATATATATATATGGAGAAGATCATGCGAGAACCACCTCTTATTGTGAGAACCGCGAGAACCAATGTGAACACACCAAAAATGCCTAAAAATAGCTAAAAATCACACAAAATTTTTTTTTTTGAATTTTTTAATATTTTTTATAAAAAAAATCGCTACTTTTCGAATCAAAAAAAAAAAAAAAAAAATTTCTTCTAAAAGTAGCGATAAAAACATAAAAAATATTAAAAAATTCAAAAAAAAAATTTTAGATTTTTTTTTTTATTTTTTTAGGTTTTTTGGGGGTTTAGTTTTTAGCATTTTAGCTTGGGGGGGTTTAGGTTTTTTTTAGGGGGGGGTGGGGTTAGGTTTTTTTTTTGGGGGGGGGGGGGGGGTGGGGGGTTTAGGTTTTTTTTTTGGGGGGGGGGGGGTGGGGGTTAGGTTTTTTTAGCTATTTTAGGTTGTGTTCACATTGGTTCTCAAGGTTCTCACAATAAGGGTGGTTCTCGCATGAGCCCCTCCCTATATATATATATATATATAGGGGAAGGTTAAAATGAGAACCACCTCGAGTTGTAAGAACCGCGGGAACTACACCGTGGGGGGCGCGGTGGACCAAATTTTGTTTTCATAAACGTAGATGCATGTATAAAAACACAATTTGTAAAAAAAAAATTCAAAAAAAAAATGTCGTGTGTGTAGTTTTGAGCGCCACAAGTTTGTGTTTACGGGACCCGTAAATCTAGCCGGAAAATTTACGGGTCCCGTAAACACAAACTTGTGTTGCTCAAAACTACACCCACGACATTTTTTTTTGAATTTTTTTTACAGGTGTTGTTTTTATACATGCATCTACGTTTCTGAAAAAAAAAATTTGGTCCACCAAGGCCCGGATCAAAAAGTTCTCGCGGTTCTTACAACTCGAGGTGGTTCTCATTTTAACTTAATCCTATATATATATATATGGGATCAAAATCAAGAGACCCCCCCCCCCCCCTCTTAAGTTGTGAGAACTTAGAGAACTTTGACTTCCCGTGCGAGTTTTGCCACCATTTTTTGCACACACCTAAATTAAAATGTTACAAACACAACTGTAAAAAAATCTGAAACGATGTTTTCAGCCTTTTTACGTTGCTGTAAAAAACTGCTAAAATCCCTATAAGGGTTTTTAAAGATGTGTAAATCAACAAAAACTTTTTTTTGGAAAAGTTGATTTTTATATGTTTGGTAAAAAAATTTGGAAAACATTAAATAATTTATAACTCCTTACATTAGTTACTATTTCTCTAACTAATCCTACACATCATCGAATTTTATACTAAAATGTCGAAATTTATCCTACACTTTATTCTACACAGCTCGTAATTTATACCACATACTAAATAAAAAAATTGTATATATATATATATATATGGTAGGGTTCTAGAGTGAACACCAAGTTGAGAGTGAACTGTGTGAACTAATCTGGGCCATTGTTACATCATCTAGAGATTTTTAAACAATGGCAAGATTGTAATTATAATGTTGTAACTTCCCTTTAAAATAATTAAACAAAAGGGTATTTACGTCTTTTGTAAACTGCGTTTATTAAACAATATAATCAAAATCCCTTAAATCTCGCTAGTTTCCGTATATACAAGATACACAGTTGTTAGTGTATACACATGTGTACAGTCTCGCTAGTATTACTTTATACAAGATACACAGATGTTTGTTTATACACATGTGTACAGTCTCGCTAACTATCAGTTTATACATGATACACACCTGTTAGTATATACATATATGTACAGTCTCGCTAACTATCAGTTTATACAAAATACACAACTGTTAGTTTATATACATGTGTACTGTCTTTTATACATCTGTGTATTATATTCAGAAATGGTTACATATGTGTATATTAACAACATATAGTATATTATGCATGCACACGAGTAGATTCATATAAAAATTATGAAATTAATGAAAACGAAACATATCACATGTATTCAAAAATAAATAACTTCATCACATATTCAAAAAAAAAGTTAATGTCCAAAAATAATTACAATTTCAAACTCAGAGAAATTTTTTAATATTTATTGAAAATTATAAAAAGTTAAAAACAATATATTATGATATCTATATATATGGATAATAAAAGAAAAACAATATTAAAGCTGAAATTAAAATAAAATCTATGGATAAAGAAATGATGGAGAAATAATTAAAAAATGAGAGAGAGATAGAGAGTTAAGAGAGGAGAAAATTAAGGGATTTAATTTAAACATACTTAGCTAATGTAAATCTTACCATTTTAATCTAAAAAATGATCAAGAATCAAGATTAGTTCACTTAGTTCACTCTCAAGAAGTTGTTCACTCTTAAACCTAATCCTATATATATATACTAGGTTATAACCCGGAAATTTTCCGGGTAGAAAATTTTAATTTACAACAAATAAAAGTATAAAAATAACATTTTTAACCTCTAAAGTATCATCTTTCCC
Organism: Helianthus tuberosus; assembly: GCA_030545235.1. Lineage (NCBI taxonomy): Eukaryota > Viridiplantae > Streptophyta > Magnoliopsida > Asterales > Asteraceae > Helianthus > Helianthus tuberosus. The sequence goes on from JARYGA010041560.1 coordinate 6,994, forward strand.
TTTTCTCCACCATAAATTTTTAATTCAGTTTCTTAGACTTTTTCTTGTTGTAAACTTCACATCACTATTATAATATTTCCAGTACACCGGTACTTGCTATTGAATTCAATGCAGTAAGTAGTTTCAAAACATTCAAAAATCTGTATAAATTCATTTTAAATGCAGAGTTAAAACTTAAAAGCATATCTTGTATCTAGCTGCATACTTGTTCATCCATCATAGTTTTTTAATCTAACAACATGCAGCACCTCTGTCTCATAACAGTTTATGACTTAATCCTAAATTTAGGAATGATACACAATTATCACAATCTTCATTAAAGAAATTACAACTCTTTTAACAAAGACTATGGCTTTGTGAAATAAGCTTAATTTCAATCTATACACATGCCCCTTCTAATTCAAATTATGTATCAAATTAAAGCCCCGTTAATAAGCATATTAAATAAACACAATGCACAATACTTATATAGGGCTTATAGGTGGTTGTTGAAGAGTAGCTGCAACATGACCCTGCTGCATCACCGGCTATCTGAATAAGAAATATATCTAAGAAAGTTTACCTGAATCGTTAACGAAAAAAATCAGACTCAGATTGGGTTACTCAAGCGGATATTAATCACTGGAATCAGATATTAATCACTGGAATCAGATCTGGTATCAAACATAAGAGCACACATGAGTTGATTAACGAAACAAAATGGTGAGGAGAAGAATATACATCAGTGAATTGAATAGAGATCAATTTCCCATAGGATCTCATTCAAGATATATAGATATAGATAAAGATCGGTGCAAGATATACCTTTCCTTCAACTTCCCATAGGATCCTATTCAAGAGTTCCTTGTAGGGGAAGGAGTTTGAAAGAAGCTCATCACCTAAAATTACAAAACACAATTTGAATTAGATATGCAACTAGAGTACAAAAACAATAGTCGAAGACTCGAAGCATCTCTAAAATTACAAATAATATAGTCAAAACATCTCATAAAAAAAATCAAGATTTCAAAGCATTCAATTAATCAAAGTGATAAAAACCATTTATTTCAAAGCCATCCTTGTAAGCCGAAGAGAAGAATTAATTAACAAAGAAACCTTCTTAGAGCACTCCATCAATTCTGTCACATTAAAGATGAATTAAGTTAATTGAAAAAAGGAATGGACTAAACGGGTAAAACACATTAATGGTTTACTTCCAAATTTAAATTAAAATAATGATTGACTTCGAAATTTAAAATCAAACACATTAATGGCAAACTTTCAAATTTAAATTTAAAATAATAATTGACTTCGAAATTGAAAATTTAAAAACAAACACAATAATGGTTTACTTCAAAATTTAAATTTAAAATAATGATTGACTTCAAAATTTAAAATTTAAATTCTGAAAATCAAATCACTAATATCCAATCCCGTAAATCAAGCAAAGTTATTAGGAAAGTCTAACCTTGCCAAGCAAAACCAACCGATATGGTACCAATTTCTAGCCATAGCAAGCATATCTCTGTCCAACATAGTTGCAGCCAAAAACTCCGGACCATCCAAAATAAACACCTAATGAATCAAAATAAAAACACATAAACCTTGAATATTACTCAATTTATTACTACTATCCCCCAAAACAAAACTTTGTCAACAAATTATACTAACTTATGCAATGGTAAACCATAAAAATAACAAATTAATTTAGATGATTAGCCTTGCATAAAACCCAAATCGGGAAAGTTTACCTGAATCGTTAACGAAAAAAATAAGACTCAGATTGGGTTACTCAAGCGGATATTAATCACTGGAATCAGATCTGGTATCAAACATAAGAGCACGCATGAGTTGATTAACGGAACAAAATGGTGAGGAGAAGAATATACATCAGTGAATCGAATAGAGATCAATTTCCCATAGGATCCCATTCAAGATATATAGACATATAGATATAGATAAAGAAAAGTGCAAGATATACCTTTCCTTCAACTTCCCATAGGATCCCATTCAAGAGTTCCTTGTAGGGGAAGGAGTCTGAAAGAAGCTCATCACCTAATATTACATAACATAATTTGAATTAGATATGCAACTCGAGTACAAAAACAATAGTCGAAGACTCGAAGCATCCCTAAAATTACAAATAATATAGTAAAAGCATCTCATAAAAAAATCAAGATTTCAAAGCATTCAATTAATCAAAGTGATAAAAACCATTGATTTCAAAGCCATCCCTTGTAAGCCGAAGAGAAGAATTAGTTAACAAAGAAACCTTCTTAGAGCACTCCATCAATTCTGTCACATTAAAGATGAATTAAGTTAATTGAAAAAAGGAATGGACTAAACGGGTGAAACACATTAATGGTTTACTTCCAAATTTAAATTAAAATAATGATTGACTTCGAAATTTAAAATCAAACACATTAATGGCAAACTTTCAAATGTAAATTTAAAATAATAATTGACTTCGAAATTGAAAATTTAAAATCAAACACAATAATGGTTTACTTCAAAATTTAAATTTAAAATAATGGTTGACTTCAAAATTTAAAATTTAAATTCTGAAAATCAAATCACTAATATCCAATCCCGTAAATCAAGCAAAGTTATTAGGAAAGTCCAACCTTGCCAAGTAAAACCAACCGACATGGTACCAATTTCCAGCCATAGCAAGCATATCTCTGTCCAACATAGTTGCAGCCAAAAACTCCGGACCATCCAAAATAAACACCTAATGAATCAAAATAAAAACACATAAACCTTGAATATTACTCAATTTATGACTACTATCCCCCAAAACAAAACTTTGTCAACAAATTATACTAACTTATGCAATGGTAAACCATAAAAATAACAAATTAATTTAGATTATTAGCCTTGCAGAAAACCCAAATCGGGAAAGTTTACCTGAATCGTTAACGAAAAAATCAGACTCAGATTGGGTTACTCAAGCGGATATTAATCACTGGAATCAGATCTGGTATCAAACATAAGAGCACACATGAGTTGATTAACGGAACAAAATGGTGAGGAGAAGAATATAGATCAGTGAATCGAATAGAGATCAATTTCCCATAGGATCCCATTCAAGATATATAGACATATAGATATAGATAAAGAAAAGTGCAAGATATACCTTTCCTTCAACTTCCCATAGGATCCCATTCAAGAGTTCCTTGTAGGGGAAGGAGTCTAAAAGAAGCTCATCACCTAAAATTACAAAACACAATTTGAATTAGATATGCAACTCGAGTACAAAAACAATAGTCTAAGACTCGAAGCATCCCTAAAATTGCAAATAATATAGTCAAAGTATCTCATAAAAAAATCAAGATTTCAAAGCATTCAATTAATCAAAGTGATAAAAACAATTGATTTAAGTAACTAATCACAAGACAAAAAATTCCAAAATTTTTAATTTTAATTTAAAGTAGTATTACTCCTTTTTCTCTGTTCGTGTTCATCATAATCAACTCAAAATATTTTCTTGAGTAATATTATCAATGGAATAATGATATTAGTAAGAAATTATTCAATCCACTGCATAACAATTAAGAGATAATAATTAATAAAACAGTAAATAAAACCTAAAATTAGCTAAAAAGATATAAAAATTTTTTACAGATTCTAACAAAAGATTAAAGCTTCAAACATCAGTCACATGACAAATAATAAAAAGATTAAAAACAAATTAACAAAACCTAAAAAAGCTAATAAAATACCATTACACAAAATAAAACTAAAAAACCAATCTTCAGATCTAAAAAACTTCACATCTAACAATAACCTAATAGATTATGTAACACATAGATCTAGATGATTACAGCCAAATTAAACCTAATCAACAACCAAAAACGATAAGATTCGCAATCAAAGAGCTAATAAGCCTAAATTCATAAATACAAAATATATGTGAGATTGAAAGTAAAAGATTACCAGTAATCAAATCTTGATAGACCAACATGATGATGCTTCTGGAAAACAGTGGAAACAAAGAGAGCATCGAATAGGATTAACATACCTGTAACTTATGTTTACGGATCTACAAAAAAATAAGAACAATGAATAACTTATTATCAATCGAATCAGTTTGTAAAAAAAAAAATCAACATCTATATAATCGAATAACACAAAGAAACCATATTTAGCTTTGATTTGGTAGATTTACCTTTGAATTTGATCAAATCTTAATAAAATCAGGAAGATGATGAAGGATTGTAGAAGAGAGAGAACAGAGAAATTTGTGGTGTCGGTAGGTGAGATTTGCAAAAGATTAACTGAGACCTAATTTATATGATCCAAATTAGGTAAGTGGGTGTGTTTGGAAACCCAATAATTCGACCCGCATACATACGGATCCCGCGTCCAATATGAGGAAAATTGTGAATTTAGAATTTTATAATGGATTCCCTCCCAAAATCAACCTCCACTAAACCAATGGATGCCACATAAGCAAAATGGCTTCACCATTCAAAGACAAATGACCCAAATCATCTCATTTATATATATATATATATATATATATATATATATATATATATATATATATATATATATATATATATATATATGTAGTATTAATTTTGAAATTAAATAAAAAGAATCGTTGGGGGTTTATGTTTTTTCATAATAATGCATATGTGTAGTATTAATTTTTTTATACATAAAAAAATCTTGAAATTAAATAAAAAGAATCGTTAAAAACTGTGTGTGTTTTTAAGCGTTTTGTTAATATTTTTTTAGTTTTCTTATTTAAACTAATTTCTCTATAATCCATCCCCTCTCTCTATGTATATCTATGTATATAAAAGAAGGAATAAAAAAATACGTCATATCTACAATGGTAGAGTTATACATTCTATTGGATTGAGTGATACTTAGAATTTCTTTTATTCATTAATTTAACCTAATTAGATGGATGAGTTTAGTGCTAATACTGTAAATGCATTATATTATACATTGAAACAACACAATAGCATTTTTATAAGACTTCTTTCTTGATAATTCATATGAAATGAGTTATATTCTATTTAACATGTCATAATGTGTTCTTTACTTTTAATGTGATACTAGTTTTTTACCCGCGCCGCGCGTTGCGGCGGCGGCATCACGTCACACGCGTGACGATGATGACATTGATGTGTGGCGTGCCACGCGTGACGTGTGAATTTACCTTTGAAAGAAATAAACCAAAAAATACCTTGAAGTGACACCTGCGATCCCATCCTAGCTTTGCAAGCTGATTCAATACACAATAATACAAACTAAAGTTAATTTGAAAAGCCCAAAAAACTAACAAACAAAGAAATAAAAACAACTATTCGACTACTAATTTCAAATTATGTTGGCATGATTTAGCAACTAATAACCAAGTCAGTGATAGATTGGTATAATCAGTTTACATCTATCAATCATACGAATCTAAAACATAATTAAATAACTTACATTTGGTGGAGTTTTGTGGTTCCTTTAGAGCATTTCACCTAGAGGAAAACAAACCCAAAACATATTACAAACCTACTGGTTGCCATGTGATATCAGGCAACCATCTCCTAGCATCATAGCATGAGTATATTGCCCAATCACTTTGTCAAAGCAAAGTAAATCACACGAAGAGGCATTCAAGCTAAGCATAAAGGCAAAACTATTCAGGTAGGGAAAAAAATTAAAGGACAATGTCAACAAAGGACCGTTAGCATACAAAACAAAGGAACAATGAGGCTCAGATATGTGAAGCTTATGCCCCGCCAAGATACGGAATACCTCATCTTCAAAATGAAGAGGATAAACTGCCATGGCTGCATATAGTCCGACTGCGATGTAAGCACTTAAACACCACAGCATGTCGGCTGCCCCGCCAAGACACGGAATATCTCATCTTCAAAATGAAGAGGATAAACCACCATGGCTGCATTGTCCGATTGTGATGTAAAAGCATAGTCAAATACATGCCAACACTGAACAGTGCATAAAGAGTGAGTTATCATCATAGCCCCTAAAATAAAAAGAAACAATAATCATTCTACACATGTCGACTAACAAAACAAAGTATGAGGGGCAAGTATGTCATTTGGTCGGGTCACCGACCTTTGTATTTAAGATTATATAAATACCATCCTAGAGGAAAACAAACCCGAAACAGATTACAAACCTACTGGTTGCCATGTGATATCTGGCGACCATCTCCTAGCATCATAGCATGAGTATATTGCCCAATCACTTTGTCAAAGCAAAGTAAATCACACGAAGAGGCATTCAAGCTAAGCATAAAGGCAAAACTATTCAAGTAGGGGAAAAATTAAAGGACAATGTCAACAAAGGACCGTTAGCATACAAAACAAAGGAACAATGAGGCTCAAATATGTGAAGCTTATGCCCCGCCAAGATACGGAATACCTCATCTTCAAAATGAAGAGGATAAACTGCCATGGCTGCATAGTACGACTGTGATGCAAGCACTTAAACACCACAGCATGTCGGCTGCCCCGCTAAGACACGGAATATCTCATCTTCAAAATGAAGAGGATAAACCACCATGGCTGCATAGTCCGATTGTGATGTAAAAGCACATACAAATACATGCCAACACTGAACAGTGCACAAAGAGTGAGTTATCATCATAGCCCCTAAAATAAAAGGAAACAATAATCATTCTACACATGTCGACTAATAAAACAAAGTATGAATCACTCATTCTTTGATGTTTGCAAGGTGGTCCATAAACTGATAGCAAATAGGCCGAATCTTTTGACTATAGTGATCCACACGTATGTAAATCATCAACCCCTGTAGATTTGACAAACAATCAAAACATTCAAACAAAAAAATCATGCTTTTGACCAAAACCTAGAGTAGTAGCAACCATCTGAGGGATACGGGGTTTTGATCCAGGGGCAGCATTTGCATTTGCATTTGCATTCTGCAATCAAGTCATAAAATGAGAAGAAAGTCCAGACTGCAGCTAAGTCCATTGTGAAAACTGAAGGCAATTTTAAACAGACATCTGATTATCGTCAAGGGTGTCATGGCAACCAAAATTGATATGGAATTGTTTATATTCATAGTAATGCAAAAGTGTTATGGTAAACTAAAAGTAAAATGGTATCAGCAAATTCAACATTGAATAAGTAACTGCCAGTGCCACATCTCTGTTCACCCCTTGTCTTATTTCAACCTTTGTTGGGATTGAACCCTACCAGAGGAACAGATAATGAAAGCCAAAACCAGGTCACAACAGTGGATTCACAATAAGCAGCAGTTTACATTAAGCTTTCCCCTTAAAAGTGATTTACAACAACTGATGGCCTCTATCCACTGTTCATATACAACTGCTGCTGCCCCTTTAACTGCTGATCAAGCCCTGAAGTAGTCAACACTGCTGGTCCTATCTACTGATGATAAAGCACTGCCCAATCAAGGACTGATCAACCTTGAGGAAAGCACTGATGAAGGAAGAAAGCAGTAGTTTAGAGTATTACTTGTTTTATGTATAATCAGTGGTTTAGAATAGCAGTGTTTGTATAGGATCAGTTGTTAAAGGTTGTTAGACGTCGCTTTCATGGTGACGTCAGCTGAGATGCATCAGTGGATTGAATTGTCTATAAATGGAACAGTACCCTGTACTGTTACATTTGATTCGTTTTGAGAGAGTTCTTCTCCTCAATTCAATCCTTTCATCTTGTACAACCAACCACTGTAGTATCAGGCTGAGGGGGAGCTTAGTTTGTAAGCATGCCTGTAATCTTTTGAACTACTTTGTAATCTTTCGACTGATGGAAAGCATTTGTTTATCTAAACTATTTTCTTCCCTGATTATGTTTATAAAGTTTGTATTCATTTCCGCTGCACTTTACATTGTTTCATATTCACTGAATGTTCAAATCATACAAACAAACACAATCATGAGAGCCTCAGATCCTAACAATTGGTATCAGAGATTGGACAGTCAAAATTTGATCTAACAATCAATTTGACATAACAGTTCGGCTCATAATTCATTGATACTGAGGTTGGGTGCATTTTGTTGAAAAACAGAGTACCGAGTAAATCATGTCCAAAGTGGTTATTCAAAAACTCTGTAAATCAACCAAGATGTCATATGACACACAAAACTCACACAACAAGTGATTTCATGCACAAGACACTCATGGTTTCTAGATCTGAAAACATATCTGTTAAACTGTGGGATTATTTCTTATTTTCAAAATTGATTTCAACTATTGTTATGAAAATTGTGATGTCACCCTATTAAATGCTAGAGTATGAACCTCAGATTAACAAAACCTATGTTCATAAAAACATTGGTGTTTTGCTAACATAAAAAGAGGGAAATTAAAACTTTAGTCATTTAGATCTTATGTGTTGAAAACAGGTTGAGATCCTCAAAAGGACAAAATCAACTATGTTAAAATACATTAAGAAAATCAGGAGTCAAAAATGTCCAGATCATAGGTAATGAGAAGGTTGGCATAAGCATGTGCAGAAATGACCAAATCTCTCAAAACTTTACTGCAAAATGATATAGGAACAAGTATTCCTTCAATAAATGCCTCTCAGTAAGTATTTTATTACTTATGAATGAGAAGGTTAAAAAGGGAAGAAGAAAATTCACAAAAACTCAGAAGTGTGTTTATCTCAAAACTTTTGAAGTCAAAAGAAAAGAGTATAAACGTAAAACACTTAAGAGTCAAAGCTCGGGGTAATAATGGTCATTAAGCAACTGTTTGTGCTCATTGGTTCAGGAAAGTTCAGGTGACAATAGTATTCTCAGTGATTGAGCTTACAAGAGGACTGAACAAATCTTCAAAATCATCACATGGTAACAAGATCTATAAAAGGATATTCAAAACTCATGTGTCCATGTGTTCTCATGTTTGTAATCAGCTAACAAGAAAATGGTACCAAACAGTGGTCAAAATGTGTTCAAAATTTCCTACCACTGCTGTCAAATCACTGACCATTTTCATATACTTGAGAATGATATGATCACGTATTTTATTGAAAATATACCAGATCCTTTTTGATGTTGTTCTTAGAAAATCCTTTAACCATTTTTTTAAAAAGGATTTTCTCGAATAACCAGGATATATTGTTCATTTTTTTTTAATAATATATTTTAAACTTTTGCTTGTTTTTGTTGACAATAGTTTCAGTTCCTGTCAGGATATAGTACCTTATTTTTGTTGGTATTATTGTCCTCATAAATGGGTCAAAAGGAAATGGTACGTATGTCAAGATCATATCATACTCAGGTTTGTTCTTAAACATTTCTCAAAGGTTGATTACTAAACTGTGCTTAAATTACTGGGGCACTCATGTTTTAATTGGATATTAAACGAAAATGAGTTGCCTTAGCAAAAAGTTCTCATCATCTGGGGTACTAAACCACTGTCCTTCAAAATTGACATGTGGCAAAAACCTTGAATGAAAATTCTCAAAACAGTTGCTGAAATACTTGTCCTTCAAATCTGTACCATTTACCCTAATCACTGTTTTGTTCAAATATCTGATCACTAAATACTATCCACTGCTGAAACTCAACCACTGACTCTTCATTTTGCTTGGCAAGCACTGATGCTCAAAATCAGTATCTTATCCACTGATATACTATCCACTGATAGTAAAAATCTTCCACTGTTCTCATTTTATTACCGTTGTAACTACTGATGCTTGGTACATCAGTGGCTCTCAAAACAACTGTTCTCCATTTTACACCCATATCATCAGAGGTTGACATGTGGTCAGTTTTTAGCCTTCAGATCATAATAACCACTGCCACATCAGCGATCAGTTTTTCCCTAAATAAAACCCTGATCAAAATCCCAAACAGGGTTTTACACTGTCGAATTGAATTCCAAAGTTCTCTTCTCAAAGCAGTTTTCAACCTTTCTTCCCAAATCACTCTCCGAATTCTTCTTCATCAAAATGACGAAGTCAAAATCAAAATCTAAATCTAAACCAAAATCACTATCATCTTCAAAAGAGGTCGCACAAACGGCCGAAGAAACCATTGAAATCCCATACAAATCACCGCACAACTACTTGGGTCTCCTCATAAAACCCTCAAACAACCGCACCTTCGATTCCGTCATCGACACACTATCTGAATCAAAGTACAAAACTTTGTTGACAGCAGATGCTCCCATTTACCTGCAAACCCAGAGAGAGTTCTGGAAAAATGCTACTCTTGAGAAACAAGATGATAAAGTAGTAGCCACCAACTCCTCGATACAGGGTAAAGCGATCCAAATCACTCCACAAACAATCTCAGAAGTCTTTAAACTCGATGATCAGAAAGGTAAAACTTCTTTTGACAAAACCGAGTTGAAAACTGACTTTTTGAAAAGAGGGTATGCAGAACAATCAAAGGTAGATACCTTACAAAAAGGTTATTTTCCGTCTGCACCCAGATTTCTATTTCACACACTTTTGTCGTGTGTTTCAAATAAAACAACAGCGTTTAACGAAATACCATTGAAGATTCAATGCCTGGGCTATGCTATTTTAAATAATAAAGATTACAACTATTCCCAGGAAATCTTCAATGACTTGGTAAGGAATGTTGATAGCAAAACATTTTTACTCTTTCCAAGGTTTCTAAGTTACTATTTTAAACAAAAATTTGAAAAAGAAAATGAAAATGTGCCAAAAAAGGTGTTTATTTTCAAATAAAAAGTTTAACACCTGAAACATTCACTAGAATGTTGGCACCAATAAAAACAAAAGCAGAGGTGTCCGAGCAGAATTTAGCAGTTACTACTGCTCCTCAGACATCTGCTGCTGAGCCCACTGCTCCAGGTGATCATAGCAGCACTACTACTGCTTTGAAACCCACACTTTCCACTACCAAAAAGAAAACATCCAGAAAGCCCCCAAACCCAAGACAAAGGCAACTCTGGAAGATGAGATCCCAGAGCAAATGCCTGTGACAACACAAATGTCACTACAAACCACCGCTGCTACTTCCTCACAGCAGTTGATAGAAAGATCTCCACCATTGCCTAAAACTCCTCCTGCATCCTCACAAAAGGATCAGGTTGTAAGCACAGGGACCCCACAATATGAAGCTCTGGATTCAATCGGATCCATCTTCCTCAGTCCTGATCCCAAGGACATGTCTCTTTCAACTCCCATACCCTCACCAATAATATTACCACAATCCATGCTACCTTTGTTGCATGCAGTTGATATAGCTCAGACAAAAACCAGTTCCTCTCAATCACCCATCAAAGAGAGTACACTCCAACAAGTGATTGGGTCTGATGCTTATACTTCTGCTATCCCAGCAACAATTGAGGAGGTTACACCCCCTGAGTTACAAGTAACTCTCGGTGGTAGTTCAAGTGGAGCAGCAACTACAACTGATGGATCAACAGATCTTTAGTTGGACAGTTGTTTCATTAGTAAGACTCCCTTGAAGGCAATTTCTTCCATAGCACCATCGGTAACCACCAGTGAGTTGATTCAAACCACTGGTACCATCAAAGGTTTATCAAGTGCTAAAGAAAGAAGTCCCCAGTGGCCAGTACCAAGAACAAGGGGCATCAATGAGTGATTTTTGGGACTCTGTTCCTAAGTCACACATTGATACAACCACTGCTGGTGGGGATTCAGATGATTCTACCAACGTAGGTGATAATCCAAAATATCAGGAATTGACGGGCAGAGTTGAAAAACTTGAAGATTCAGTTGCTGAAATAAAGGATATGTTGCAAGAGATTTTGAAAGCTCAAAAAGCACAATCCACTGCTGTTCCACCTCAAGCACCTGCTCCACCACAAGCATTTGCTGCAAATGAGCTCTGGAATATCTTTCAACCCTTACTTGAACACCAAAAACAGATGGCTGATCAGCAGCATGAAATGCATGTAAAAATGCTAACAAACATGGTGGAGTCAAGATTTAAAGATACTCAAGCAGACATCAAGGCTATAAAGGCCAGCATACAAAAGACTGCCCATGGTGAAAAAGTTCCCTCTACTATTCTCTTCATGGATAAACCCCTTGCAGATAATGCCAAAATGGGGGAGAAAATCAAGTTGAAGAAAAAAGGAATAGAAGATGGGCTGTATATTGAACCAGAACTAGAAAAAAAGCCATCCAAACCACCTCAAACCACAAAATCCCAAACTTCCATCCAAACAGCTGATACAGCAGCAGTTACAAAAACTACTAGCCAAACAGCTGCCATCTCTTCATCAACACCCACCACCAAAACCACTGCCCTCACTTCATCATCATTACCTCCTGCCATAAAGCAGAAGACAGCAGATGTTACAACATCTGCTGTAATGACAACAGTGATTGAGACACCAGTTGTTTCAACCACTGTTAGTCAATCACAAACACAAACCACTGCCATTTCATCTCAAACCACTGAGCCACCCAAGACATCATCAGCCTCTCCTACAATAAAAAGGAGAAAGGTTTTCATATCTGATGATTCACCACCACCATCACCATCACCATCAAAAACTACACCACCTTCAATCCCTGCTCAAAAGCAGAAGACAAATACTGACACATCAGTAGTTGTAATGACAACAGATGTTGAGACACCAGTTGTTTCAACAGCTGTTAGTCAACCATCCACCACTGTGTTCACCAGTAGGGCTGTCCAAACTGCTCGACGATAGCTCGAAAATTGCTCGAAAAATGCTCGTTCGATTCCTGCTCAGTTTGTAAATGAGCCGATCGGATCGGTTCGATTCAAATTCAATCCGAGCATGAGCAAAGCTCCGCTCGCTCGCCGATCGCTCGCCGATCGCTCGGTTTCGCTCGAATTATTCTTTATTAATAATTAATATATATATATATATATATATGTATGTATGTATGTATGTATATTATATATTTTATAGATTAAAACCCAAAAAAGGTAGCCCAAATAATATTAGCCCAAAATAATTACAAGCCCAAATAATATTAGCCCATATACTAAAAATTCAAACCCTAAATCTATTCACTCATTCATCGCCGCTCTCAACTCTCAAGTCATCGGACATTCGGACAATCACTCATTCACTTTCACTCATTCAGTCGCCGCGCCGCTCTCAAGTCATCGGACAATCATCGGGCAATTCATCGTCGGCTCAAGTGTCTCTGACTCAATTAATCGGTATGTTTCAAGCTTGTGTTAACTCTAAATCTGTTTGTTAATCGTTAAAGATAGTTCGCTGCGATAATCTGTTTCTGTTTCTGTTTAAGCGATAAATATGTTTCTGTTCGCTGCATAATCTGTTTCTGTTCGCTGCCAACGGGGTTGTTTGGAATTGCTTATTAACACTAGTTATTGCCTTTATAAATAACTAATTTGTAACAGGGGACTTTAAACTGTTTAATAAAAACAACTTAGAAGCAGAGGTATTCATGGTTGTTCAATATTTGTTTCTGCATATCTGTTTCTGTTTCTGCATATCTGTTTGCAACATATCGTTAAATCTGCTTCTGTTAAACATATTGTTTCTTTATATTGTTTCATTTCTGTTTTTGTAGAATGTCTTCTTGTAAAGAATCAAACGAGAATCCGGCTGCTCATGTTGACTTGACTGATGGAGAGGACGACCCAGTAATTGATGAATCGGGTGATGCTGATATGGCTGATACAGCGACCGGAGGTGCTTGTTTAAAAAAGAGAAAAAATTATTCGGATGTGCAACCAGTTGAGTGGACTTTTGAGAGGTTGTATTTAGAGGATGAATATGATGATATGGTTAAAGATGTGAAAACTAAGTTAAAATGTCTTTTTGACAAGTATTGTAATGCATATAAGACATCTGTGGCAGCCAAGAGTAGCTCAAAAACATCTTTAAATGAATCAAGTGCACACACGAATGATTTTTATGCTTGCCTCAATTCAAGAACCGTTTCGATTGAAAGAAAATCTGAACTTGATGAGTATTTGGATGAGCCGAACCTAAAATGTATGGATCCAAAATTTGATGTGTTGAAGTGGTGGAGTCAACTTTGTAGCAAGTTTCCGGTTTTGAGTAAGATGGCGAAAGACATTTTTGGCATCCCGATCACTACCGTGGCTTCCGAATCAGCCTTTAGTGCTGGGGGGCGTATATTGGATGACTACCGGAGCTCTCTTTCAAAGGATATGGTGGAACTTCTTGTTTGTGGAAGTGATTGGTTAAAGGCGAGCTCAAAAACAACCTTAAAAACATTGAAAGTAAGATTTTATTACATTTATAGTCTATTTATACTTTTGTAGTTTATGCATTAACATTTATATTTTGTTTTTTTAATGTGTAGCAAGCTGCAAGAGATGAAGAAAAATTGGAAATTGATGTGTTGACTCCAGACGGGTCGGATAACAAATGAAAGGTATTTTTATAATTAACAAACCATAAAACTGTCATGTAATGTCAAATGTGTAGAACTTAATGGTTTTGTTTAACGCTTGTGTTAATAGGTTATATGTATGTTGATTTGAAGTGGAATTTGGTGGATGGAGATGACCAAGCTTTAAGAAGATGTTTATGGCTTTTGAGCTAGATTTCAATTTGTATTTCGCACTATATTTTTATGCTTTGGATTCGATATTGTTAAGAACATTTTTAGGATCGTGATTTCAATTATGTATTGCTTTTGTTATAGTTTAATGCAGCCTAAAAGGTGCTGCTGGACATGTTTTATTAAGTCATGATTTCAGTTTTTTGTTGTTGCTGCACATTTTTTAATTAGGTGTTGAGAAAAACCAAGCGAAACCGATCGAAATCGATCCGAACCGATCCGATCGATTTAAATTCGAACCGATCATGAGCAGCACTTTTATGATCGGTTTTACAAATTCGAACCGAATCGATCCGATCGGTTTTAATTCGATCCGATCTCGAGCAGACCTTCGCTCGGATCAGATCGGCTCATGAACACCCCTATTCACCAGTCTCACATCACAACCAGCAAAGCTCTACACCAGAAAAAGAAAACTTACCCAGCCAGATGAGGACCAATATGATCCCACTGCTGCAAAATATCCGTTGGAACTAGAAGCTATAAAAAATGAGATGAGGCAGTTCTACACTGATGATGATCCTTCAAACAGAAGATTTCCTTCACTCGTTGGCTTTGTGGTTCCAGAGGATATGGATGAGTATCTTCAGCTCAAAACAAGACAGGCTAAGATAAGACCCAAGGTTGAATGTAAAGGTCAAGGTGATGAAGCCATTGCTGAAAGATTGGAACTTCTGCTCACAAAAGTCAAACAAATAAAAGATTTTGCACAAGAGCTGAGCAAAGAAAAGGCAGAACAACGAAAAGAGATGAGAAGAAAACTTCTTGCATACATAATGCAAGAAAATTTTTATCCTGCTGAAGAAATCCAATTTGAAGAATGACCAATAGTGGCTTTAAAGCATGAAACTGATAGGATTGATAAAATCAAGAATGATCCTAAAAAGAAGAAAAATGCTCCAAATTGGAGCAAATACAAAAAGCTCATCACTGACCTAACAACTGAGTACAAAAGAAAGAAACAGGAGCTGGTGGATGCAAAAGTGGACACTGCCAATGCCATCTCAAAATGGTCAAAGCAGCAAACTGATGAAGCCTATGAAAGGCTGAAGAAAAGGAAGATAACTGTTTCAGGCACTTCAAAGAAGCATGAACAAATGATGAAGCTTGAACAGCAGATTGAAAACCTCAAAACACTGTTCAGGTCAACAAGAAATCCTACTCTTGTGTCAAACCGAGAAGAAGGGGAACAGCTGAATAGTGAAGAGGAAAAGGAAAAGGAAATTGAGTACTTCACAGAAGCCATCATGAAAATGAGTCTAAAAGAAGAGAACTCAGAAAAACTTCAAAACCTTTTTAAGAAGGTGTTAACTAAGCCTGCATCACCACATAGTTCAGCAGATATCCCAGACAGTGAGCTTGATCAACAACAGAGACAAGAGCTGATTGACAAAGAGGTTGCAGAAGATATAGCTGCAGCAAATGAAGTCATAAAAGAAGCTTTCAAAAGAATGTCTGAAGTTCAGGATACTGCTTTACAATTCTTCTCAAGGCCAATATCCCAAAGCTCATCAGCAAATAAATCTCTCCCAAGAAACCCATTGGGTTCGAAAGTACTAAAGTGGATGTCTGATCAAAAGACCCACGTATTGACCCTGGTCAGATCCAATGGCGAAGTGAAGTACATATCAAGGAAAGAAGCACTAGGCCTTAGTGTTGAAGATTTGCAGGATCTCCTTGAACTTTCACTGTGCAGGGATGAGGATGACACCAGTTCCAAAGAATTTGAAGAAGAATTTAAAAGACTTGCAAGGGAACTACTGATGAGGAATAAAGATCCAGAATAATGAATGGTTTTGGCATTATCAGTTCCAGGGGGAGATTGTTGGGATTGAACCCTACCAGAGGAACAGATAATGAAAGCCAAAACCAGGTCACAACAGTGGATTCACAATAAGCAGCAGTTTACATTAAGCTTTCCCCTTAAAAGTGATTTACAACAACTGATGGCCTCTATCCACTGTTCATATACAACTGCTGCTGCCCCTTTAACTGCTGATCAAGCCCTGAAGTAGTCAACACTGCTGGTCCTATCTACTGATGATAAAGCACTGCCCAATCAAGGACTGATCAACCTTGAGGAAAGCACTGATGAAGGAAGAAAGCAGTAGTTTAGAGTATTACTTGTTTTATGTATAATCAGTGGTTTAGAATAGCAGTGTTTGTATAGGATCAGTTGTTAAAGGTTGTTAGACGTCGCTTTCATGGTGACGTCAGCTGAGATGCATCAGTGGATTGAATTGTCTATAAATGGAACAGTACCCTGTACTGTTACATTTGATTCGTTTTGAGAGAGTTCTTCTCCTCAATTCAATCCTTTCATCTTGTACAACCAACCACTGTAGTATCAGGCTGAGGGGGAGCTTAGTTTGTAAGCATGCCTGTAATCTTTTGAACTACTTTGTAATCTTTCGACTGATGGAAAGCATTTGTTTATCTAAACTATTTTCTTCCCTGATTATGTTTATAAAGTTTGTATTCATTTCCGCTGCACTTTACATTGTTTCATATTCACTGAATGTTCAAATCATACAAACAAACACAATCATGAGAGCCTCAGATCCTAACAACCTTTCGTATTCTATTTCTTAACTTTAAAAAGTTAATTAATTATAGCATTCTATTTATACGTAATTTCAATCATATTTTATCTCAAAATATCGTTTTCTCATGACTAACTATTTCATATTTGTTTTATTAACGGTTTTGTAACATATAAAAAACAATTTCAGTTTGGTTGTCCATGGGACAATCTAATTACAGTTGATTTATACACAAAATAAGGAGGTGCAGTTGGAAAATCTTTATTTAAACATTTGGCAGTGGGATAATGAGTTTGGTCCATGGAATTCCTATAATTAATTTGTAAATGAAGACGATTGATTGAGCAATGATTTAGGGAATCTACAAAAAGAAAGAAAGATGATATTATTTTGTGGTTGAGATCTCTCTCTAAATAGAGAAATATATAACAAATTAAAAACAAAGGCTTACACACTGATAAGCAATTGGAGTGGTTAAAAAGAAATCAGGAGGGGAGGTGATCAGTTTTAATCTCATGGTTGTTAGATGAGAAACTTAAATCACACATCGCATCTAATGCTATTGACAAAACACATTACAATTGAGTAGATCTGGAACTGAAAGTCACAAATGAATTTGCAAAAATTGATTTAAGAGCTAGAAAGTAGGCAGATCTAGAGATTACCGAAAATGGATTCACGTCTTCAGCAGCAAAAGGATTCGCATCTTTAGACCGACTCATCGTTGATTTTGCAGAAATAATAACTTCCGCAGATAGAGAGAGATTGATACTAACCTGATAGCAGCAATGGTTGCAAGAGGCCAGAGCAAGCAAGATGGAGATAGTGAGAGCAGAATGATGAAAGGTCTGGAAGAAATCCCTGGCGCTTAATTTAGCAGAGGAAGGAATGATCCGGAAGAGAAGGTTTCAAGAGATAAAAGAGAAAGGGTAAAGGTAAATAAGACAAATGAGGGGCAGGTATGTCATTTGGTCGGGTCATCGACCTTTGCATTTAAGATTATATAAATATTATAATAGGTAGAACAGTTGAATGAGAAAGTAACGCAACTACGACAAGAGAGAGAAATAGAAAGACTAGAGAAAGAAAAAAAGTAGAGAAACTAAAAATTACAGAGCAAATCAAGGAAAATAGTATTGCAAATGCCACAAAGAAAGAAGAAGTTCTATTCCTTTTGAAGAACATACCAAAAAAGTAGCTCTAACTAGTTAAACGTGTGATCTTTTGGTAAAGATGGTCAATTTGGATATCTGTTGTCATACCTATGTTTAGTATTTCTTATTGTACTTATATTTTGGTATTTTGAAATATTTACTTTTGAATATTTGTTCAGTTAAAGAATTGGTATAATTTTATGAATGTAAAGAACTATTTGATTACGGTATTGAGATTTATAAATATTGTAAAATCGAAAAAAAAAATCTCTTAATTCTACATACTTTTTGCGACCGAAATGACGGTCGCAAGTTTGAACCAAAACTCGGTTGCTAAATTGGTAGAAAGAACCCGATCGCAAAGTTGGGCGTATAGGTTCGGTCGCAATTTTTGTTGCTAATAGTTCAGTTGCAAAATTTGTCGCAACAGATTTGGTCGCGAATAGTTGTGGTCGCTAAGCGTAACCAGTCACAATCTCAGTTGCTAAATGTCCTGTCACAGACTCGGTCGCAAAAATGATTCTGTCGCAGATTCCGTCGCTAAATTTGCAACCAAATATCTGGTCATAAAACCGGTCGCAACAATATTTTGGTCGCCTAAAATGGTAGCAAAAGGGCATTTGCGGCCATTTGACAGTCATAATGGTTTTTCTAGTAGTGAAATGAATAAATGTTAATAGAATTGAATTTATATGTAACGCAAGTTGGTAAAACCTTTTATTCATATTAAAACTTAATGACTTTCACATACTACTACGAGTTTCTCTAAAGTTCAAAAACTAATCAGTGTAATCATAAGCATCAAATTATAATAACTAAATATAATTTGTTAAGTTATAATTTTGTGTTCTAAGAATTGGCAAGCCGGCGCTTATTTGGGGCCTAAGCCCTTAAATAAAACTTTGCACTTTTTCTTTTCAATAATAAGTGTGTTTTTTTTTTTTTTTTTTGTAATTATAAAAATCAATCATTCACTGATGTACCACTTTTGGCTTTTAAAAATAATTGTCGGTGCCAGTTTAACATAGTTGGATTTATCCCAAACTGTCAAGCAGCATTCCTTTTATGTCATCTTGAATTAACATAGAATTAACATAGTTAAAGCGTTGTGAATCTTGACGCATTTGCTTTTGGCCGGAAAATCTTTGGATTCACAAAAAAAGTTTATAAAGTGTTTAAACCACAAGCGGATTGGGAGTAATGCCAAAAGTATCAGGTTTTCTCAAACTTGTTTAGACCATGCGTAATGGGTATTATAAGGAATTGAAGGGACTTGACGACGCCCCCAGCACACCCTCTAAGGATTATAGGGGAACGAAGAGAGAGAGACGTTTCTAGTATAACGCTAAATGAGGAGAAAAAATTAAAAATTACTGATTAAAAGGGCATTAAAGGGCGTTAACCATTACATATTTTGTGAAGTGACGTTATAGTACTTAATTCTGTGTCGAAAAATGCCCCTTAAAGGGCATTAACTATTACAGATAGGCTCAGGTTAGACCGTGGGGTATGGTGGGGCGGGGGTTTAGGGCATGGGTTGAGACATGGACTTCGAGCCCCCCCCCCCCCCCCCTCTGCTGGTGAGTGACGTGTTGGGTCGGTATGGCGGGGCGTGGCTAGCCCGCGTGGGTTGACCAGTTTTATTAAAATTAAAAAAAAGCCTAAAATTAAAAAATACACACAAAATTAAAAAAAAAACAGCCTAAAAATATTATTAAAATTTCCTAAAAATTACAAAAATCTACAAAAAAAAGGATTACAAAATAAAAATAAAAAAGCCTAAAGCGTTTGGTAGATTTCGAAAAAGGCGAGCTTGTCAAACGGCTTCCGCTCCTTGCCCCGGAACTCGATGTTGGCCACCGCCACCCGGTCTTCGTGACTTATATCACCGCCCGGGACGCTATCGTAGTAGGCTTTAAAACGATCGAGCTTCGGTCGTAGCTCGCGCCACTTGTGTTGGCACGCGTTTAAATTGTGCCGGTCGTTCCCCACGTTGTGCCGGTAGCTAGCGAAAGCTTCCGGCCAGTAACGGGTCTCACCGGGTTGGCGGCCCTTCATCACGTCCACGACGCTTGTGACATGTGCTAGCTCTTCCTCGTGCGTCCAAGAGGCCATCGATCAAGTGTGTGTGGGTAGGGGGTTCGGGTAGGTGGAGTGAAGGGTTGGGGTAGCGATGTGGACATGCGTTGGGGTTGGGGGTTTTATAGCGACTTGGGTGAACCGTTTGGCTTGGCCAAACGGTTATTTTTTAAATTTTAAACATAGCTTCTATGACCTAGCCAACCAGCCAATGAGAGCCGGTCACGAAGGACCGCTAGGCATACCCAACGCCCGGGCTGAAACCCCCCGCCCAAGGGACCACGCCGAAACCCAAGCCCACCCGGGGTGGTGACTTGGGCGTTTGTACCCAACCCACGTCCCAACCCCCGCCCCATACCCCATAGTCTTATATTTTGTCCACAAACGTTTCATATACGTTATAACTTTTTAATATAAGATGATTTTGTGGCATGTATCAATAGAATGCATAGTGATACGAATCATTTCAAAATCACTTTTCTATTCTAGTCTATCGGCACTAGATTTAGTTTATAGTTACGGTTGGGTCCATACTCCATCGTTTCTATGATTGTTTCAATCGGTCCATATGGACTTGCTGGGCCTAGTCTCAAACTGGTCCAAACCTAGTCCCGGGTCTACTCACAAAAATTTCAAGTGAAATTATAGAGCATTGATAAAGAAACAAGAGTTAAATGTGGTTTGGGGCATTTTAGTAGTTTAGTTTAAAGGTTTGAAAAGGTGTCATTATAGTCCAAACAGTTTGAAACGTTGTCATTTTTAGTCCACTAGGTTAACTTCATCCCATTTTTCTGTTAACGAGAAGAGCAATTCGGTCATTTTATATGGCCGAATTGCCCTTCTAGTTAGTAGAATTACATAAAAAAATGATTGAATTGCCCTTCTAGTTAACATAAAAAAATGGATAAAGTTAACCCAGTGGACTAAAATGGCAACGTTTGAAACAATTTGGACTAAAATGGCAATGTTTCAAACCTTTAGACCAAACGGGTAAAATGACTCAAACCACAAGAACTAAAATGGCATTTAACTCAAGAAACAAAAAGCAAAATGTTTTTGAGCATGAACACGAGGAAAATGACGAAAAGAGGGCCAAGAGGGTCTCTTATAACCTTGTCATAAGAGGTTGCTAGATTTTATATATAAAATAAAATATTTATAAAAAAAATATGAGTTTAACCGCTAGTTATAATCAGTAGAAAAGAAACCTAATAAGGGAATGGATTGGTAAGAATCAACTAATGTCTTCCAAATCCACCAACATCCAACCATAATAATACCTTGAAGAGCATCTCTAGCTACCCGATCCAGCCCGGCATGAACGTAGATAGACGTCAAATCTCTGATACAAAAAGCGAAAATCGCGCTGATCCTACACCAACGACTAATAAGATACCAGATATTTGAAGCCACCGAGCACGAACAGAAAATATGCTCCGCCGACTCGTCGCATTCCTCGCACAGCAGGCACATGGCATTACCATTGAAATAGTTTCGTTTAATAAGAGCATCCGTCGTTGCGATCCTTCCCATCTCCGCTCTCCACACTAAAACATTACATTTCTTCGGCACCCATTTCGCCCAATCAAATTTTAAATTTTCGCTGTAATCGAACCCGCTTCTCAAAAAGGACTTCACCTCCTTAACCGTAAACTCACCATTCTTTCCGCATTTCCAAACCCACTTGTCCGGAGTATCAGACGTGACAAATCCCTTCAGCATTTCCTCTAAAAAACCAGCTCATCCAGCTCATTTGTCGTCGAAATCGGCCTAGACCAGTTCCACGAGACCGCGACCGAGTTAGCACCAGCATCGATTCTGTCACACACCCAACATCTTTTATTCAATTCGAGACGAAAGAGAGACGGGAACCTGTCCTTGAGAGGCCCATCGCAGGCCCACGTATCCAGCCAGAATCTGGTAGTGCTGCTTGATCCAATCTTGTAAGAAAAATTCTGCACCAGCTTCGCGTTTCCCACTTTCGCTTTCTCCACCGCAGAACCGATGTTTTTCCAAACTCCTCTGATGTTATTGTTAAACGGCACCGACATCCAGCAGTTACTCCTCCAATGAATCGAATTAATCACCTTTTTCCATAACCCTATTTGGTCGTTCTTATACCGCCAGTACCATTTAGAGAGTAACGAGATGTTAACATCGGCCAACCTTGAGATCCCCAGCCCTCCCATATTGATCGGAGCATTAACCCGACTCCAAGACACCCAAGAAAATTTATTTATTTCCAAAATACCTCCCTAAAGAAAATTCCTAATGATTTTTTCCAACCCTTTAATAACTCCCGACGGAGCCTTGAAGAGCGACAAAACATAGTTGGGGATACTCTCGAGCACCGAATTAATCAATGTCAACCTGCCACCAACGGACAGACAGGTGGATTTCCACATCGCCAACCTAGATTCGAAAGCATCAAACACGACTTTCCAATTATTAAGTCTATTCATATTCGCTCCCACCAAGACCCCAAGATGAACGAACGACAACTCTCCGGCTTTACAATTAAACAAAGACGCCACCCTTCTAACTTCAGCTGACTCAACACCCAGCCCGAACAACTCTGATTTATTAATATTAATCTTGAGGCCAGCGCATATGTAGAAACACCTCAGAATTTTCAGCACAGACTTGAAGTTGTTAACCGACCAATCGCCAAGAAACACACAATCGTCTGCATACAAAAGGTGGGATAGGATAGGGCCAATATTTGGAAGCGAGATACCTTTCAGAGCCCCCACCGAAACCGCTTTACGAACCATGTTGGAAAAGGCTTCCATAACAAGTAAAAACAAAAAGGGAGAGATGGGATCTCCTTGTCTCATACCTTTAAAACAATTAAACTCAAAAGTTGGGGATCCGTTAACTAGAACCGCAGAACGTGCTGAAGCCAAAATCCCATAGACCCATTGGCACCAACGAGACGGAAAACCTAGTTGAGCCATAACCGAGATCAAAAAATCCCTGTTAACATTATCGTAAGCTTTGGCGAAGTCGATCTTGAAAAGAAATCCTTTGAATTTACTTTTCTTAGCCCAAGCGGTCACCTCATTAAGGATCAACGGACCATCCAAAATTAGTCTATCTTTTAAAAAAGTCGTCTGGAACTCGAAGACAACCGACCCAATGACCTTTTTAAGCCTGTCCGCCAAAACCTTAGACACTACCTTACTAATAATACCAATCAAATTGATAGGCCGATAGTCGCCTAGCCCATCCGGGTCCTTAGACTTTGGAATTAGCGTGATAAACGAGGAGGTACACCCTTTAGAAAATCTGCCTTCATCGAAAAATCTATCAAAAATATCTCCAAAATCAGCTCAAATAAATTCCAAAAGTATTTAATGAACTTCATGTTAAAACCGTCTGGCCCCGGGGCTTTATCGCTACCGCACTCAAAGACCGCCGCTTTGATCTCTTCTTTAGAAAACTTAGCAATAAGAGAATTTGCATCATCTTCTGATAATTTTTTGTCGAATGAACACTCCATAACGGGACGGTTCCTCATCTCCTCCTAGTATTTGGACCTAAAAAAATCATAAATCGCCTTTTTTACTTTTGACGGTTTAGACACCCATTCCCCATTTAAAACTAGACCAGGAATAGCATTAGACGATTTTCTTTTATTGACCATGCCGTGGAAATAAGCAGTATTATCATCCCCCTCCATAGCCCACCGAGTTCTAGCTTTTTGTTTAAGGTCCTTAGATTTCATATCATCAAAAAATTGAAGCTTTTTCTTGCACTCCAACCTAATCCATTCTTCCTCATCATCTAAGTCTCTTTCTTCCAATAACAAATCCAATTCCTCGAGCTCCTCTTTAGTCCGAACCTCCTCCTCACCTTCTCTAACACGGAGATCATCTCTCCACGTCCTGATTTTATCTCTAAGAAATTTGAATTTATGTAACAGCCTTTTGTCAGGAGGGCCAGAAAACCGAAATTAGACCAAAGCATCTTCCACCACCTTTTGAAGATCACTCCTTTCTAACCACGAACTAAAGAACCTGAAGGGTCTCGACCCGAAATTCAAGTTATTAATCGTCACCGACACCGGACTATGATCCGAATGACCCCGGGGAAGGACTCTAACACAAGCCTCAGGCCATCTATTCTGAAAGAGTTTGCAAACCAACACCTTGTCAATATTGCTAAATTTTCTACCAATAGCTGCTTCAACCATAAAAGTAAATCTTGACCCCTTTAGCTCATATTCACACAGCTCTGACTCGAAAATAAAGTTGTTAAACTCTCTCGCACAGAGAGGTTTGTACTTAGAATTTTTCCTCTCCTTAGGGCCTCTAACAATGTTAAAGTCCCCCGCAAAGAACCAAAACCCTGACCGAGAACTTTTGACATTCGAAAGTCTAGACCATAAATCTCTCTTACCTACTTGAGATTGCGGAGCATACACATTCACTATGTTAAACAACATATCACAGCCTTTAACTTGACTCGTCAGAAGCAGGAAATTAGGGTCTTTCTCCACCAAACTCAACTTAAAATACCCCTTCTCCCAAACACAAAGAAGCCCCCCAGACCTTCCAGACGGATTCACCATTTCTTTTTCCCAATTAGAGTCTCCCCAGAAAAGGTTAATATCCGAGTCCGGGATATCAGTTCTACCTGTTTCCTGGAACAACAGGAGCTGAACTTTCCCCGATCTTCTCAAATCCCTGATCCATTTGGCTTTCTTATCAACCCCAAAACCCCTTATATTAATAGAAATCGCATTCATTTAGCAACACCATAATCCCTTCACCCCTAATAATTTCACTGACCTTATCGACGACCCCTTCCAAATTGATTCCAACCAGTTTACCAAACTCAACCGTGTCCTTGACTTCCGCATCAATTGGCCTGAGTGGGGTATCCTGCACGAATTCTCCATCTATCGCCGGCTCCTCACCAGCCTGCCCGCCGTCTGGAATCGCACCTACCACCGGGTCAGAAGTCGCTGGGGAATTATTAAGATTAAACTCCTTATTATGGGCTCTCACACACACATCCTCTCTATTTAAAGGTCCAATATTTTGATCCGAAACATTTGGGTTCAAGTGATCCTCCAGGGAGAATAAGTCCTCACCTCTCCTTCGTTTCCTGGGCCTTGGAGAAGACTGACAGACCAGATTGGCCCAATGATCTTTAAGAGAAGGCCCAATTCCAACTGTTACCTCTTTATTAACTTTCGAACTCCTCTCCACGTGCACATCATTAAAAACACTTTTTCCTCCAGCTTTTTCTATTCCCGAGGAGATTCAACAACAATAGAAAAACGATTTTGGATATTTTTCAGGATATAAAAGTTTTAGGTTTTCATTGGTATCGAAATAGATCGAAAAATAGAGGCATTCTTTGGCACGATTGGTGCTCGTTTAATCTGATGAAAATGGTTTTGTTTTTGTTTGGCGGCCCTCGGTTGAGGGTGTGCTTGTGAATAATAGTTAAATTTCAAAAAAAAAAAAAAAAAAAAAAAAAAAAACTAATGTCAATATTTATCATTTATATTTGTTTAGTCATACCAATTTAACTTACTTTCACTCATTGATATCAAACCTAACTAACATCTACCTTGCTCGAGTCAAAACACTTTCCTCGCCTAAAACATTTTCGTCTTGCATATTTTTGGTTTTTGTATTAAGTCAAAATAATGGTGGACTTTGTTATGTGTGAAAAAAAAACCCCTCATTATTCTAGTTGACCAAATTAGGTGGATATATGTCTTAGCTTAATTATAAGCGTTGTAGTTCCGATCCAGAGTTCCCCGCATCTTTCGTCAAAAAGCACTTAAACCACTCTTGAATTATTCAAGAATGGCTTGTTAAAAGCTCGAGTCAAGCCAGATCTAAACAAGCTCGAGCATGAGTTTGATTCTAAAGATAAGCTCATTTAATAAATAAGCCCGAGTTGAAGCTTCATATATGATATTTGGTTGGGCTTGTTAGCTTAGATAAGCCTATTATTTAAATTAATATAATATTTTTATTTAATGTAATAAGAATATAGGGTGGAGATACAATCGGAAGTTTATTTGGTTAGAAAGGCTAGGAAGTGATCTTGACCATCCATTAAGTTAATCAAGGGCTAAGATTAAATCAGGGAAATTGAAAGGAAGAAAAAAGGCGCGTGAGTTTGTTCAAGGGCATTCTAGTCAATCCAAGCCAATAGTTTCTCTCTCCTCCAATTCCCCCCCCCCCCCCATTTTTTAAACGTTAATAACTCTTCCATACGACATTATTTTTTTATAAAAATTGCACCAAAAAAACGAGCGTTTTTTTATCTTTAAAACGAGTATACTATTACTATATTTAAAAAAAAAAAATTAAACCCAGTTGTGTAAAACGCAATAGAAAAACCACCAGTTACGTAAAACGCAATGAAAAAAAAAATCTAAAAAATGACATTTTTCTAAAACGCAATGCACCAAAAACACAAAGAAATGACTTATTTGTAAAACGCAATGGCCAGAAAACACAAAGAAATGTCTTATTTCTAAAACGCAATGGACTGAAAACACATAAAAAAGTGTTTTACCTAAAACGCAATGCACAAAAAACACAAAGAAATGTCTTATTTGTAAAACGCAATGGCCAGAAAACACAAAGAAATGTTTTATTTGTAAAACGCAATGGCCAGAAAACACTTAAAAATGTCTCATTTATAAAACGCAATGACCTAAAAAAACAAAAGAAAGTGTTCTCTGTAAAACGCAATGGACTGAAAACACCTAAAAATGTGTTTTACCTAAAACGCAATGACTAAAAACACTTCAAAAATGTGTTTTACCTAAAACGCAATGACTAAAGATACTTAAAAATGTGTTTTTTCTAAAACGCAATAGCCAGAAAACACATAAAACTCTCTTATTTCTAAAACGCAATGGACACATAAAACTGTTTGTGAACTGTTTGTGAATTGTCTGTGAACTGTCTGAATTGTCTACGAATACTGTCTTCGAAATGAGCCAATTTCTGGAAAATTAATTTTTCTGATGCGTTTTTAGTACAGCTCAACCCCAGCCAGGGGCTCTGCCCCTTGGACCCCGCCAGGGGCTGCCGCCCCCGGACCCCCGCCAAGATCGTAAAACGCAATGACTAAATAAAAACCCAGATCGTGAAAATGAAATTAAAGAATTTCTTACATGGATCGAAGCCGGTTTCTTCATCAATTGAAGAAATTTGAAATGATAGAAACACTTATCAGCGATTGAATCGAACAAATCGAGTGATTATCTTCAAAATCACCAGAAAAAACGAGATTTTGAATGAAATTAAACTGGGTTTTCTTCGAAAAAAGCTGAAGAACACGTTGATCGGGTGGTTGAATCATTGATTGATGACGAAAATCACACTATAATGTAGTGATTATTGAGATAGTAAGTGAAGAAAATGTTGGAGATGGTGGGTTTTGAAAATGGTGGGTTTTGAAGTAACTGGGGAGAAGAAGGAAGAAGAAATGATGAGATTGACTAAAATACCCTTTCTCTTTATTTTAAAATTTGCCACATGTCATAATCCTATGGCTTCCTATCCTTCCTAGCCAAAATTAACTTCCTATTTGATCTTTTTCCCTAAGAATATATTACTTAATAAAGATAACTAAACTAAATAGCATACATATATTATTAGACACAATGTAATTGTAGTGAGTTATAGGTGATATTACTATATATTATTACTATATATTAATAAATCAACTGAAATGAACAGTTGATTTATTATATTATATTCATATCTTAATATATTAATAATTATTATTATTTTCTTTACTTTCTAAGCTGGATAACCACCCAGTATTGGGGGTAATTGCACGGTACCGTGGGAGGGGTCCCCCTCCCCAAGCTAGCGACCCGGCAACGCTGCCTGGCGGTGACTACCCAGCCGTTTCGAGGGTATCAGAGCTAATCACCATCAAGCCACCGCCTACAACCACATATCCAACGCCAATCATCGCCTCTGGATCTTGTTTTTATCTCTACATCGTTTCAAATCGATCCCTAAACATTTAAAAGCTTTCTATCATATTGAATCCTGCATCCAGATTCAATCTTCCATCAAAATCACAACTTTATAAATCTCGAATCTGTCATATCTGGTGTTCATTTTTTTGTGACATTCCATATTTTTGTGACAATGCTTCTTTCTTGAACGCATGTTTACCCCAGCGATAGTTGGTGCTTAGTTGCGACACTCTAAAGGGTTGCGACACTCCACATTGTTTTGACGTTAATCCTTTCCTTGACATTTACTAAAACATGACCACAATCACCGTGTTCAAATCAACTGAGAGG
The DNA here is from genome assembly GCA_030545235.1 of Helianthus tuberosus. NCBI lineage: Eukaryota > Viridiplantae > Streptophyta > Magnoliopsida > Asterales > Asteraceae > Helianthus > Helianthus tuberosus. The sequence continues at coordinate 35,568 of JARYGA010041560.1, forward strand.
GCATCCTATAACTCACACAAGTTTGCCTTTACTCTCTCTCCCACAAACTATGGTTATTGGAAGACTATGATTGAGTCGTTCTTGATTACCAACAACTTATTCAGCTATACTGACATGTCTATTACGTGTCTAAGTCCTACTGTTGCTACTGCATATGATTCTACCACTGTTTGTTGATTGAATTGATGAAACTACACAGTGAATCAATGAAAAATTACTTGGATTGAATTGCGAGTCGTATGAGAAATATCAGAACGAACTATTTGATCGGTATACTCAAAAGTTCGAACGGATTAAACTCAATTCGTAACAAGAACATGATTGTATTCTTTGCGAGTTTTGAACTACCATATGAAAAAGAAGATAATAGTTCATGATCGTGTGTACAAAATTTTTTTCGAAGAAAATTAATTAGATGCATCGCATTATTATTAATATTAGGAATTAACTTTTGTAATTCACATGGAGATCACATGTTCCTTCCGAAATGGCTGGCTAATAGCCAAAGCCCAAAATCATGTTGATTTAGTTTCATCTAGGCCCAATAAATCCATTAATGAATCGAGATTAACAACCCATTTAATTAATTAGGCCCAAAACCAGTTACACTCCGCCATTCCTGCATCACCTAAATCGATTAAATAATAACGAGAATAACTATTCAACGAGTTAACCCAATATCACTATGGAAGTCGATAATCACTAAAATTACCAACATTCCTCCCCAATTTTAATGATATCCACGATTAACGCAACTCAATTTCTCAAAGAATTCAAACTTATGCATAAATGAAAATGTCCTGAGGATTGAATTTTCATCTTAGTAAATTACATGATCCAAATATTCAAATATCGGGGTGTCTCCATGGATAGAACCCTTGTTATCCATTTAAATACTTGAAGGTAAAATACACATAAGTTTACAACCCATATGTTCTTACATGACACTATGGTAGTGTTTGATATACAGGAATGAGAGGTGGAATGAAATGGATGATTATGAGGGAATGAAGAAAAGGGTGTTTGGTTGGTCAATGGAATGGAATCACCCATTCAAAAATGCATTCCATTCCCTCAAAATCATTCCTTCCACCCCCATGTTTTTTTTCCATTCCATCCCCTCTTGCACCATTCATCAACGACACCACAACCCACCACCTTCGCCACAACCCTCCATCACCACCCACTACCGACGCCATCGCCACCACCCGCCACCACCTCACCCCGACAACCACCGCCCTCGCCGCCACCCACTCGCCACCGTTATCATCCACAACTGCGACCAACTGCCAACGACACTCGTCGTCGCCGCCCACCACCATCGTCGACGCCACCACCAACCGCCGCCGCCACCACCAACGGCTACCTCTGCTGCCACCCACCACCAACGACCACCTTGCCACCACCACCACCACTCGTTGCCGCTGCCGCACCACCACCACCCATCGTCGCCGCCGACACCCACCACCGCCACCTATAACCACCCACAATCACTACCACCGACCACCACCACCACCACTCACCGCTGATTTTATTACTCCGTTTTTCTTGCCTACCGAACAATACACAATAGTAACTCATTCCATTCACACATAGTAACCAAACAAGACATGAAATGGTAATGATCCATTGCATTCCCTCGTCCATTCCATTACCTCGTCCATTCCATTACCCCATACCAAACATACCCTATATTTTACTAGCTCGTGTCCAATCCTTCAAAAAGTATATCAAACCAAGTCCAAGCTCCTTGAAGCGACCAAACTTCATACTCTTATAGGTAGTTTCTTTATTCTTGTACCTGCAAATGCAATTTATCAAATAACTATTAAGAAGTTATACTTCAACCTACTTTATCTTGCAGTTTGAACACAAACTTGGGATGATTCTGATCATGTGTTCCAATATCTCTATGACAAGCTTTCCACATTGAATTCTACATCTAACGTTGTATTAGATGGGAATTGGGTGTCTTGACATAGGATATTAAAGTATGGACTTTAAACTCATCCCTATGGCTGCTTTATTCATGAGATCTCTCCTAACTCTTTAGTTAGATAATCAGCCAAATTATACTAAAATTTTACAGAGTTAAATGCCATTTTAGTCCCTGTGGTTTGGGCCATTTTACCACTTTAGTCCAAAGGTTTCATTTTTAACATCTGGATCCAAAAAGATTTCATCATTGCCATTTTGGTCCAACTGACTTAACCCCATCCAATGAACTCTGTTAAGTCAAGGGCATTTATGTCTTTATAGTTATTTTTTATGTTTTATTAATAAAATGAATAAAAAACAAATTTAATTATATATACACTCACATATAACACATTCAGTCATACACCAGATCTCTCATCTCTCTCTCTCTCTCTCTCTCTCTCTACGGCAACCATCCTCACCAACTACCACCTGCCGCCATCACCACCACCACCCGTCCACCACAACCATCACAACCACCCGGCCACCACAATTCAGAGAGCAATCTATAACCGTCGACCACTGCCACTGTGGGAACTCCGACGAACCCTCCGGCGTCAAATCCGATACCATTAACGACAATTCTTTCCCGCATTCCACTCGTTTTTTTATTCCAAACAAAACCCCTCTGTCAATTTGCCATGACAGGGGGGACTAAATGATCAATTTGGGGGATTTGAAATCTAGGGTTCTTGAGGATTGGGAGTTAGTTTCAGTCACCAACGCATGTGATGGTGATGTTGGTGGTGGTCGGGTGCAGGTGATGGTGATGGTGAAGCGGTGGTGAGGCAGTAATGGCGATGGTTGTGGTGAGGCTGTGATGGTGATGGTGGCAGTGGTGGTGGGGTTGGGTAGAGTGAATGACAGTGAAGAGTGGACAACCCATCATTCCTGCCGGCGTAGAGTGAATGTGGTGGGTTGAGTGAATGACATTGAAGAGCGGACAAAATTAGGTGGAGTGACAAGGAGTTGGACTGCTGATCAATGATGATGATGACGCATCTTGGGTTTCTGGTAGTGAGTAGTACGATGAAAATTGTAGACGGGCTGTTGTTTAGCTGGTGAAGTTGTGGTGTTTCACGGTTGCAGGAGGTTGTGAAGGATTTGGTTGCTATTAGGTGGTGATTAGGGTGAGGAGTGTCGATGATTGTTCGGATTTATGGTAGTGTGTTGAACGGTGGTGGAGAAAGGAGTTATATGATGGTGGTTAACGGGTAGTTAAGTGTAGGCAGCGGTGTAAAGTGGTAGGTGTGGTGGTTTACGGGTGAGTGTGGTGATGGTGAAAAAAGATTGGTTGTTTGCAGGTTATGGACTAGGATTTCAACTTAGATTGAAGATGCAGTGTTAAATAAGCAAAGGGCTGGATATATATTAATGTTTTTAAACAATAAAGAACAAAGGGTTAATTAAAAGAAAAATTAAATGACTAAAATGCCCTTGTCAGACTTAACATATATGGATAGAGTTAAGTCAGTTGGACCAAAATGGCAACGATGAAACCTTTTTGGACCCAGATGTTAAAAATGAAACCTTTGGACTAAAGTGGTGAATTGGCCCAAACCACAGGGACTAAAATGGCATTTAACTCAATTTTACAAATTCAATAGATATCACTTTATGCATGATGAGCTCATGAATCATGCTATGTATAACACACATCTGTCTAGACTTTCCATTATATACCTGACTATAATCCTTAGCCAGCACTATCACAATTGATAGATATTAGTGATATCGATTTTTACTACAAAGGAATCTCAAAGATCAAATTTCTTAGCCATTCAACATCTTTACCAGCTGCTGCTAAAGCTACAAATTCAGATTCCATTGTTGAATTTGTGATGCAAATCTGCTTCTTTAAAGCCTTGGAGACAACACCGCCACCAAGTAGGAATACTCATCCAGTTGAAGGAAACCCTTAATAACACAAACCATATATTATGGTTCTTTTCAAGCATTTTAAAAAAATCTATTCATAGCTTGCCATTGTCGAGTACTTGGATTACTGGTAAAGTTACTCAGTTTCTCACAACATATGCTATATTAGGCCTTGTACAAATCATAACATACATTAAGCATCTAGTTGTTTTAAACACTCCATCTATGAAATAAATTCACCTTGATTACACACAAGTCAGATATTAGGAACAATAAGAGTACTAACCGGAGAACAAACAAAGTATTTAATGACACTTTATCATTAATATACTCCTTTCCCCCTCTTACCATTATTCCTAGGATAACAACATCCTCCCCAGATCCTTTATATCAAACGATTACTCCTTTATCAGAAGAATCAAGACTACTACATACATATTTATATGCTTGGTTTACAAAGAACCCATTAGAAAAGATCGCATCAAGAATGCTTGTTTAAGGTTTTACTGTCACACCCCGACCACGTAAAACAACAAATCGTGGCGGAAACTTTGGGGAGTGTTGTAACAGAATCATTGTTTCATAACACATGGATTGAAGTTTTGTTTTATTGAATTTAAAGTATTACATTACATTGAAACTAGAAACAAAACATGAACAATTAACTTCCATTGTTATTAAGTCACTAAGGCCTTGTCCATTCCTATGTGAGCATGCATCAATATCATCATCAAACATCACCAACTATGGTACCTGAAACACATGTGAAAATACGTCAGCATAAAAATGCCGGCGAGTACATAGGTTTTATGTGAGTGTCAGATTCATGGCTCGTTTTACCTTTTTAAATAACTCAAACAACTTTGTTATTCGATATTTAGAAAACTAAGTTTTGTAAAATGTTTATATTGTAAATTGAAATAACCAAGTTAAAACAGATTTGTTATAATTTATAAAACCTCGATACCATGAATCTTACTCAAAACATTTGTTTAAGTAAACCCAAATTGTAAATCGTTTTTGAAATAAAACTCAAATGTTTTATATTGTTAGAAAAACCTTGTAATATAACTTTGTTTTGATAACCTTGCCCAAGTGATCAAGATAACGCAACGATATATAATGTGTTAAAAACACTTATATATAGGAAGTACCAGCGGCGTATCCACCATGCTTTTAACACATTACACCCGCCCCGTTACCTAATCACTTCCCTAACCCAACGGTTCAAACATTTTCAAACGGTTCACATCAATCAACAGTTCAAATAATTCACATAAATCAAACAGCTTCAAACGATTCCAACAGTTCAAAATGTAAAACAATGTGTCCATATACTGGATGAGCATATGCAACAAAATGTAATATATAAAAATCAATGTGCTAGCATGCTAAGTGAACATACATAGCAAAACATAATGCAATCATGTACTATACGTGTACTAATGAACATAGCATGTATATATTATAAAAGCACGTAAAACATGAAAGTAACAAGTAGGCACATGTGTATCACCCCAAAACATTTGAAAACAGTAAAAGAGGGGACTATGTACTCACTTGAGGATGCTTAGAAGTCTTGAACAACAACCAAGCAAAGCTAGAGGGATCACGGAAATCAAACGACACCTAATATGGGTAACTACATTAATAACCGGACCTAAATCGGAAGATCGGATAGGATGAGGTTTTGAAAACCAAATGAGTATTGGAACTCATATGACATGGTTTAACAAGGCCTACATACTAAATCGAAACCTAACCTAAGTGCTTACGACCCATTACGACTCGTTTAGGTAGTTTACGCTACTTTAACGCGTCGTTCGCGTAAAACGCATGCGGACCGCCTAACTAGTCCTATTGTCGCAACCCCCGATCCCTATGCAAATACAGGAACGGGCGGCCGTGAGCCAGTTTCGGTGGTATCTGGTATTGTCTAATTTGGCTGCGGGATTTTTCATCAGGACCGTAGTTAGGAAATATTTGATCAGAGTAAAATACCACACTTTCATAATATTAAACATATGGGATAAAACCCAAGTTTTAAGTACACATATTTCATAGGAATAAATCCTATTTTATTTAATAAAAACATCTATTTCTTTTTAGGTAACTTTATTGCCACTTTTCCAAGCCTTTAGTGCTGTCCATTTGACTTCTATTTAGCTTTCACATTTTGTTACCTGAAACGCGTTTAAAAATATTTTGTCAGTGGTAAATACTGGTGAGTGAATCCCAGTTTAATCAAATCTAAATAAAAACCATTGTACAGTATTGAGGGCGGTCTCGCAATTACATTTGTTTCCAAGTCATACTAATTACCACCCACGGTACTGTCAACCCGACTTGTGGAAAGTTACCCCTCGCAAGGCAGTAACTAATTTTGTATACGAAACCCCAACATACCGACGATAATTGTATCCTTATAAGTACTCAATAACTGCTTAATATATAATTAATTGTGTGAGGTTTTGTAAAAACAATTTACAAAAATGAGAATACTCACATTGCTGTCTTAGATTATCCTTTAGGGTTTCCTGGTGACAATCTATAATATACACAAATGCACACGTGTTAGTATAATAACCCATTTTAACATTAGTAATACCCTCCCCGAGACGGCATTCCAACGACTACGTCGGGCAGAACCACGACAGCCGTTACGGAACCCTAGATCAATCAGGCAGAATATCTAATACGTATCCAGGGGTTATGATACTTACAACGGAGCAGAAATTCGCTAATTAGGGGGTATTATACCTGTGTATAATGCCTACACTTCAGTTTTGAGATTGAGAAAAGAAATCTGAACGAATTCGACTGAAGGCCTGATGCCTTCTTATATAAGGGCTGAGTTTGGGTTTCTCACGACCCGCGTAAATGTAGGCGAAGGCCTACGCGGCCCGTGTTAACGATGGTCAACAGCGTAGGTGATCCGGGTCACTTAGTAGGTTCGACATGTGTTGGGCCACGTGACGGCCCAGGGTTAAGCCACATTTCACCTTCTCGCGGCCCGCGTAAGGGTTAAGGGGTTCCTTACGCGGCCCGCCTAAATCGCAAAATCATATTTTAATTACTTTTAATAATATTTAAGGTATTCGGGGTCCGTTTTCGCGTATGGGGTGTATTTTAGGACATATTGGGATATTATAAAATATATTAGGGTGTCGGAAATTTTATGAGGGTATCGGTTTTTCTTTAGGGTTGTTATATCCTCCCCACCTTGTTTTAGAGCCCGTCCTCGAGATCTACTGGAACAAGTGTGGATATTTCCTTAGCATTTTTTATTCAAGCTCCCATGTTTACTCAGGTCCTCTTTTGGAGTCCCATTTCACTTTGACAAGAACTAATCTCTTGTGCTTGAGGTTTTTGACTTTCATGTCTTTAATCTGTAGAGGCCTTTCTATAAACTTAAGTTGTTCAATTACCTCTATATCCTTAAGAGGTACTACCAGTTATTCATCGGCTAGACATTTCTTGAGATTAGATACATGAAATACATCATGTATTCCAGCCATTTCCTCTGGCAGTTGTAGCTGATAGGCTACAGGTCCTATTCTTCTAATAATCTCAAAAGGTCCAACATACCTGGGACTTAGCTTTCCTCTTTTGATGAATCTTACCACACCTTTCCAAGGAGAAACTTTTAACAATACTTTATCTCCTACTTGAAATTCCAATGGTTTGCGTCGGTTGTCAGCATAGCTCTTTTGTCGATCACGTGCTGCTCTTAGTCGTTCCTTGACTTGAATAATCTTGTCGGTTGTCTCTTGCACTATCTCAGGTCCAGATAGTTGCTTTTCCCCAATTTCTGCCCAACAGACTGGGGTTCGGTACTTTCGTCCATAAAGTGCTTCGAATGGTGCAGCATTTATACTTGTGTGATAACTATTATTATAAGAAAATTCTATTAAAGGTAAGTGATCGTTCCAATTACCTCCGAAATCAATTACACAAGCTCTAAGCATGTCTTCCATTGTCTGAATTGTCCTTTCGCTTTGTCCGTCCGTTTGAGGATGATAAGTTGTGCTTAGATTTAACTTGGTTCCCATTGCTTTTTGGAAACTTGACCAAAAATGAGAGGTAAAACGGCTATCCCTATCAGAAACAATTGATAAAGGAATTCCATGTAATGAAACTATTTCATTTACATATAATTTAGCTAGTTGTTCCATACTGAAAGTTTCTTTCATTGGTAGGAAATGAGCTGACTTGGTTAGCCTATCTACAATCACCCAGATTGTATCATTACCTTTCTTTGTTTTGGGTAATTTAGTAACAAAATCCATTGTTATCAATTCCCATTTCCACACTGGCATTTCTAGCTGTTGCAACAAACCTGAGGGTTTCTGGTGTTCAGCTTTAACTTGTGAACAGGTTAAACATTTAGAAACATAGGCTGCTATATCCTTTCTCATTCCTATCCACCAAAAATTCTTTCTTAAATCCTGGTACATTTTATCACTTCCTGGATGCATCGTATATTTAGACTTATGGGCTTCATCTAATATACGATGACGTAGGTTTCCTAATTTAGGTATCCACATTCTCTTTTCATGGAATCTCCAAATTCCATCTGTGCCTTGTTCTAATTCCTTAATCATACCTTTTAATTTTTCAGTATCGTCCTTGATTACTGATTCTTGTGCTCTTCTAATTTGATCATTTAAATCTACTTGTAGATTTAATTTAAGAGAACGTACCCTTTTTGGCTTTTCATGATACTTTCGGCTTAAAGCATCAGCAACTACATATGCTTTCCCTTCATGATACTGGATATCACAATCATAATCACTAAGCATCTCCATCCAGCGCATATTCAACTCTTTTTGCCCGAAAACATACCTTAAACTTTTATGATAAGTAAATATGGTAAACTTACTACCATAAAGGTAATGTCTCCAAATTTTCAAAGCAAAAATTATTGCTCCTAATTCAAGATCATGGGTTGAATAATTCGCTTCATGATTCTTAAGTTTCCTAGATGCATAAGCTATAACCTTTTGGCGTTGCATCAACACACATCCATAACCTAATTTAGAAGCGTCACAATAGACTACAAAGTCTTCTGTTCCTTCTGGTAACGCTAGTATGGGTGCATGGGTTAATCTATGCTTAAGAATTCTAAATGCTTCTTCTTGTTTTGGCCCCCATTCAAACTTAATGGATTTACATGTTAACTTAGTTAAAGGAATGGTTATTCTAGAAAAATCCCGAATAAATCTCCTATAATATCCGGCCAATCCTAAGAAACTTCTAACCTCGGTTGGTGACTCAGGGGTTTTCCATTTGGTAATCGCCTCGATCTTTGTTGGATCCACATGAATTCTTTCATGATTAACTAAGTGTCCAAGAAACTGTACATGTTCTAACCAAAATTCGCACTTTGAAAATTTAGCATAAAGCTTTTCCTTTTTTAATAGACTTAAAAGTGCGTGCAAATGCTTTGCATGTTCCTCTTTACTTTTAGAGTAGATTAGAATATCATCTATAAAGACAATTATGAATTTATCCAAATATGGCTTGCATATTCGGTTCATTATGTCCATAAATGCGGCTGGGGCATTGGTTAACCCAAATGGCATGACAGTAAATTCATAATGACCATACCTTGTTCTAAATGCAGTTTTAGGAATGTCCTCTTCCTGTACCTTTAATTGATGATATCCTGACCTTAAATCGATTTTAGAGAAAAATCAAGCTCCTTGCAATTGATCGAACAGATCATCAATTCTCGGTAATGGGTACCGGTTCTTAATCGTGACCTTGTTTAATTCACGGTAGTCAATGCACATACGCATTGATCCGTCCTTCTTTTTAACGAATAAAATTGGTGCTCCCCACGGCGATGATCTTGGCTGTATGAATCCCTTCTCTAATAATTCGTCTAACTGTTTCTTTAGTTCCTGCATTTCAGCGGGTGCCAAACGGTAGGGTGCTTTGGCAATTGGTGTTGTTCCGGGTAATTGGTGAATTCTGAATTCGACTTCTCTGTCTGGTGGTAGCCCTGGCAATTCTTCTGAAACACATCTGAAAACTGGGATACTACTGGAATGTCTTTTAGTTCTTTTTCTTTAGTGCTAGTGATTATAGAAATCAAATACACTATAGATCCTTTTCTTATATAGCTTGCAGTTTTCATCACAGAGATGAATTTAGTGGATCTAGATGGTTTATCACCTTTAATTGTGATCTTTTCACCCTTTGGTGAATTTACTTGAATTGACTTTTGATCACATAAAATACTGGCTTTATTGGTTATTAACCAATCTATTCCTAATACAATATCAAATCCTGCCAGATTCATAGGGTAAAGATTTGCAATAAACTTTTGATTTAAAAATTATATTCTTGCTCCCTGCAAGATTTCAGAAATCCTAACCGTTTCTCCATTCGCTGTCTCGACTAGACATTCTTGTGAGAGTTTAGTTAATGGTTGATTAAGAAGTTTGCAAAATGAAGTATTAACAAAACTTTGGTTTGCACCAGAGTCAAATAATACTTTAGCAAAAACATCATTAACTAAAAACGTACCGGCTATGACGTCCGGAATCATTTTGGCTTCATCTGCAGTTAGCACAAATGCTCTAGCATTTTTAGTGTTCTTGTTGTTTGTAGCTGGGGCCAATTTCGGACAATTTGGCTTGATGTGACCTTTTTCCCCACAGTTGAAGCACATCCCATTATTAGGTTTTCTCTTGCAATCTTCTTCCTTGTGTCCTGGCATTTTACAGAAATTGCAGGGAGTGGAGCATTTTCCTAAATGCTTTTTCTTGCAGACCTTGCAGTATGGTGCAGAGGTAGAACCTATATTCCTACGGTTGGAATTCCCCGAACGGAATTCTTGGGTAAGCCTTTGGGCTAGGTTTCTCCTCTGGTCTTCTTCTCTAGTACGGATTAACTCGTCTGTTAAGGTATTTGCTAGTTCTACAGCTTCTTCTATAGTTTGGGGTCTAGCTGCCTTGACTACATGTCTAATATCCCCGATTAATCCCCAGATGTAACGGGAGATTAATACCGGTTCAGGTGATGCAAGGGTTGGTGCTATTCTAGCATATTCAAAGAATGTGGTAGTATAACCCTTACTATCTACCCCGATCATTCTTAGGTTCAGAAACTTATTCGCTATCTGTTCCTTTTCATTGGGAGGGCCGAATTTCCTTTCTACCATATTTTTAAATTACTCCCATTCCATATTATAAATCCTATCACTTCCTCTACACTGGAGGATAGTGTTCCACCATTCTAAGGCTGAGTTTTTAAACAGATTAGAAGCAAACATTATCTTGTCTTCTTCAGCACACTTGCTTATTTTTAAAACAGACTCAGTCTTTTCTATCCAGCGTAGAGCCGCAATGGGTCCTTCATTGCCCGAGAATTCTATTGGTTTGCAAGACCAGAATTCTTTGTAAGAACAACCATAGGGCATGGTTCTTCATCTTTTGGGAATGGGTACTTGAAGTACGAGTCCATTGTTCACGCTGTGTTCTGGTTCAATTGGTCGCTTACTGCTATGTTTACTTTTATTATTCGCTTCTTGAACAGTTTGAATAATAAATGGCATTGCATCTATGATTCCTTGTGCCACTATGTGTTGGATATCACTATTATCCACTTGGTTTCCATTGTTATTGACGCTCGGATTCTCATTAACCAAGTTAATGTTACTCTGGTTATCGTTATTCAGATTTTCTTGATTTCCTTCGTCGGCCATCTGAATTTTAAACATTTACCACGTATTAATATCACAAAATAATATTCAATATAGTCCATCACATGACACGCATTTTGGTCAAAAGTGTCGATCATTGTGACTTACTCTATTCATATACTATGCATCTATTACATACCAGTACTGAAATTAAAATTACAATACCGACTAAAATTTAAAGTTACACTACTAGTAATAGGCATCCGTATTTTTTTTGGCCAATTGGATTTTAACACCTTTAACTTTGAAGAATTGGCCGATAACACCCGCAACTAACACTTTGATCTGTGACACCCCAAACTTTTAATTTTGTTTGTCATTTCACCACTCAGTTAAAAAATCAGAAACTAAGTTAGTTTTCAATCCTAGCTTCCTACGTGGACTATTTTTGCAGATGTGGCACATTCATGGGTATAAAAGCCATCTTCTTCTTCGATTAACACCTGCACAAACAATTGGGAAACCCTAATTTGCTCATACACATGAATCGACCCAAATCCAAACCCTAATTTGCTCATCACGAGATCAGAGGTGTTCTTCAACTTATTGGCTGATCGACATGTCTACTTCTTCCAACTCTTCATGTAATACGAACCGAATCCCTAAAATATTCAAGGTGGACATGGATAGGAAGTTGTATTGTCATCACGAGATCAGAGCTGTTATTCGCGTAGCGGGAAGGAGAAGTGTTCGATGTGGTGCTGAATTTTACGGTTGCTCACATGGATACACATGAATTACCGGCCATTGTGAGCAACCGTAAAATTCAGCACCACATCGAACACTTCTCCTTCCCGCTACGCGAATAACAGCTCTGATCTCGTGATGACAATACAACTTCCCATCCATGTCCACCTTGAATATTTTAGGGATTCGGTTCGTATTACATGAAGAGTTGGAAGAAGTAGACATGTCGATCAGCCAATAAGTTGAAGAACACCTCTGATCTCGTGATGAGCAAATTAGGGTTTGGATTTGGGTCGATTCATGCGTATGAGCAAATTAGGGTTTCCCAATTGTTTGTGCAAGTGTTAATCGAAGAAGAAGATGGCTTTTATACCCATGAATGTGCCACATTTGCAAAAATAGTCCACGTAGGATGCCAGCTAGGATTGAAAACTAACTCAGTTACTGATTTTTTAACTGAGTGGTGAAATGACAAACAAAATTAAAAGTTTGGGGTGTCACAGATCAAAGTGTTAGTTGCGGGTGTTATCGGCCAATTCTTCAAAGTTAAAGGTGTTAAAATCCAATTGGCCTTTTTTTTCATACACATACATACATATTATATTATTTTATTGTTATTATTACTACCGTTTCCACCATCACATTCATGGATATGGATTCATCCAAAAATCCATATTGCGCTCGTCGTACTTCCAGACGAGTCGCTCTCCCACCTGTCTCATTCGTTCACTACTCTCTAAAATTTCCTCACCAAATGTCCTAAGTTCTTGTACATTTTCTGCACTCATTGGGGGTGCAGGTTCTAGGACTGAGTTTGGAAACTGGGGTGCGGGTTCCTGGTACGGAGGTGTAGGGGCCTGGTATGGGTAAGGGTTTTCTAAGATCTCCCTGATGTATACATCATTATTGTAATAGGGATCTAGAGGATCTAACCCTGGGTAGGCTCCTAGATTTGGCATAGGTATGTCTTCGTGTATCGGGTAACGTTGCACGTAGTCCCTATTGTCATCCCACCATGGGTCGTAATTTGGGTCTAAGGGATTTGGTGCGGGTACCCTAGGTATTTCCTCCGGATTAAAATCATGCATTTCTACTTGATTTCAGGGTTTTCTATCACCATCGGTTGGTCAGGAATTGGTGGTTGTGGTTGGGGTGCTATCATTTGTTCCAGGTTAGGGTCAGCTGCAGTGGTTGCTAGGATGTGGATGTTGGCTATACCCCTATTAATCATATCCTGGGCATAGGCATCGGTTTCTCTTTTAGCTGCTGCTAGTGCTCTATGGTCTTGTAACTTTTTCATACGCTTTCTACGCTCATGTGCCCTTCGACTGAACCATCCTCTCTTTTTCTGAGGGAATGGCTCATCGGACTGAGCTTTAAACACGAATATTCCTTCTTCCGTATCAGCAGAGTACCCTGAGAGGGCAGGCTGAGAAGAGGCACCTTCGCTTCTAGGCGAACCAGACAATTGATGGTACGCGTCAGATGGTCCTTGGTCGCTCATACTGTAAACTAACAAATAGTTAAATAACACATAACAATAAAATACAAATATGCACGTAGTTCCGTAATTTATTTCCTAACACTTTGAATTTTGGTGTCAGCAGAACACTTCTGTGGCTGGATCAGTGGCTTAGCTCTGATACCACCTTCTGTCGCAACCCCCGATCCCTATGCAAATACAGGAACGGGCGGCCGCGAGCCAGTTTCGGTGGTATATGGTATTGTCTAATTTGGCAGCGGAATTTTTCATCAGGACCGTATTTAGGAAATATTTGATCAGAGTAAAATATCACACTTTCATAATATTAAACACCTAGTATAAAACCCAAGTTTTAAGTACACATATTTCATAGGAATAAATCCTATTTTATTTAATAAAAACATCTATTTCTTTTTAGGTAACTTTATTGCCACTTTTCCAAGCCTTCAGTGCTGTCCAATTGGCTTCTATTTGGCTTTCACATTTTGTTACCTGAAATGCGTTTAAAAATATTTTGTCAGTGGGAAATACTGGTGAGTGAATCCCAGTTTAATCAAATTTAAATAAAAAGCATTGTACAGTATTGAGGGTGGTCTCGCAATTACATTTGTTTCCAAGTCATACTAATTACCACCCACGGTACTGTCAACCCGACTTGTGGAAAGTTACCCCTCCCAAGGCAGTAACTAATTTTGTATACAAAACCCCAACATACCGACGATAATTGGATCCTTACAAATACTCAATAACTGCTTAATATATAATTAATTGTGTGAGGTTTTGTAAAAACAATTTACAAAAAGGAGATTACTCACATTACTGTCTTAGATTATCCTTTAGGGTTTCCTGGTGACAATATATAATTTACACAAATGCACACGTGTTAGTGTAATAACCCATTTTAACATTAGTAATACCCTCCCCGAGACGGCATTCCAACGACTACGTCGGGCAGAACCACGACAGCCGTTGCGGAACCCTATATCAATCGGGCAGAGTATCTAATACGTATCCAGGGGTTATGATACTTACAACGGAGCAGAACTTCGCTAATTAGGGGGTATTATACATGTGTATAATGCCTACACTTCAGTTTTGAGATTGAGAAAAGAAATCTGAACGAATTCGACTGAAGGCCCGATGCCTTCTTATATAGGGGCTGAGTTTGGGTTTCTCGCGGCCCGCGTAAATGTAGGCGAAGGCCTACGTGGCCCGCGTCAACGCTGGTCAACAGCGTAGGTGATCCGGGTCACTTAGTAGGTTCGACATGTGTTGGGCCACGTGGCGGCCCAGGGTTCAGCCACATTTCACCTTCTCGCGGCCCGCGTAAGGGTTAAGGGGTTCCTTACGCGGCCCGCCTAAATCCCAAAAATCAGATTTTTAATTATTTTTAATAATATTTAAGGTATTCGGGGTCCGTTTTCGCGTATGGGGTGTATTTTAGGACATATTGGGATATTTT
Source organism: Helianthus tuberosus (assembly GCA_030545235.1). NCBI lineage: Eukaryota > Viridiplantae > Streptophyta > Magnoliopsida > Asterales > Asteraceae > Helianthus > Helianthus tuberosus. Next base: position 50,766 of record JARYGA010041560.1, read on the forward strand.
AAAATATATTAGGGTGTCGGAAATTTTATGAGGGTATCGGTTTTTCTTTAGGGTTGTTATACCTATGACAAGTATTATATGCCTTAACATGTCTTATAATGTTGCAAAATCAGTTAAGTGACAAAAGTTTGAGTTACATATGCTTAAATACCAATTATGCATGAAAAGGGCATTTTGGTCATTTTACCTAAGGCATATAAACAACCTATCATACAACTAATTAAACTAAGTGACCATAAGGTATAACCTCGGAAGGTTATTCCCTATACATCTATGGTCACTAAACATGCTTGGTCGGATCCTAATGATCGACCAAACGGGTCGGTTTCGAAAGTCTAAGCGGTTGTTTAGACCGCTTATCTTACGACCCTATATAAGCACTAAACCTAAAGTGACGAGTTAAACATGTTAAAACATGTTTAACGAAGTTTGAAAACAAGTTTAATATCAAAACAAACTATTTTGAAATCCAAGAATAGTTTGGTTGCAAAATACGCATAAACGTGTATTTTGACCGAAACTATGACTCGTCACTACGCCTAAACAACGTGGTAATCAGTAGGTATAGTCACAAGGGAATATAACCATCATGATTACGCTCACGTTGCGAAGTTCAAACGAACTTCGTGTTGACCAAAGACTGGTCAAAGCAGAAAGCCAAACACTGTTTGACGTTCGTGCTTGAAAACGCATACAAGAATGAAAGAATACTTACAAAATGTCCAAGCTTGAAGATATGAACTCAAAATTTCTCAGGTATGAAGCCTCTCAAGGAGGGCTTCAACTTAGAGAAGAAGATTGAGATAAAAAATGTGAGGAATAAGTGAACTCTAGGTGGGTATTTATAAAAAATCCACAACCGTTAGGATCGTTCCTTAATAAACGAGCTTCAATCTGGACCTTACACATAAGGCACATGGTTTTGGTATACTAGGGGTGCCCAAAAACATCACACAGTATTGAGAAAAGTTACATAAAAGACCCCCAAGTTCAACCTGGTTGTCAAAATGAATTTTCTGCCCAGATGAGGCCGTGGCGTCGAGCCACGGCAAAGCCATATGGTGGTGGCGCAGCGCCACCATGTGCCAGCTCCCAGAAAGTTTCAATAATTGACAGGTTTGGTCCCTGCAACACTTTTGAGCCATTTTTGATGCGTTTAAACCCCGTTAACCCTATTTCAAGGCTCTAAAATGAAATTAAAGTATAGGGAACATGAAACATGCTCAAAAAAATATCGGATGTCGGTTTGTTTGGTCGTACGGTTGCGTTGTTCGGTTAATTACGACGAAACACCAACAGACGCGAAAAACGATCCAAATTACGCGGCGAATGGAATTTTATCAAGCCAATCACTAAAATAAAATATTTTAATGATTACAAAAATTGTTGGATGTCCGGATATATTCAAAACGTAAGATATGCGCGAAAAGGCAAACTTATGCACTTTTTGACGCTTTTAGTCCCTATTGATCAAAAAGTTTATTTTTGCGCACCAAACACCTCAAAGCATATTTCTAAGCTATATATAGGATATTTAGGACATATTTAACTTAAGATAAAGTTCTGGAATGTTCATCACAGTACAAATCGGCATACTTTCGCAATTTGTTGAAATTAGTCCCTGTGATCGAATAAACTTGATTTCGGCATACCAAACCCTCCAAAACTTATTTCTAAGTTATGTAAAGGTTATTTAAGGTATGTTAAGCCTATGTCACTGTTCTGGAGTGTTTGTTGCATTAAACGGGTTATATTTACGTATCAGTTCATGTATAACCTTCCAGAAAGCGATTTAAAGCTCGAAATCGAACAAGAATTGATATGTGCAAATGATACACATATTTATACAAATCCCAAGTATGAAACACAATATTTCATTGATTTGGTAATTTTTTGATGGTTGAAGTGACACAGATGTCACAGTCTCCCCTACTTTAGGAAATTTCATCCCGAAATTTATTCGTTGGAGTCTGTCTGTGACTTTGTGTTAAATAACCATCAAAGATATGCAAGGCATAATCCTATCATTTCCCTGAACGGACATTCTTCAGAAACGAAAATGAACGGACTGAGTCATTTTTCTACGGGTGCTTCATCAGAAACGGAAATGAAGGAATAATCAAAAGGATATTCATTTCCCTCAACGGACATTCTTCAGAAACGAAAATGAACGGACGGGGTCATTTTCAACGGGTGCTTCATCAGAAACGGAAATGAAGGAATAATTAAAAGTATATTCATTTCCCTCAACGGACATTCTTCATAAATGAAAATCAACGGACGGAGTCATTTTCAACGGGTGCTTCATCAGAAACGGAAATGAAGGAATAATCAAAAGGATATTCATTTCCCTCAACGGACATTCTTCAAAAACGAAAATGAACGGACAGAGTCATTTTCAACGGGTGCTTCATCAGAAACGGAAATGAAGGAATAATCAAAAGGATATTCATTTCCCTTAATGGACATTCTTCAGAAACGAAATGAACGGAGTCATTTTCAACGGGTGCTTCATCAGAAATGGAAATGAAGGAATAATCAAAAGGATATTCATTTCCCTCAACGGACATTCTTCAGAAACGAAAATGAACGGACGGAGTCATTTTCAACGGCTGCTTCATCAGAAACGGAAATGAAGGAATAATCAAAAGGATATTCATTTCCCTCAACGGGCATTCTTCAGAAACGAAAATGAACGGACGGAGTCATTTTCAACGGGTGCTTCATCAGAAACGGAAATGAAGGAATAATCAAAAGGATATTCATTTCCCTCAACGGACATTCTTCAGAAACGAAAATGAACGGACGAAGTCATTTCAACGGGTGCTTCATCAGAAACGGAAATGAATAGAATTAACTCAAAAGGATATTCATTTCCCTCAACGGACATTCTTCAGAAACGAAAATGAACGGACGGAGTCATTTTCAACGGGTGCTTCATCAGAAACGAAAATCAATAGAATTAACTCTAGACACATGACAAAACTTGCTGTGGTTTCTGTGCACTAAATTCCATAATTATGTATGCCTCCATAATTACGTAATTCCTTGCACAGTCCGCACAGTGCATTTCATAATGTGTAGGGGAAGGAAATCAATTGAACGAACCTGTGATGAATGTGACTAGACCGCCATAGGGTCCTTCAAATGAATGATCTCTTTGAGTAGACCACTAGGGAGTCTTTTCAGCTATATCATCACATGACATTCCTAACCAGATTTTTGAATCAATCTTTTTAACTAGACCTCTCAAGGGGTCTAATTATGGGATAGTACTTTACAATCCGAGGGTCTTAACTATTACGTAGAAGCCCATTAAGGATTTGAGGTAGTACCTTTGGATATCCTACTATGAATCCCTTATACGAAGATATGGAAGATTCTACGAGGATTTGGATAACGAAAATTCGGATCACACAAAAACATAAAGAAAACACATAAGCACATAATCACGTAATTGTTTAATTTGACCTTTAATTTGTTATCTTTGGACACGGGTATTTAAAGCATACCAGGAATCCAATCCGTGGATTTCATTTGTTACTTTAAACATTTTCAAGAATCTATCTATGAATATAGGAAGATCTTAATAAGAATTCGGCTTTTGTCCTTATTGAATCGTAATGTATGTATTAAAGCATACAAAGAATTCAATTAAGGGCTCCGATGAGCGACAATCATCCACAAGGATCTAATTATGAGGATAGAAAGATTCTATATGGATTTTGGAATTTGTGTAACGAGAGGTGTTTCGAAACCTTGCACTAGACGTGCTTAAGTCGATACACAAGGTAGAAAGCTCATGAAGTTGAGGTGTTAGATATGCCAAGGCGACATATGAAACAGAATTTGGAGGTTGAGCAGCAACAGTATTTGCAACAGCTTTGCTTTGGATAGAAAAGCGGCACATTTTAACCAAATGTCTCCATCGTTCACAGTGGGTACATTTGGAACAGGGTATTTGATTCGGATGATGACGGTTGCATTGATTGCACCAAGGAGCTGTTCCCTCGTACGGCTTCATCCCTGAGGCGAGTCATGGTGATAGCTAAATCAACGGTCCTCTGGAGTACGACGCCTATTCGCTGGGCAATTGCAGCACCTGGTTCGGATATTTGAGTGTTGTTGCGATGAAGAGGCATCTTGAAGATAATGGAAGGCATGGGAGGAAGCAAGTGAGATGATATAGGATGACAAGGCATAAATATTGCGATCAATTGTTTGTTACCCAAGGCAAACAAATGAGATGGTGACTAATCAAAGTAAATGGGTCATATTAATGTATCGCGAAGACATGCTTTAGCCTATAAGTGGACACTCACCCCAAGAGTTCCCAGGTAAGAGTGACTGGTCCGATTATGTGGATTTGTACGAACACTCTAGCCTTAGACAGAAAGCTCAGAGTACAGGCATCCACCCTTCCAGATTGCACGTGTTCACATTATAAGACCCAACCTTGACGAGATTTTGAAAACTTTGAAGGTTCAAAACCTTATAATAAATCATCCTAGAACAGATGATTAGTTTTCAAAGCAGATTCGAAATTTGTGTTCTTGTTGTGGTTGTCACCTAAGGATAAGTGACGGTATTGTTTTAAGATCTAAACACAAGAATCTTGTGTTAGGGTCGTAGGAAGGTTATAGACTAGGTCAAAGTATTACTAATAACCTAATTCGCTATAACCATGAGCTCTGATACCAACTTTTCTGTCACACCCCGACCGCGTAAAACAACAAATCGCGGCGGAAACTTCGGGGAGTGTTGTAACAGAATCATTGTTTCATAACACATCGATTGAAGTTTTGTTTTATTGAATTTAAAGTATTACATTACATTGAAACTAGAAACAAAACATGAACAATTAACTTCCATTATTATTAACTCACTAAGGCCTTGTCCATTCCTATGTGAGCATGCATCAATATCATCATCAAACATCACCAACTATGGTACCTGAAACACATGTGAAAATACGTCAGCAAAAAAATGTCGGCGAGTACATAGGTTTTATGTGAGTGTCAAATTCATGGCTCGTTTTACCTTTTTAAATAACCCAAACAACTTTGTTATTCGATATTTAGAAAACTAAGTTTTGTAAAATGTTTATGTTGTAAATTGAAATAACCAAGTTAAAACAAATTTGTTATAATTTATAAAACCTCGATACCATGAATCTTACTCAAAACATTTGTTTAAGTAAACCCAAATTGTAAATCGTTTTTGAAATAAAACTCGAATGTTTTATATTGTTAGAAAAACCTTGTAATATAACTTTGTTTTGATAACCTTGCCCAAGTGATCAAGATAACGCAACGATATATAATGTGTTAAAAACACTTATATATAAGAAGTAACAGCGGCGTATCCACCATGCTTTTAACACATTACACCCGCCCCGTTACCTAATCACTTCCTTAACCCAACGGTTCAAACAGTTTCAAATGGTTCACATCAATCAACAGTTCAAATAATTCTCATAAATCAAACAGCTTCAAACGGTTCCAACAGTTCAAAACGTAAAACAATGTGTTCATATGCTGGGTGAGCATATGCAACAAAATGTAATATATAAAAATCAATGTGCTAGCATGCTAAGTGAACATACATAGCAAAACATAATGAAATCATGTACTATACGTGTACTAATGAACATAGCATGTATATATTATAAAAGCACGTAAAACATGAAAGTAACAAGTAGGCACATGTGTATCACCCAAAAACATTTGAAAACAGTAAAAGAGGGGACTATGTACTCACTTGAGGATGCTTAGAAGTCTTGAGCAACAACCAAGCAAAGCTAGAGGGATCACGGAAATCAAACGGCACCTAATATGGGTAACTACATTAATAACCGGACCTAAATCCGAAGATCGGATAGGATGAGGTTTCGAAAACCAAATGAGTATTGGAACTCGTATGACATGGTTTAACAAGGCCTACATAGTAAATCGAAACCTAACCTAAGTGCTTACGACCCATTACGACTCGTTTAGGTAGTTTACGCTACTTTAACGCGTCGTTCGCGTAAAACGCGTTCGGACCGCCTAACTAGTCCTATGACAAGTATTATATGCCTTAACATGTCTAATAATGTTGCAAAATCAGTTAAGTGACAAAAGTTTGAGTTACATATGCTTAAATACCAATTATGCTTGAAAAGGGCATTTTGGTCATTTTACCTAAGGCATATTTGGTCGGATCCTAATGATCGACCAAACGGGTCACTAAACATCTATGGTCACCAAACATGTTTGGTCGGAAGGTTATTCCCTATACATCTATGGTCACTAAACATGTTTGGTCGGAAGGTTATTCCCTATACATCTATGGTCACTAAACATGTTTGGTCGGATCCTAATGATCCACCAAACGGGTCGGGTTCGAAAGTCTAAGCGGTTGTTTAGACCGCTTATCTTACGACCCTATATAAGCACTAAACCTAAAGTGACGAGTTAAACATGTTAAAACATGTTTAACGAAGTTTGAAAACAAGTTTGATATCAAAACAAGCGGTTTTGATACCCAAGAATAGTTTGGTTGCAAAATACGCATAAATGCGTATTTTGACCGAAACTATGACTCGTCACTACGCCTAAACAACGTGGTAATCAGTAGGTATAGTCACAAGGTACTATAACCATCGTGATTACGCTCACGTTGCGAAGTTCAAACGAACTTCGTGTTGACCAAAGACTGGTCAAAGCAGAAAGTCAAACACTGTTTGACTTTCGTGCTTGAAAACGCATAAAAGAATGAAAGAATACTTACAAAAGGTCCAAGCTTGAAGATTTGAACTCAAAATTTCTCTGGTATGAAGCCTCTCAATGAGAGCTTTAACTTAGAGAAGAAGATTGAGATCAAATGTGTGAGGAATATATGGAATCTATATACCTTTCCACCTAAGTTCTTTCTTTTAGGTCCGGTAAGACATATAACAACACTACAACCCCAAACCCTTAGGTAGCTCAATTCCGAGTTTTACACCTAAGTTCACAAGGCTTAATCTTGTTTCGTTTATTAGGAATCCTATGTAGCAAATAACCAGTTGTTAACATTGCATAAAATCCTTAAGACATGAATACGATGACATGATGTTAACAATTTCCTTTATAATCCCACCTTTGTCTTAAATAGTTTAAATATGCCTAACGCTTTAACTTTTGCATGCAACAAGTATATGTAGCACCTATAGGCATCCTTTAGAAAAGTAATAACATACTTTTATTTCTCATAAATAATTTGTCAAGAAAATCACTTGAATCATTATATATTAGTTCCAACAGCTCTAACTCTATTTAATCTCCTTAGGAGATGTAAGATATTTTAGTTGACATGCAAGTTTTACATTTACCAAGCTTCATGTCCGAAAATCGAAACCTTCAATCTTATATAGTGTACAAGCTAAAGAAGTTCCACCATGTAATTCTATGCATAAAGGTTTCGAAAATTTTGTAATCCATATTCAACTCACCAACTCATTGATAACTATTAAATTTCAAATTGAAACACTTGTGTGTGTGTGTCTATATATATAATGATAAGAAATCAAAACGATAAATTTAAAATTTTCTTGAACGAAACTATCCTTTAAAATTTACTAGAAAGTGTTGCCACCATCTTCCATTTAAAAAGAACGGTATAAATTGAATCGTTTAAGAAAAACATTAAAAGACAAACAACTTTAAAAAGAATGATTTTAATAAAAAAACGGTTTAAAATGAATACTTTTAAAAACGACAAACGGTTTAAAAAGGTTAAAAAAACAAATGATTTTAAAAACGACGTTTTTAAAAAAACAAACACTTAAAGAAAATACATATTTATTTGTATATATAAACCATATTTTGTTAAATAATAATCGTGAAAATAACAAAATAATAAAAAAACTTAAGTAATTACATTAATAATTTCCTAAATAGTAAAAGAGCTTTGTAATTATCAAAAACAGCCCCTAAGGTATATAATTGTGACAACCGGTAGTTTATGACCTTAATTATGTGATTAACAGGCGATTAATGCGAAAATAAATAGTGTTTAAGACGTAGATTAACTCATTTAGGCCCTTGGAGTGCCCAGGAACGTTTATTCGACTGTACGGTGCGCGTATGGTGACTTACGGGAAATCTGCTGAATATTAAGCGACAACGAACCGAAGCCGTACTAAATATTGACCACGCCGACAAATACGGATTTTCTACGAATATTTTATATTTATGAATTTAATGTTGTGAATCTATTGCGCTTCCGTACATCGCAAAACGCAAACAGGAACGAGAAACGCGACTGCATGAGACGCACAAGTAACGAAACGGAAGCATCGGAGGTGCATATTATTTTTAAAACTTAAATTTTACGATATATTCTGTTTCGTAATTAAATTTTAACTACCCTAGTCGAAACCGCATCGAAAAAGGGATTAAAACGGCGAACGACGCCTTTTACGCGAATTTTTATTGTTATCGACGCACGAACGCGAAAACGACGAATACCGACATTGTTTAACACGTTTTTAAATTTAAAAATTTAGTTTATACCGTTTCGACAATTTCGGGCTTCGAAGACGGGTTCGTAGGATTTAACGGGCCACTTTAAACGCGAGATTTGGGCTTGTGGGCCTTGGGGCAAAGCCCAAAGCCCATTATACAAGTATATAAGGGGTCCATCCCCTAAATTTCCTTCATTTTGAGCAAGATCATTAACACACACATACACACCACATGACGCTCTCTCTCTCTCTCTCTAGGCAGATCAGGCCGGACTCCGGCCGGCGAGCGGCGGAGCCGGCGAGCCACGGCGGCGGCAGTGATTTTTCGGGCGAGCTATTCTTTGAGCATATACCCTACCCCCACTAAAACAAACCTCCCCGACGCGATGGTGATCTCCGTTTTCGAAGATTCTGAGCCGTTTGGGCTCACGCGCAACTCCGGCGAAGTTCCGGTCAATATCCAGCGAACATATTTTGAATTTTTAACTTCGTGAATGCGTAGATCGGGTTATGAGGAGCCTTTCTGCAAGTTTTCAAAACTTTTATTTTTTCGGCGAGGGTAGTCCGCTCCGGTGAGTACACCTAACTCTCTCTCTCGTTCAGATTTTATAAACCTCTATCAAAAGCTCCTCTTCTCTTTGTTTTCTTTTCGTTTTAGGAATGTTTGAGGCTCGGTTCAGTCTTGGCTCGATGAAGATGAGGTTTGGTTGTGGTTTGTGCTTGTTTCAGGTGGTGGCCGACGGTTTGGTGGGATCCGGTGACGACGGAGAGTCGCCGGCGGTGGTGGTGGGCTCGGCCGGCAGAAGTAGTGGTGGTTCAGGTCAAACGGGTCAATCGGTTCGGGTCAACGGGCCAAGCTGGTCAAACGGGTCAGTCGGTTCGGGTCGCGGCAGAATTTCTGGTTCGGGCATCGGGTCGACTCGGTCAAACCGAGTCAACTCAGTCAACCCTGGTCAACACAGTGAGTCAACTCATTCAACACATACGGCGTTTCGACGTGATAATTTGGTAAAAATTAACGGCACGATTGTTTTGTTATTTTTATATAGTTTTATTATATACGTGAGACTCGAGCTCGAACCAATCGATAAAAGTATACTTTACATCTTTACATATTTGACGAAATCTTATATACTTATTATATTGATTGAATCTTGATTGATTTCGAAAAATAACGACAACTTGCGTTGTCGGGGCGTCCAAAAACAGAGGAAACTCTGCCCGTTTTTCTCGAAATACGGAAACAAAACGTGTTTTATTGAAAAAAAAACGACGACTAACGGTATCAAGCGACTTTTATGAAAAACAATACATATATATAATTACTTACAACGGCATTTTAAAACTCACAACAACGTCATTAACATAAACTATTTCATGAAATAAATATAAGGATTTTTATATTTATTTTCAAACGCTTAAGGCACGACAATTCTTTTTGGTAAAAGGGAATGTAGCTTTCTTCGAACATCAAACAATCCGGGTTCAATTATAAAACTGAATATAGTATATTTTAAACATTAAACAATTCGGATTCATTTATAGAAATCAATATAGCTATTATATTACTTTAAACTTTGAAAATTCGACAAGTCTTTTATAAAATCAATATAATTGTTTATATTGTTTCAAACGCCAAAAACCCGATTTCGTTTATACAAATACATATAGCTTGCTTATTTATTTCAAATGTCAAATAATACGACTTCTTTTATGAAAATAAATATAGAGTATATGTTTATTTCAAATAACAAACAACCCGACGATTCTTTTACTAAAATAAATGTAATATTTATATTTATTCCAAAGATCAAATAACATGAATTCGTTTTTACAAAAATAAATATAGTTTATATATTTATTTCTAGTAACAAACAATAACGAATTCTTTTACAAAAATAAATATAGCTTTATATTTGTTTCAAACATCAAACGACTCGTATTCGTTTATAAAAATAAATATAGATATATATTTATTTTCAAAACACAACTCGACTATTCTTTTGTAAAGCAAATATAACTTTTCAATATTTATTTTATACGCCTAAACGGCGTACACATATCTTTCGACAAGTATCATACGAGACGCGGTACATAATACGAGTTGTTATATGTTATTTTCACATAAATATACTTTTTATACACGTACGACTTCTCGGAACGACTAACACCTTTCTATCGAGATATTTACATTTTTGTATAAAATATTTATATATTCGAAATTTCTCAAAAACCAAGTCTTTCAAAGACTTATTGATTATTAGTCCTTAACGACGTTAAACGAGCTAACAAGTATAACTTCTTCGTTTCATCTAAGTTAACAACTTACCGTTGAATCATTCGGTTAACGATTCGGTAGAGCTCGATGACACGTAGTTTAGTTACTGCGTTTATTTAGAAACTTATAAGATATTCCGTGTTAGGAATATTGTAGAATACACGCTAGCGAGTCTCGTCTTGGAAACGACATCACGAAGTCGTAATTAGCTAGCTTTGCACAAGGCAATTCAGGTGAGTTCATAACCCCACCTTTTTACGGTTTTACATTTTTATAAATATTTTCGAGGTGTGACAGATTGGTATCAGAGCTATAGGCTACAGCGAATAGGGTTTTCTGTAGAGATACCTAGGCTCTAACCTCACTTTCCTCTGGGGACTTAGATCATTAAGACTTTGAATATATACCGAACGCCTAAGCCTCGAATATGGTCTCCGATCGTTGCCGAAAAACAATGAGTCAAATTTTTTTTTTCAAACATACGCTAATGTTGTGTTTTCTACACGGTACATAAAAAACAGTCGCATACAGTGCACAAAACTTTGAGAGCTTAGGAAACATGCATATGAAACCTTTGGAAACTTATGTTGAAGTTCATTAAAGGTCATCACGTAGAACCACGTCTATTAGCTTGGGTAAACGCCATTATTATGTCGTCTATGCTATTTTATTTAACCGAGCAGGTAACCTACGCAAAATGAAGCACGGGCGTGCAAGATTTCACGAAACTCAATCTATACAACAACGGATGTTGAAGTACATCGCATACGACCTTGGAAAGGTCTTCAAGAAGACACGATGGAACATTTCAGCGACGATGCTAGTTTCTATCAGGAGGAAAACTACCGACCAGGATACGACAACTTGTCACGTGATCCTACAACGACACGAATCACGCCAAGGAGAAGACACATGTCTCCGTGTCCCCCTATCTCATTAACAATGAATACGTAATGTTCGACATTCCATGGTAATGTCACCTAACAACCGGTCATCACATGAAACCCCAGGTAAAGTCCTCAAATTTCTTTTATTGAAATTTCGACTTTTGCATCTAGCAAGCAAATTTTCACATCTCTACTCCTCTTAATGGTCATTGTATCACGATCATTTCTTTCATTATAGAGAATATACATTTGCTTCACTTCTTGAAAAAATCATATGTTGCACATGCATAGTTTGTTTCGCATGTGGTTTCACTTCGCATGATCGTTTTCATCAAAATTTCGATTCTTGTTTCGCTATATCTAGTTATTGCTTGTGATTCGAATGACCTACATTATTGTAAGCGTTGACTCCTTGATATCGAGTCAACAAACTTTCTTGAAAACTTTTATTTCTTTTCAAGTTACGTACATGGTTTTCGTTGAGACCATGCTGAAACATCCCTGTCGACACGCGTAATTGTTGTTGGATTGCATCTAAACTGAGTTCAATTGTTCGAACTTGTTCATTACACATATTCAATTCAAGACACCATATGATGTATTGAAAACATCATATTCAAATTCGTTTCAACAGGCGTTTCATTTGTTCCGAGTCGTAGTAGACTTGTTTGGTCTACGACTCCATTAAGTCGTTTGTTGATTTCAACACCTTGTGGTGGTGTTTCACTGATTTGAAGCTTGCGCTAATCTCGTTTACACATCTCATGCACGGATTTAAAGATTTATTTATTGATTGCTTTAAATCCGCTTTGATTTATCACATCACAGCAGTCTTAACACAATCGTGTGATAAGACAATGGAACACAAAATTCATTTCATATTCCGGTGTACCTCCTAACGGTCCTTTCAACATCAATCGAATGTTTTGAAATATTCATTGCTTCTTCGTCTTCGATCGAAAACATTATTTCTTTGATGTTCCATTTTCAATTGAAAATCCTATGATGTCATTTGAAACAAACTTTCAGATTCACTTTATTGCGCTTTCATTTGATTTCAAACACGGTGAAGTTGTTTGATCACCGCTATTATTGAATTATTTAAATCACTACGACACCTTGTGGCGTCGGTATAAACTTGTAGCTTGGGCTAATCATGATCGAGCGTTTCATGAAAAACGCAGGTGATACTTGTTAGATCGCCGCTATATTTGAATTGTTTCATTCACTACGACACCTTGTGGCGTCGGTATAACTTGCAGCTTGTGCTGACCACGATCAAGCGTTTCATGCAAAACTATTTCATTGAACTTGTTGATTCTAAGTTCCATTTAGTGGATGGTATCGTTTCTAGAACTCATTTGCATATTGTAAACGTTCGTGTGGAATTCTATTGGTCGAAATTCTTGTCCATTGTTGGACCCCTGTTAACTTGGTCACACTGGTGACTATATCAGTACGGCTTGTTTCGTTTGACAACAAATTCTGAAACATATTTCTCCTAAACGTTCGGTTCTTATTATTGCAGTATGTCCTTCAATTCACATAATTCGAGTGAGTTTTGATTTGATTTCATGGTCATCCACTTTGACACTATTCACAATTACCTACGTTTAACATAACTCTAAGGAGTTAACGTAGTCTAAATTTCGAGGACGAAATTTTATTAACAGGGGGAGAATGTGACAACCGATAGTTTACGCCCTTAATTACGTGATTAACAGGTGATTAACGCGAAAATAAATAGTGTTTAAGACGTAGATTAACTCATTTAGACCCTTGGAGTGCCCAGGAACGTTTATTCGACTGTACGATGCGCGTATGGTGATTTATGGGAAATCTGCTGAATACTAAGCGACAACGAACTGAAGCCGTACGAAATACTGACCATGCTGACAAATACGGATTTTCTATAAATATTTTATATTTATGAATTTAATGTTGTGAATTTATTGCGCTTCCGTACATCGCAAAACTCAAACAGGAACGAGAAACGCGACTGCAGGAGACGCACCGGTAACGAAACGGAAGCATCGGAGGTGCGTATTATTTTTAAAACTTAAATTTTATGATAAATTCTGTTTCGTAATTAAATTTTAACTACCCTAGTCGAAACCGGATCGAAAAACGGATTAAAACGGCGAACGACGCCTTTTACGCGAATTTTTATGGTTATCGACGCATGAACGTGACAACGACGAATACCGACATTGTTTTACACGTTTTTAAATCTAAAAATTTAGTTTATGTCGTTCCGACAATTTCGGGTTTGGAAGACGGGTTCGTAGGATTTAACGGGCCACTTTAAACGCGAGATTTGGGCTTGTGTGTGACAACCCGAACTTTCGAGGTTAGTATCATAACTGTTAATCTAGTATTATTCTGTTGCATTGCGTCTTATCACACGTTACGATGATTACTCGCTCTGTTATTGTTCAACTGTAGCGTAAACGAAAATCATTATTTGTATTGAATGTTTGGACCTTAGTTCTAATTGGGCCGCACTCTCACACGCACCGGCTTGTATGAGCCCATATACTCATACCCGAAGTGGGTATGGGCTGCTCCTTCACGGTGGGTCTTTGGCAAGCCCAAATAGGGATCTATTGGATTGGGTGGTAAGGAGTTAGCATATATTCACACACACATTACGTAAACTAATACACACAAATACATTCCAAAACCCTAGCACATCTTTTACCCATTCATCTTTGGTGATCGGCTGTGGACGCAAACCCCCCCCCCCACTATCTCGAGGCTCTATCTTATTTAACCTGTGCTTCCGGTTAGTTCCTGCACTTTAAGATTTCCTTGTGTTTATGAATTGTGTGTTAGTTGATCGTATCTTGCATGATTGGTATCGATTCATGAGTATGCTAGGGTTACATGATAATAGAAGTTACTTGCAAGTGAAGTATTATGAAATATGATAACTAAATGTTGAATAAGTGATTTTTGTGATATGATAACTGATCTAATGTTCCGTGTGTATGAAACGGACGTGATTGGTCTTCTGAGAAATCGGTTAGAATGTATGCGAAAGTAAACAATGATCGTAAGTATGATTCATGAATTATAAGATAGTTGTCGTAATGCTGGATGTTATGATCAGAACCTGCTCTAGTGTTGCTTATCAATATGATCCATGTGTGTGTTAGTCTTGTCTAATTGATCCAAACAATAATGATATAGGTTGCTTATGCACGGGGTATTAAGCGAATAGATCATATAATATGGTTCCTGATTGTGTGTATAAAATCTATAGTGATATTAAACGTAACTTGAACGATTTAATTGTTATTTGACCAATGTTATGAACACTGAATGCATGAGCTGGGATTTTTGTTTGGGCCGAATACCCTAACAAGTTATATATATACATATCATTTAGGCAGACACTTGTTAAATGGGTTGTTAGAGATATTGGGTTGGTTGTTTTGTTTGGGCCAGCAATGTTGGGCCGAGCAAACTGCCAAAGCAGTGGCCGCACATGATGTGAATTTGCTGGACAATAAATGTGTTACATTTGTTAGTAAATGTGTTCATACATACCTTATCTTTGGACCATATATGTGTAACAATGGGGTTGAGGGGTGTACGGGCAGGTTACGTATGTATGTATATGATATGTTGAGGGGTTACATGTTAAGCAGGTTCACATGTGGGGTTTATTATTGTATTTTGATGTTAAAGGATTGTGGGCCGGTGGTTTGGGTGCTTTGAAATGGGCCGCATTCATAAACCAAACACGCAGTTGATAAAATCTGTGAACCAGGTAAATGTATTAACTAGGCCGGGTGATAGGTTGATGATGGGAACTGAATGTTAGTACATGTAACAAGATGCAAGGATGCTATAGTTAAATGTGTTTCATGATCGCCTATTGCTTGTTGTGTGACGATATGCGTATATACTTCATGTGAGCAATTTGTGACGAAATACGTGTAGACGTGAATACTGAACTAACTATTACTGGTAAATCATGATAGGACGTACTTAATCAACCGTTAAACAAGTAACATAATCTACCGAGCAACAAAGGTGAGTTCACTACTTTGACCATGCGTCCCGGTGGTTGGGACAGTCAGTGGGTATCCCGGGGAGGGATAAGTCTTTTGGGTAAAACTGGTATATATTTGATAATATTCTCATCCTATCATTCTTAAGTCCAATCTTTTGTTACCGGGGAGGTAACGGGGTATTAGTTGGTAGCGCTACTTAGGTTTGGCACCCTCACGCCGTACCGGGGAGGACGGTTGTGAACTAATTACCTAGTCGGGCCCAGTGCTTTGATAAGAGCACTGGGGAAAGGGCAAAACATACATCAGGAGCCGTCTTGTTCAGTATCGAGATATTATCAATATTACTTATACAATTGCTAATGAACTGTTTTAAACACTTGGTAACAAACGTTTTCATAAACTGTGAACTCGCCAGCTTTGTCTGATACACGTGTTGCATGCTCGCAGGTCGTTAGGTATCTTGGATTTGGGAACTTGCTGTCTGAAGGAGCAGGAGTGGTCATGGGTCGACTGAAGAGACTCATGTGATTGATTGTTTACTGTTACCCATTGGTTTTTGAATAATTTAGTTATGGTTTAATACTTGCTTCCGCTGAACATAATGGTTTTCGTATAAACTTGTGATGGTATTTTATCAATGATTGAGAACTTTATTTTGAAACTATGTGGGTTCAATGTAATTAGTGGCTCATTGTCAGTACGTCACACGCCTATCAGGGACACTCCCTAGGTGGTATTTTGGGGGTGTGACAGTTTGGTATCAGAGCCACTGGTTATAGTGAACTTAGTTTTAAAACGTTTTTATAAAACCAGACTATAACCGAACTGATCCGAAATCGACCATGACACTCAGCTCCAGACTGCAAGGTTCGTCTCTTGTTTACTATTGCATAGTATATCTAGTGTTTGCTTATGATTAACATCACATGCGAATGCACACTTGGCACTACAGTATGAGTTTCTATGTTACCAACCCATGTTACGTGTTTTAAGAGAGGGACTCTTCTTGAACTTACATGCTCTATGTTGTGATGTCATTTGTCGTGTTGCTTGAATTCAGGGAAACCTTTTAACACGAGTTGGGAGGAACTGAGATAAACATGCAAACTGGGTTATTATTATGGGTGCACATATAATAATAATGTGGGGTGCATGTGAGTCCCAGTGAAACTTGACAAGTGTGAAAAAGGATTCTGCTCTTCTAGTTGATGCTATGATAGAACTCGGTAGTCTATGGGAGGTTGTAGTAATGCTTGACTCCCTACTTGAACTTGCTTTTTGAAATCCTTCCTTTTCTTATATATAGAGTCATGAACGGACGTGGCGGACGTAATGGTGGACGTGGTGGAGGCCGCGGTGGTGGACGTGGCCATATTGCTATGACTCAAGCTGAGTTAACCGATCTCATCAACACTCGCGTGGCTGAAGCCTTAGCGGCTTATCAGGCTGGTACGATATGTACCAAATACTCTTTACCCTTGTGTCGCATGCTTGAGTCTTACTTGTTTGTTTTATGTTCTTTCGTTATTAGGTCAACAGGTGCAACAGAATCTGCACCATCCACCTGTGTGCACGTTCAAAACCTTCATGGATTGTAAGCCGCAGACCTTCAGTGGGACTGAAGGGGCTGTAGGACTCTTGCGCTGGTTCGAGAAGGCGGAGTCCGTATTCACGATGTGTAAATGTCCTGTTGGGGACAGAGTGAAGTATGCTACGGGCACACTCGAGGATGGTGCCCTGACATGGTGGAATGCCCAGGTTCAGCTGTAGGGCATCGAGGCGGCGAACGCCACTACTTGGGACGACTTTAAGGAGTTGATCAGGGAGGAGTATTGTCCTCGCGATGAGATTCAGAAATTGGAGAACGAGTATTATGATCTGAAGATGGGGGGATCTGAGATTGAAACATACGTGAAGCGGTCGTATGAGTTGGCTGTCATGTGCCCGAATTTATCCCGACCTATGTCTCGAAGAATTGAGTTGTTCATCAAGGGATTACCTCCACGAGTGAAGGGTTTGGTTACTGCAGCAAACCTCAACGACTTGACTTAGATTGTCCGTTTGGCTCACAAGATCGTTGATCAAGAGGTGGAGAGTAATTCACTACCACCGCGTGTTTCTGCTACTACTACTGCTGCCGCTACTATAGTGACTACTCCCGCCACTGACAGCAAGCGTAAGTGGAGCGATGTGGACAAGGCGTCCAATTCAGTGCAGTCACAGAAAAGGCCAGATACTGGCAGCAATCGTAGTTTCAGCCAGTCTTCTTCAGTGAATCAGAATCAGGGTAACAGTTCAGGTCAGGTCAGGGTTCTTATGCGGGAAAACTACCAAAGTGTAATAAGTACAACTATCATCATCGGGGGCAGTGTACTCGGATATGTCACAGGTGCAACAGAGCAGGGCACATGGCTAGGGATTGTAGGGTTTCACTCCCGAACCCACAGCAGCCGTCACAGGAGCAGGGTAGACAGCAGCCTCAGCAGAATCACGGTTTTCGTAAGGGTATTTTTCAATGTGGAGCTAAGGGTCACATCAAGCGAGACTGCCCTCAGCTGAATCAGAATGCAGGTGGTAATAACAATGTGAATAACAACAATGCTGGGAACAACAACGGGAACAATGGGGGAAACGGTGCGCGTGGGCGCGTGTTTACTATTGGAGCTGGGGAGGCTCGGAATGATGGCAACGTAGTGACTGGTACGTTTTCAGTAAATGGTATAATTGCTTCTATTTTATTTGACTCTGGTGCCGATTGGAGTTATGTATCTTTGGGGTTCAGTCATCAGTTAGGGTTGAGTCCTACACCACTTGTAACTAAACACATAGTAGAGATAGCTGATGGTAAAACAATTAAAGCTTCACACGTTCTGGTTGGGTGCAAACTCGACCTCCTGGGTCAAGTGTTCGATATTGACCTGCTCCCTGTTACTCTTGGAAGTTTTGATATGGTTATTGGCATGGACTGGTTGTCCAAGCATCAGGCGGAAATTCTCTGCAAGGAGAAAATCGTGCGTGTCCCTCTCCCTAGTGGAGAATCTCTATCGGTTCAGGGTCATCGTAGTGGTGCCACAGTTAGCATTATTTCGGCAATGAAGGCTCAGAAGTGTCTGCGTAAGGGCTATCCTTCTATCTTAGCTCTTGTTACTGATTCACAGTCTGATGAGAGGAGGATCGAGGATCTTCCAGTAGTTCATGATTTTCCTGATGTGTTTCCTGAAGAACTCCCTGGTTTACCTCCACACCGTCAGGTGGAATTTCAGATTGACCTCACGCCAGGAGCAGCCCCGATTGCTCGTGCTCCTTATCGTCTTGTGCCAGGGGAGTTACAGGAGTTGTCGAATCAACTCCAGGAGCTGTTGGATAGGGGTTTTATCCGACCTAGTTCTTCGCCTTGGGGAGCCCCAGTACTGTTTGTGAAGAAGAAGGATGCGTCCTTTCGGATGTGCATAGATTATCGCGAGCTCAACAAAGTGACGGTCAAGAACCGTTATCCTTTACCCCGTATCGACGACCTGTTTGACCAGCTGCAAGGGTCAAGTGTTTATTCCAAGATCGACTTAAGGTCGGGTTATCATCAGGTACGAGTTAGAGAGGAGGATGTTCCCAGAACGGCGTTTCGGACGCGGTATGGCCACTTTGAGTTTTTAGTTATGCCGTTTGGATTGACTAATGCACCAGCGGTCTTCATGGATCTCATGAACCGTGTGTGCAAGCCGTATCTCGACGACTTTGTCATTGTCTTCATCGATGACATCTTGATCTACTCCAAGAGCAAGGAGGACCATGAGCGACATTTGCGTCTGATATTGGAGCTCCTGAGGAAGGAGCAGCTTTACGCGAAGTTTTCTAAGTGTGATTTCTGGATTCGAGAAGTACACTTTCTGGGGCATATTGTCAACGAGTTGGGGATACATGTGGATCCTGCCAAGATCGATGCTATTAGGAATTGGGCGGCACCGAAGAATCCTTCAGAGGTGCGACAATTTCTTGGTCTTGCGGGGTACTATCGTCGGTTTATTCTGGATTTTTCGAAGATTGCTCAACCTCTTACCTCCTTGACACAGAAGAACGTTGTTTATTCTTGGGGAACGAAACAGGAGGATGCCTTTCAGCTTTTGAAGCAGAAACTATGTAGCGCGCCGATTTTATCTCTTCCAGAGGGTACGGAAGATTTTGTGGTTTATTGTGATGCATCGATTCAGGGTCTCGGTTGCGTGTTGATGCAACGCGAGAAGGTGATAGCTTATGCTTCTTGTCAGTTGAAGGTACACGAGAAGAATTATACGACTCACGACTTGGAGTTAGGGGCTGTAGTATTTGCATTGAAGATTTGGAGACATTATCTGTACGGTACCAAATGCACCATCTACACCGATTACAGGAGTCTCCAGTATATCTTCGGCCAGAAGGAGTTGAATATGCGGCAACGTCGTTGGATAGAGCTTTTGAACGATTATGAGTGTGCTATCAGGTATCATCCGGGTAAAGCTAATGTAGTAGCTGATGCACTTAGCCGAAAGGAGACAAAACTTAAACGGGTTCGCGCATTGCAACTCACTATTCATTCGAACCTTCCTGATAAGATTCGTACGGCTCAGACTGAGGCATTAAAGGAAGAAAACATTGAAGCTGAGGGTTTGCGAGGTATGAAAAAGCAGCTTGAGCAGAGATCGGATGGCATCTATTATATTATGGAAAGAGTATGGATTCCTCTGTTTGGTGATCTCAGAGAACTTATGATGGATGAAGCGCACAAGTCACGATACTCTATTCATCCGGGATTGGATAAGATGTATCAGGATCTTAAAGTTTTGTATTGGTGGCCGAATATGAAAGCTATCATCGCCACATACGTGGGTAAATGCTTGACTTGTGCTAAAGTCAAAGCAGAGCATCAGAAACCCTCGGGTCTACTTCAGCAGCCAGAGATACCCACGTGGAAGTGGGAGCAGATCGCCATGGATTTCGTTACAGGGTTACCGAGGACTCATGCTGGAAACGATACTAAATGGGTGATTATTGACCGTCTCACGAAGTCAGCGCATTTTCTAGCAATCAAGGAAACAGATAAGTTTTCACAGCTTGCAGCAGTTTATCTTAAGGAGGTAGTTTCTAGGCACGGGGTGCCAACTTCTATCATCTCAGATCGAGATCCGCGTTTCACTTCTGAATTATGGCAGCCAATGCATAAATCATTCGGTTCACAACTCGATATGAGTACTGCTTACCACCCACAAACGGATGGTCAGAGTGAGCGCACCATTCAGACACTAGAAGACATGTTGCGGGCGTGTGTGATTGATTTTGGGAAAGGATGGGAGAAACAATTGCCGTTGATAGAGTTCTCCTACAACAACAGCTACCACACTAGTATTCAGGCAGCTCCGTTCGAAGCGTTGTACGGGCGGAAATGCCGTTCTCCCCTCTGTTGGGCTGAAGTGGGTGACAGCCAGATCACAGGTCCTGAGTTGGTACTTGAAACTTCAGAAATGATTGTTCAGATCAGGAACCGTATGGCAGCAGCACGTGATCGTCAGAAAAGCTACGCTGACAAGCGTAGGAAACCGTTAGAATTTGCAGTGGGCGACCGTGTTATGTTGAAAGTGTCGCCGTGGAAGGGTGTTGTACGCTTCGGGAAGCGCGATAAGCTTAATCCGTGATACGTCGGGCCTTTTAGAATTCTGGAGCGGATCGGTAAAGTCGCTTACAAGCTTGAGTTGCCTGCTGAGTTGGGTAATGTTCATGATGTTTTCCACGTTTCGCAGTTGAAGAAGTGTCTGTCTGATGAGACACTGGTTGTGCCATTTCAAGAGCTGAAGATTGACGACAAGTTGCAGTTTGTCGAAGAACCTATTGAGATCATGGATCGGGAGGTCAAGGTGCGTAAGCATAGTCGTATTCCGATTGTTAGAGTTCGTTGGAACTCAAGACGTGGACCGGAGTTCACGTGGGAGCGTGAGGATCAGATGAAGCTTAAATATCCTCAACTTTTCCCTAAAGACAACTCTAAATCTGGTAAAGCTGGCAAATTTCGGGACGAAATTCCTCTTCAAGTTGGGGATGATGTGGCACCTGAGCAGAATCCGCAACAATTTTGATTTATTACTTCACTTCTTCGTATGTGCTTGTCAAATTTCGGGACGAAATTTCTTTCAAGTTGGGGATGATGTGACAACCCGAACTTTCGAGGTTAGTATCGTAACTGTTAACCTAGTATTATTCTGTTGCACTGCGTCTTATCACACGTTACGATGATTACTCGCTCTGTCATTGTTCAACTGTAGCGTAAACGAAAATCATTATTTGTATTGAATGTTTGGACCTTAGTTCTAATTGGGCCGCACTCTCACACGCACCGGCTTGTATGAGCCCATATACTCATACCCGAAGTGGGTATGGGCTGCTCCTTCACGGTGGGTCTTTGGCAAGCCCAAATAGGGATCTATTGGATTGGGTGGTTAGGAGTTAGCATATATTCACACACACATTACGTAAACTAATACACACAAATACATTCCAAAACCCTAGCACATCTTTTACCCATTCATCTTTGGTGATCGGCTGTGGACACAACCCCCCCCCCACTATCTCGAGACTCTATCTTATTTAACATGTGCTTCCGGTTAGTTCCTGCACTTTAAGATTTCCTTGTGTTTATGAATTGTGTGTTAGTTGATCGTATCTTGCATGATTGGTATCGATTCATGAGTATGCTAGGGTTACATGATAATAGAAGTTACTTGCAAGTGAAGTATTATGTGATATGATAACTGAATGTTGAATAAGTGATTTTTGTGATATGATAACTGATCTAATGTGCCGTGTGTATGAAACGGACGTGATTGGTCTTGTGAGAAATCGGTTAGAATGTATGCGAAAGTAAACAATGATCGTAAGTATGATTCATGAATTATAAGATAGTTGTCGTAATGCTTGATGTTATGATCAGAACCTGCTCTAGTGTTGCTTATCAATATGATCCGAGTGTGTGTTAGTCTTGTCTAACTGATCCGAACAATAATGATATAGGTTGCTTATGCACGGGGTATTAAGCGAATAGATCATATAATATGGTTCCTGATTGTGTGTATAAAATCTATAGTGATATTAAACGTAACTTGCACGATTTAATTGTTATTTGACCAATGTTATGAACACTGAATGCATGAGCTGGGATTTTTGTTTGGGCTGAATACCCTAACAAGTTATATATATACATATCATTTAGGCAGACACTTGTTAAATGGGCACTTGTTAAATGGGTTGTTAGAGATATTGGGTTGGTTGTTTTGTTTGGGCCAGCAATGTTGGGCCGAGCAAACTGCCAAAGCAGTGGCCGCCCATGATGTGAATTTGCTGGACAATAAATGGGTTACATTTGTTAGTAAATGTGTTCATACATACCTTATCTTTGGACCATATATGTGTAACAGTGGGGTTGAGGGGTGTACGGGCAGGTTACGTATGTATGTATGTATATGATATGTTGAGGGGTTACATGTTAAGCAGGTTCACATGTGGGGTTTATTATTGTATTTTGATGTTAAAGGATTGTGGGCCGGTGGTTTGGGTGCTTTGAAATGGGCCGCATTCATAAACCAAACACCCAGTTGATAAAATATGTGAACCAGGTAAATGTATTAACTAGGCCGGGTGATAGGTTGATGATGGGAACTGAATGTTAGTACATGTAACAAGATGCAAGGATGCTATAGTTAAATGTGTTTCATGATCGCCTATAGCTTGTTGTGTGACGATATGCGTATATACTTCATGTGAACAATTTGTGACGAAATACGTGTAGACGTGAATACTGAACTGACTATTACTGGTAAATCATGATAGGACATACTTAATCAACTGTTAAACAAGTAACATAATCTACCGAGCAATCAAAGGTGAGTTCACTACTTTGAGCAGGCGTCCCGGTGGTTGGGACAGTCAGTGGGTATCCCGGGGAGGGATAAGTCTTTTGGGTAAAACTGGTATATATTTGATAATATTCTCATCCTATCATTCTTAAGTCCCATCTTTTGTTACCGGGGAGGTAACGGGGTATTAGTTGGTAGTGCTACTTAGGTTTGGCACCCTCACGCCGTACCGGGGAGGACGGTTGTGAACTAATTACCCAGTCGGGCCCAGTGCTTTGATAGGAGCACTGGGGAAAGGGCAAAACATACATCAGGAGCCGTCTTGTTCAGTATCGAGATATTATCAATATTACTTGTACAATTGCTAATGAACTATTTTAAACACTTGGTAACAAATGTTTTCATAAACTGTGAACTCGCCAGCTTTGTCTGATACACGTGTTGCATGCTCGCAGGTCGTATCTTGGATTTGGGAACTTGCTGTCTGGAGGAGCAGGAGTGGTCATGGGTCGACTGAAGAGACTCATGTGATTGATTGTTTACTGTTACCCATTGGTTTTTGAATAATTTAGTTATGGTTTAATACTTGCTTCCGCTGAACATAATGGTTTTCGTATAAACTTGTGATAGTATTTTATCAATGATTGAGAACTCTATTTTGAAACTATGTGGGTTCAATGTAATTAGTGGCTCATTGTCAGTACGTCACACGCCTATCAGGGACACTCCCTAGGTGGTATTTTGGGGGTGTGACATTGTGGGCCTTGGGCCCAAGCCCAAAGCCCATTATACAAGTATATAAGGGGTCCATCCCCTAAATTTCCTTCATTTTGAGCAAGATCAGTAACACACACACACCCCGTGGCTCTCTCTCTCCTCTCTTGGCATATCAGGCCGGACTCCGGCCGGCGAGCGGCGGAGCCGGCGAGCCACGGCGGTGGCGGTGATTTTTCTGGCGAGTTTTTCTTTGGGCCTATACCCTACCCCCACTAAAATGAACCTCCCCGACGCGATGGTGACCTTCGTTTTCGAAGATTCTTAGCCGTTTGGGCTCACGCGCAACTCCGGCGAAGTTCCGGTCAATATTCCAATATTCCGGCGAACATATTTTGGAATTTTAACTTCGTGAATGCGTAGATCGGGTTATGAGGAGCCTTTCTGCAAGTTTTCAAAACTTTTATTTTTACGGCGAGGGTAGTCGGCTCCGGTGAGTACACCTAACTCTCTCTCTCGTTCAGATTTTATAAACTTCTATCAAAAGCTCCTCTTCTCTTTGTTTTCTTTTCGTTTTAGGAATGTTTGAGGCTCGGTTCAGTCTTGGCTCGATGAAGATGAGGTTTGGTTGCGGTTTGTGCTCGTTTCAGGTGGTGGCCGACGGTTTGGTGGGATCCGGTGACAACGGGGAGCTGCCGCCGGTGGTGGTGGGCTCGGCCGGCGGCAGTAGTGGTGGTTCAGGTCAAACGGGTCAATCGGTTCGGGTCAACGGGCCAAGCTGGTCAAACGGGTCTGTCGGTTCGGGTCGCGGCAAAATTTCGGGTTCGGGCATCGGGTCGACTCGGTCAAACCGAGTCAACTCAGTCAACCATGGTCAACTCAGCTGGTCAACTCAGTTGACCCGGTCAACTCAGTCAACACATACGGCGTTTCAACATGATAATTTTGTAAAAATTAACGGCATAATTGTTTTGTTATTTTTATATAGTTTTATTATATACGTGAGACACGAGCTCGAACCAATCGATAAAAGTATACTTAACATCTTTACATATTTGACGAAATCTTATATACTTATTATATTGATTGAATCTTGATTGATTTCGAAAAATAACGACAACTTGCGTTGTTGGGGCGTCCAAAAACAGAGGAAACTCTGCCCGTTTTTCTCGAAATACGGAAACAAAACGTGTTTTATTGAAAAAAATGACGACTAACGATATTAAGCGACTTTTATGAAAAACAATACATATATATAATTACTTACAACGGCATTTTAAAACTCACAACAACGTCATTAACGTAAACAATTTCATGAAATAAATATAAGGATTTTTATATTTATTTTCAAACGCTTAAAGCACGACAATTCTTTTTTGTAAAAGGGAATGTAGCTTACTTCGAACATCAAACAATCCGGGTTCAATTATAAAACTGAATATAGTATATTTTAAACATCTAACAATTCGGATTCATTTATAGAAATCAATATAGCTATTATATTACTTTAAACTTTGGAAATTCGTCAAGTCTTTTATAAAATCAATATAATTATTTATATTGTTTCAAACGCCAAAAACCCGATTTCGTTTATACAAATACATATAGCTTGCTTATTTATTTCAAACGTCAAATAATACAACTTCTTTTATGAAAATAAATATAGAGCATATGTTTATTTCAAATAACAAACAACCCGACGATTCTTTTACTAAAATAAATGTAATTTTTATATTTATTCCAAAGATCAAATAACATGAATTCGTTTTTACAAAAATAAATATAGTTTATATATTTATTTCTAGTAACAAACAATAATGAATTCTTTTACAAAAATAAATATAGCTTTATATTTGTTTCAAACATCAAACGACTCGTATTCGTTTTATAAAAATAAATATAGTTATATATTTATTTTCAAAACACAACTCGACTATTCTTTTGTAAAGCAAATATAACTTTTGAATATTTATTTTATACGCCTAAACGGCGTACACATATCTTTCGACAAGTATCATACGAGACCTGGTACATAATACGAGTTGTTATATGTTATTTTCACATAAATATTCTTTTTATACACGTACGACTTCTCGGAACGACTAACACCTTTCTATCGAGATATTTACATTTTTGTATAAAATATTTATATATTCGAAATTTCTCAAAAACCAAGTCTTTCAAAGACTTATTGATTGTTAGTCCTTAACGACGTTAAACGAGCTAACAAATATAACTTCTTCGTTTCATCTAAGTTAACAACTTACCGTTGAATTGTTTGGTTAACGATTCGGTAGAACTCGATGACACGTAGTTTAGTTACTGCGTTTATTTAGAAACGTATAAGATATTCCGTGTTAGGAATATTGTAGAACGCACGCTAGCGAGTCTCGTCTTGGAAACGACATCACGAAGTCGTAATTAGCTAGCTTTGCACAAGACAATTCAGGTGAGTTCATAACCCCACCTTTTTACGGTTTTACATTTTTATAAATATTTTCGGGGTGTGACAATAATGACCTAATTACCCTTACACTTAACTGCAAAAAAGTAACAAAATTAGTGTCAAGGGCTAAAACCGTTATAAAATGAAACATCGGGGGTCTGATATGTTAAAAAATTCTTTTTTGGGCTGAAATGGTAAAACTGGCTAAAACACAGGGGCCAAAACAATAATTTACTCTTTTTTTTGCTTAAATAAATAAGGTACAATCTAAATAAAAGTAAATTAGTCTTTTAAACACTAATTAGACTTTAATTCCTTCATCTTAATTACACTTTAATCCCTCATTTTTAACACAATTTTAGATAATTAGTTAGTAGCTACACTTTATTCTCTTATAAAAAAACTAACTACCCCATGATTTTTAAATGGTTATAACATTTTTGTACGTTAATAATTTTTTTTAAAGAAATTACACCGTAAACATGAGTATTTAATTCTCTTTAATTTGAGTATACTATTGCTATAATTTTTTAATTAGAAAACGTAGATATGTTACATGAGTAACAGTTAAGGTGAGGAATAACTAAATCATTACCGAAAATAAACGAAACCAAACCGAAATCAATAAAAAAAACAGAATTAACTGAAAACGGATTAACCGAAACCCGAATTAACCAAAATAGTTATCTTTTTTGTACCATCGTTTAACCAAATAGAACCGAACCATTCATATTTGCATATATTTCTAGCATTTATACCTTTAGTTCATGTGCTTCATATTTATACCGCCATTCTATGTATTCTTACTGCTATTTCATATATTTATACATTTATTTCATGTATTTCTATACAAAAAATTTAGCCCAAAGTTTGATTTTGGCTATTAACTGAAATTAAACGAATCAAATAAAAAACCATCAATCTAACCGAACAAAACAAACCAATTAACCGAAAACCAATTGGTTAATAAAATAGACTAATCGATGACTTCGGTTTCGATTGATGATAATAACCGAATCAACCGATCAATGCACACCCTAGCAGTGTGTGTTTTTTGCCATATTGCGGGGACACCCTTCTAGTATATTTATTATACATAATTAACCTTTTATGATTATGATTATTACAATTTGGCAATATTGATCATCTTCAATATTAAAACAATATTGATATTGATGTTTAACCTATCAAGACTACTACATACATATTTATATGCTTGGTTTACAAAGAACCCATTAGACAAGGTTGATGCTTGTTTAAGGTTTTACCCATGATTTGATCATCTTCAATATTAAAACCATATTGATATTGATGTTTAACCTAACTCTTGGTTATTTCAACTAAATAAAGATGAAAGTCGGAACCAAAAGACTTAGCTTTATCAGAATCAACATGTTCAGAAGGAACAGAAACATTGTCGGTACAAATAGATGTTTTATCAGAATCAACAACTACATGTTCAATAGGATCGAAAACCCTATTATGAAAAATTTTAGATGATATCCCTTGATTCTATGACGGTGTTTAAAGACTCCCAGTCATTAGTTCTAACATATGGAATCTATATACCTTTCCACCTAAGTTCTTTCTTTTAGGTCCGGTAAGACATATAACAACACTACAACCCCAAACCCTTAGGTAGCTCAATTCCGAGCTTTTACACCTAAGTTCACAAGGCTTAATCTTGTTTCGTTTATTAGGAATCCTATGTAGCAAATAACCAGCTGTTAACATTGCATAAAATCCTTAAGACATGAATACGATGACATGATGTTAACAATTTCCTTTATAATCCCACCTTTGTCTTAAATAGTTTAAATATGCCTAACGCTTTATCTTTTGCATGCAACAAGTATATGTAGCAAAACCTATAGGCATACTTTAGAAAAGTAATAACATACTTTTATTTCTCATAAATAATTTGTCAAGAAAACCACTTGAATCATTATATATTAGTTCCAATAGTTCTGACTCTATTTAATCTCCTTAGGAGATGTAAGATATTTTAGCTGACATGCAAGTTTTACATTTACCAAGCTTCATGTCCGAAAATCGAAACCTTCAATCTTATATAGTGTACAAGCTAAAGAAGTTCCACCATGTAATTCTATGCATAAAGGTTTCGAAAATTTTGTAATCCATGTTCAACTCACTAGCTCATTGATAACTATTAAATTTCAAAATGAAACACTTATATATATATATAATGATAAGAAATCAAAACGATAAATTTAAAATTTTCTTGAACGAAACTATCCTTTAAAATTTACTAAAAAGTGTTGCCACCATCTTCCATTTAAAAAGAACGGTATAAAATGAATCGTTTAAGAAAAACATTAAAAGACAAACAACTTTAAAAATAATGATTTTAATAAACAAGCGGTTTAAAAATGAATAGTTTTAAAAACGACAAACGGTTTAAAAAAAGTTAAAAAACAAATGATTTTAAAAACGACGCTTTTAAAAAAACAAACGCTTAAAGAAAATACATATTTATTTGTATATATAAATCATATTTTGTTAAATAATAATCGTGAAAATAACAAAATAATAAAAAAAAACTTAAGTAATTACATTAATAATCTCTTAAATAGTAAAAGAGCTTTGTAATTATCAAAAACAGCCCCTAAGGTATATAATGACCTAATTACCCTTACACTTAACTGCAAAAAAGGAACAAAATTAGTGTCAGGGGACAAAACCGTTATAAAATGAAACATCGGGGTCTGATATGTTAAAAGATTCTTTTTTGTGCTGAAATGGTTAAACTGGCTAAAACATAGGGGCCAAAACAATAATTTACTCTTTTTTTGCTTAAATAAGGGGCTGTTTGGCAAGTGCTGAACCAGTAAGTGCTGAACCAGTAAGAGGTCTGAATGGGTAAGAGGCTCTGAACCAGTAAGTGCTGAACCATTAAGAGCTGTTTGGTTGTATCTCTGAATGACTGTGCAGAATGACTATTTTACCCCTCTGAACTATTATGTGCTGAATGAAATGTATCTGTTTGGCAAGAGCTCTGAATAGTGTACAGATTGATGAAAAATTGTAAAAGAAAAATACAAAACGCCATAGAAAATCCAAATTACACATCAATCCTTTAAATTCCATGGAAACATACGAAAATCCAAATACAAAATAACACAACATACGAAATCCAAATACAAATAACACAACTCTGCATACAATTTTAATTTGAATCATTTAAAAGCAACTGATTAGCAATCTGGTTACGTAAAGAAGTCATATAGTCAATACCCTGTGAACCCCACTCTATGTCTTGAACTAACAGGCCATCATTTTCCCCACTTTGCATTTCATGAAACATCGTGTTCTCATCATAGTCCATAAATAACTGATCATAAATATTGCATTTCCTTATAAAATTAGGGATGGCGAAACAAGCAATCACTATGTCTCTTTGTATTGGAAAAGAAAAGGGAGCCATTTGCTTTAGGATTGGGAATCTCGCCTTTAGAACACCATATGCACGTTCAATGACATTTCTGAGTTGTGCGTGAGCATGATTGAATCTTTCTTCCTTAGTTAACGCACGTTGTCGTCGAAAATCGGCTAACCAATACCTCGTACCATGGTAGGGAGTCATAAATCCACGAGTGTTGGTGTACGCAGCGTCACAAAGGTAATACTTATCTGTATCAGTATCAAAACTATCATATAAAAAACAAATAATGTATGAAATGAACATTGAAGAATGGTTAAAAACCTGGTGGCAGAAAAGGAAAGCCAGAATTTGGGTTGAATGCAACTTCTTTTAAAACTCGTGAATCATGTGCAATGCCCTCCCATCCGGCCCATACGAATGTGAATATCATATCAAAGTCACAAATTGATAATACATTTTGAAAGCATTCACCTTTTCCTCTTCCCCTGTAACGAGTCTGTTGATCAACAGGCACGATCGCATGTATAAGAGTTCCATCTAAGGCACCTATTGCTCCAGGAAATATTTCTTTTAGCCTTCTATGTCGTTCGGAGTTATTTGCTCTTACATTAGAAGATGTTGGAACTATAACTTCTCTTGCGAAATTCATCATTGCCTTTAGGACCTCATGAAAACATCTATGAATTGTTTCCGTTGAGTGTTGAAACCTTCGTTTAACCATTCGAAAACGTTCATTGTGTCCAATGACCATAAAAAACATAGCCAACTTTTCTTCCAAGCTTATTGACCTACTACTTTGCACCCAATTTTTTTGTTTAAAATGATTGCACAATAGTATAAATGCATCACGTGAAAGACGCATCATCTCATGACATTGTGTAGAAGTACCATGCAATAATTCTTGCGTGTATTCATGACCGGTTAATGCCGAATTCAAGTCTCTTATCCTTTCAACATTTATTCTCGAGGCTAATGACACCCAATACCAACAAAAGATCATGATAACTATAATCTCATCGTCCGGATCCATAAGGTACCCATCATAACATAAATAAACAACTATATCATCCACATTAATCTATAACCATAACATCCACATTAACATAACATCCAAAACATAACATCCACATTAACATAACATCCAAAACATAACATCCAAAACATAACATCCATAACATAACATCCAAAACATAACATCCATAACATAACATCTAACCCAAAAAAAAAAAAACAATCAAAGCACAATCTTAGTTAAACAATCCATACTTCGCTCCCGCATTCTTAACCCATTTCTCACAATTCTGCGGCTTAAGACGTACCCACAGTTTCCTAAGATCGGCACTCTCACCAAAAAGCAAAAGCGTTGTTTCGTATTTCGCATCCGACTCATCCCAACCCAATGTCTCCAACTTCTCCAAACATGCATCCATATCATCAGAAAGTGTGTGTTTCTCAATCATCATCTTTGCCAACTTGCTAATATCTTCACCAACTTCTATAAGCTTTGACTCTAATGTTGCCTTATGTTTTCGTTTCTCTCCTTTTTCTTTTTTTGGGACCGAATACTTGACTCCTCACTAACACCTTTACCTAGGGAATCCACTTGAGTGCATTCGACATCCATACCATCCAAATTGTTCTCATTCACTTCCTCAGAAGGATGAGGAAGCGTAGAACTTGGCCCCCAACTATCAAACCCATTTGAAGTAGACCCCTCATACAATTGACAACAAAGCTCGGGGAAAGCAAGTGGCGCACTTCTCAAAGCTTCTACATACTTGTTAGACTGTGTGAAGAAATATTTTAAAATACTATAAAATTAATGAAATATACCACTACTAATTATTAGTATAAAACAGATACCTTCATCTCAATCTGCCACTCTTCTTCTGACAAGTTAAAACTGTTTGTAACTGGATCATAGACATTCCCGGTTTTGTTTTTAAGCTTTAACCAAGCTGCAAATTTTCCTTTTAGAAAATCATAGTGATTCTTCATTTGACGTTGTTCCACTATGAAATTATGTTGTGTTTTCAAATTTTCAGCTACAGTTTTCCATGACGCTTGTTTAAGACTGCTTCCTTCACGTCCATTAACGGTTATTTCATGAACACATGCTTCAAGAAAGGTTTCTTCAACACCTTCTTGCTTCCAATTAATCCTAATCCTTTTTGCCATTTCTTTGGTTCTTGGTTCCTAAAGATTAGGGATTTAAACCACCTCAATCATACCAATTATCCAATATTTCTAATATAACAACTAATATTTCTAAAAAATCAGAAAAAACTAATACCTTAATATTTACAAAACTTGTAAACTACTTAAACTAGAAAACTACTTAAGTCGTTACAAACTCCTAAACTACTTTATTCAATAAAACTGGAGCACTGGTTTTCTGAAAGTGTTCACTAGAATATCTAGAAAGAAAACATTGGTACACACATAAACACACAAGGGCCTACTTCGATATTGGGGCAAATCCATAAACAAATCAGAAAAATAAACAAATCCATAAAAAAAACCAAACCAAATCAGAAAAATAACCACATCATAATAATGAGTAAAATAAATGAAAATCAGTTTAATACAAAAAAAAAAAAAAAAACCAAGGTAAGAAAACGAACCTGGGTGGAGTCGCTGTTGGGTGGAAGAGAGGGAGGAGGAAGGGCGGTGTCACACCCCGACCACGTAGACCAACAAAACGTGGCGGAAAACGTCGGGGAGTGTTGTAACATAATCATTGTTTCATAACACATGGAAATTGAAATATTGTTTTATTGATTAAAGTAGTTACAATGTCTTGACAATCAAAGAAACATAACATAAATAACTAGTCTTGCATCTTTTATTGTCGCTAAGGCCCAAGTCCGCCTAAGTGTGTCTTGATAAATCCTATGCATCATATCCTGAAACACATGTGAAAATAGGTACGTTAGCATAAAAATGCCTGTGAGATACATAGGTTTATGAAAATAGGATTCATGACTTATTGTTTAAGAAAATGTTTAGTCATGAACCTTGTAATTTGATTTGTCTTGTAAATCTTTTGAAAAACGATAAGATCAGATGATATGTATAAATAAGAGAATAAGGTATGGTTAAATGAATAACCATATAAAAATGAGTTTGTATAATTTAAGTTGTTTGTAAAACAATGTATTGTGAAAAGTATGTTATTTGTATAAAATGTTATATGTCCAAATGGAAATGATTCAAATAACGCTACGATATGTAATACCATACAATCACTTATATATAGGAAGTACCAGCGGCGTATCCACCATGCTTGTATCATATTACACACGCCTCGTTACTCAAATCACTTACCCAAACAAACCACCAATGTAAGATGTCTATGTTTAAACCAATTGCCAAACGTATTGAATAATATGTCAAAATGTTTATGTGTCAAATGTAAATCATGTAATGTGTAACCAATGTCAATAATGTTTATGTGTCAAATGTAAACCATGTAATGTGTAACCAATGTCAATAGTGTTTATGTGTCAGATGTAAATCATGTAATGTTTAACCAATGTCAATAATGTTTATGTGTCTAATGTAAATCATGTAATGTGTAATCAAAATGATATGTATGGCTAGTGAAATGTATCAACTAAACCATATGCACAAAAACAAAGTATTGAAGTAAAACACGGTTTAAATCAAAGCTATGTTTTGTGGAAATGCATGCTATACTGATACAAATATCTATGCGGTATTGTGAGAATGCATACATCCAAGCCTTGAGACTGTGGCGATAAACCCTTAAACAAATTAAAGGATTATCTGTGCTTATGTATATCGAATTCGGTCATTCCTTTCATCCCCACCTACCCAGGATGTCCGGAACGGGAGTTGTCAATTCCTATGGTACCACTACCTACTAACGAATGGCGTGATCGGTGTTAATGAATGTATATTGATCCATCAAAACAATCCAAATATCATATCAAAATGTAAGCATGTGATGAAAACAACTGTACTAAGTATGCAACAAATGAACATACATAGCATGTGATGTGATGTGATGTGAAACGATGTACTAAGTATGAACTACATGGACATACATAGCATGTGATGTGATGTGAAACGATGTACTAAGTATGAACTAAATGGACATACATAGCATGTGATGTGATGTGAAACGATGTACTAAGTATGAACTAAATGGACATACATAGCATGAAATGTAATGTAAAACAATGTACTAAGTATGCACACAATGGACATACATAGCATGAAATGTAATGTAAATCATGTACTATAAATGTACTAATGAACATAGCAAGTATATGATGTGAAAACATGGAAAGCATGAAGGTAACAAGTAGGCACATGTGTTTCACCCCAAAACAGTTTGAAAACGGTAAAAGAGGGGTCTATGTACTCACTTGAGATTGCTCAGAAGTCTTAAGATAACCACCAAGCAACGCTAGAGATCACGGAATCAAACGGCACCTACTATAGGTAACTACATTAATAAACCGGACCTAAATCGGAAGATCGGATAGAATGAGGGTTCGTAAACCAAACGAGTATGGGAACTCGTGTAATATGGTTTAACAAAGCCCACATACTAAAACGAAACTTAACCTAAGTGTTTGTGACCCATTACGACCCGTTTAGGTAGCTTATGCTACTTTAACGCGTCGTTTGCGTAAAACGCGTTTGGACTGCCTAACTAGTCCTATGACAAGTAACATATGCCTTAACATGTCTAATATTATTGTCAAATCAGTTTAGATGTCAAAAGTTATGTTACATATGTTTAAAATGAATTTTGGCATCAAGGGGTATTTTGGTAATTTACCTAAGGCATATAAACTACCTATCATACAACTAACTAAACGTCGTGACCATAAGGTATAACCTCGGAAGGTTATTCCCTATATACTATGGTCACCTAATGTGTTTGGTCGGATCCTAAAGATCGACCAAATGGGTCGGGTTCGAAAGTATAAGCGATTGTTTAGATCGCTTACCTTACGTCCCTATATAAGCACTAAACTAAAAGTGACGAGCTAAGCATGCTAAAACATGCTTAACCTAGTTTAGAAAACAGGTTTGGTATCAAAACAAACGGTTTTGATACCCATAAGTAGTTTGGTTACAAAATACGCAAGAATACGTATTCTGACCCAAACTACGGCTCGTCACTGAGCCTAGATGACGTGGTAATCAGTAGGTATAGTCACTAGGGACTATAACCATCGTGATCACGCTCACGTTATGAAGTTCAAACGAACTTCGCATCGACCATAAACTGGTCAATGCAGAAAGTCAAACAAAGTTTGACTTTCGGACTCGAAAAGCAATAAAAGAACGAAAGAACACTTACGAAGGGTCCCCGAATGCTAATCTAGATCAAAATAGCTCAGGTATGAAACAAAGGTTTCAACTTAGAGCACAATTGATCAGATTCTAGTGAGAAATGAAGTGAAGTGAGTTGGGTATTTATAGTATTTCCCGAACCGTTAAGATCATTTCTTGAATAACGTGATTTAATCTTGTGCGTACATTTGTCAAAATGTTGGGGTAACTAAAAATGGCCTCTTATGAGCTGAAAGGGCAAGTTAGAATGTGTGGATGAGGTTTAATCAGCTGAATTATGCTGACTAATCGATCTTATCTGTTCTGGGAGGCTGATGCGGCCCGCTTCAGGATCAGACAAAACTCAGGTGGGCCGCCTGGAGCTTCTGATCAGAAAACAAGTTTCAAAAGTGACAGTTTTGGTCCCTGTTGTGTTTTAAGCCCATTTCCGGCACTTCTAAGGCCCGTAAAGCCAACTTTAAGGCCCTAAAATGATGCCTAAACATTGTGGACATGAAACATGCTAAAAAATATGTCGGATGTTGGTTCGTTTGGCCGTACGAACGCGATGTTCGCTTAATTACGACGGAATGCGCATAAGCGCGAAAAACGATCCAAAATGCGTGACGAATGGATTTTTCTTATGCCAAACACTAAAATAAAATATTTTAGTGCTTACATAAATTTTTGGATGTCCGGATGTATTCAGAACGTAAGTTATGCGCGAAAATGCAAACTTGTGCACTTTTTGACACTTTTAGTCCCTGAATGACCCAAAAGTATATTTTAGCACACCGAACCCCTCAAAGCTTATTTCTAAGCTAGGTAAAGGATATTTAAGGTGTGTTTAACTTATGGTCATGTTCCGAAATGTTCGTTCCAGTTCAAATTGGCATACTTTCGCAGTTTGTCAACTTTAGTCCCTGTAAGCGATTTAACTCGATTTTGCCATACCAAAGCCTTCAAAACTTATTTCTAAGTTATGTAAAGGTTATTTAAGGTATGTTAAGCCTATTTCACTATTCCGGAGTGTTCGTTGCATTAAACTGGTTATATTTGCGCATTGGTGCGCGTATAACCTTCCAGAAAGCGATTTAGAGCCCGAAATCGAACAAGAATTGATATGTGCAAAGGATACACATATTTATACAAATCCCAAGTATGAAATACAATATTTCATTGCTACAGTATTTGTTTGATGGCCGTGGAGGCACAGGTGTTACTGGCGGCGGTCGTCGGTGGTGAGGAGAGGGAGGATGAGGGCGGCGGTCGGCAGGAGAGGGGTTGGGGGCGGAGGTGTTGGTGATGAGAGGTGAAAGGGAAAGGGTGGAAGAGAGGGAGGATGAGGGCTGTTCGGTGGTGAGGAGAGGGAGGAGGAGGGTGGCGACCGGCGGGGGGTGGTGAGGAGAGGGAGGAGGAGGGCGGCGGGAGGCGTTCGGTGGTGAGGAGAGGGGTGGGGGCGGAGGTCTGATGAGAGGTTAGGGTTTCTTGGCTGATGAGAGGTGAAAGGGGGTAACAATTGTCTTTTTTTTCATTCAGCATGTTCTAATATCTGAATGATTCAGCACTGAATCATTAAGAGGTTTGCCATTAAGAGGCACAACGA
Organism: Helianthus tuberosus; assembly: GCA_030545235.1. Taxonomy (NCBI): domain Eukaryota; kingdom Viridiplantae; phylum Streptophyta; class Magnoliopsida; order Asterales; family Asteraceae; genus Helianthus; species Helianthus tuberosus. The sequence goes on from JARYGA010041560.1 coordinate 87,797, forward strand.
AACAGGTCCACCTCTGTCCGAATAAGAGGTCCACCTCTTAATGATTCATTAAGAGGGTTGCCAAACAGCCCCTAAATAAGGTACAATCTAAATAAAAGTAAATTAGTCTTTTAAACACTAATTACACTTTAATTCCGTCATCTTAATTACACTTTAATCCCTCATTTTTAACACAATTATAGATAATTAGTTAGTAGCTACACTTTATTCTCTTATAAAAAAACTAACTACCCCATGATTTTTAAATGGTTATAACATTTTTGTACGTTAATAATTTTTTTAAAGAAATTACACCGTAAACATGAGTATTTAATTCTCTTTAATTTGAGTATACTATTGCTATAATTTTTTAATTAGAAAAAGTTGATATGTTACATGAGTAACAGTTAAGGTGAGAAATAACTGAATCATTAACTAGGATCGAACCGAAAATAAACGAAACCAAACCGAAATCAATAAAAAAACAGAATTAACTGAAAACGGATTAACCGAAACCCGAATTAACCAAAATAGTTATCTTTTTTGTACCATCGTTTAACCAAATAGAACCGAACCATTCATATTTGCATATATTTCTAGCATTTATACCTTTAGTTCATGTGTTTCATATTTATACCGCCATTCTATGTATTCTTACTGCTATTTCATATATTTATACATTCATTTCATGTATTTCTAAACAAAAATTTTAGCCCAAAGTTTGATTTTGCCCATTAACTGAAATTAAACGAATCAAATCAAAAACCATCAATCTAACCAAACAAAACAAACCAATTAACCGAAAACCAATTGGTTAATAAAATAGACTAATCGATGACTTCGGTTTCGATTGAGGATAATAACCGAATCAGCCGAACAATACACACCCTAGCAGTGTCTGTGTTTTTTGACATATTGCGGGGACACCCTTCTAGTATATTTATTATACATAATTAACCTATTATGATTATGATTATTACAATTTGGCAATATTGTAAATCCAACAAAAGTTTGTATTTGGGTTCTATAGGCCCATTACACTTATGGATATCGTTCCATTAAAATGGGGGTCTAGCACAGTCAAGTAGTATAATGGGCTGCTCTCTACCCTCAGGCAACTTAACTTTGTTTTAAACTGAAACAATTAATATATTGAGGAGGAAATGATGTATATAAAAATGATTATTAATTTTAAGTGTTTAGCAAAAACTTATTCCGATTTTACATTAATATATTTTTTTCTATGATTAAATACATTAATATATTTTCTATTTTCTATGATTAAAGTAAATATATATAAAAGATGAAAATTGTGAATATAATGTATAGGGGAAATAATGAAATTTAAGATCAGTATAAAATTATCTATCCTTTAGTTTAACAGTTTGTTTATTCAGTCATAATTATATTAGTTTCAAATGCACATGCACATCCAATAACTACTTGAATCATGGATTCTCGAACTCTTTTATCTTTTTGGATCCATCTCAAAAACAGGAATTGTTCGTTTTCACTTTCCAGCTTGTTGTGGCTGGTTTAAAAATATTTTACTTGTGTAACCATGTTTATGTATATTGTATTTTAAGAATAAATATATATCGGGCCAAATCACTGAAACTAATCCAAGTCTCAATCAGGGGCGAAACCAGAGGGGGGTCAAGAGGGTCCGCTGACCCTCCGACTACAGACATCAGTTAGATTTTTATATATAAAATCTGAGTGTTTAAAAAAAAAAAAAAACTGATTTCAACCATTTAGTTGTAGCCGGTAAAGAAAATTACCTTATCATATGACCCCCCCCCCCCCCTCGATAAAGAAGTTCTAGTTCCGCCACTTGTTCCAATAATAATATAATTTATAACTACTCACAATAGTAATCACATAAATAATGTCTCATTCAACTCATGCTAATGTTAAAACAACTTCAAAATCCCCTGCCCCTCTTTTGTTTCTTTTGCGCTTATGGTGTCTTCTGCAAATATAGGGTCATCTCAAAATATAGAGTTACGAGCATGCTTAAGATTTGTAATATTCATCGCTCCTGCCAACGATTATGTCGAAAACTTATTTAATTTATTGGTTCATTTTCGTTTAATTCCTTGATTCGTCGTCTCTCTTACTAAAATCAATCATGTCTTGAAGTATCTTGGATACAAAGCAATATATTAGGTTTATTGTGGTCGACAAATTTGATTCTTTTGCCACATAAGTTTCCTTTTGAATCTCCATCTTTTTTTATAATTTGGACCACCACTATCCAAAGAGAGCTATGTCAACATGTGTCACATCTTCAATATCAAGAAAGGCACATAACAATTTTATATCATTTCATTAGAGAAAGAAAATCATATTGCCTAGCTAGAATGAAAGAAAATGAATTTAAAGAGTGGAACTTTAGATATAAATTTGAACCTTATCTTATTAGGGTTTAAATGGGTCAAATGCAAATACACACCAGGAAACCCAAATGTTTATGACATAATCAGGGTGGATCTATAGTGATAGAAAGGGTAACCTCCGTTGTCCCTTGACGCTCCGACAGTAGTGTAAATTTGGAAAAATTTAACGTTTTTTCGATTTCGTTACCCTTTTTATTGAAACGTTACCCCTATGTGGATTTTTTAGATCCGCCACTGGATATAATTGCAGTTAAATCTTGACGTCCATTTTTCCTTCAAGTTTGAAGTATTTAAAATTCATATAACTAGTTTAAGTTAAACATAAAATACCTATTACATAGAAAGTTTGTAAAGGTCAATGGGTCAACTTATCAATCGTGTAACAATTCGGGTTGAAACCCAAACCCTCACATGTATAATTTAAATTCAAACTTAGGAATTTCATATTAGTTTCATATCATGTTTTTTTTTTTTTTTTTTGTGTATTTATCCACTTGTTTAAAGTAGATTTTTTAAAATATATATATTCTATTCTACGTTGATTGTATGAGACGATACACTAGATCTATTGTTATTGGTTAAAAAAGGTAGCTAAACAATATGGACTCCAGATGCCAAACTTCTAGGGATACCATGTAAAAAGGATATTTGGACCATTTTGTATAGTTAAAAAAATATTTTACTTTTTCAAGTTGTATACATTCGCACCAACCATCAACAATCTTACTTTCTAGAACAATGTGGTTTATACATAATTATGAAATTATTCTATGAGAAAACAATAATTTGGCTTATTTTTTAGAGTAAACTGTCGAAATGATTCTTGAGGTTTGGTCACTTTAGTCCAAAACTTAAACCTTTTGAATTTGGGGTCTTGTGGTTTTAATTTTGTTGCAATTTTCATTCAAAAGCAAAATCTGGTCAGATTTTTCAGTTAACATCCAACTTTTTTTGAAATACAAAATGGTCAGATTTTTTAATTTTTTATAATAAAACGTTAAAATACCATTTTACCCTTCATTAAAAAGAGGAAAAAGACAAAAAAGTTGAATATTTAACTGAAAAATCTAACCAGATTTTGATTTTGCATGAAAATGGTAATAAAACTGAAACCACAAGAACCAGATTCAAAAGATTTGGGGTTTTTACTAAAGTACAAGGATCATTTTGGCAGTTTACTCCATTTTTATGTTTACATTTAAAATATTTTATTTATATTTCTTTTGTGTATCACACTATCAAGTGCTTAACCCTTTTTTGAAACTTTTTCTTCATTCACCATCAACTTCAGGTACATATCAATACATTTTAAACAATTAAATTTATATTAAAGAAACCGAGGAGAATAATTATTCTTTTACATATTTATAGCTTATGGTTATGAAATATTCTTCATATAGAGTTGGAACTACAAACTAGCTTGAAGACACGCTAATTGTGAATATGATGTTTGAAGATGAATACTCGCGTTATATCACCCTTTAATTCGAATTACCCTATATATTAAAAAACAAAATGAATGAATAGCAAATAATATCGGGTACCGGTACCGGTATCAAATTTACCAAATCAGGTGTATTTTCGGTACCGGTTCGGCACCGGTTTTTACCCTCAAATATCGGTGTCGTATCAGTACCGACCGGTACCGAACCGTACCGTACCGTACTAGGTATATTCGGTATCTGTACCCATTTTTGTGGATTTCGGTAATGGTATTTTAGGTACCGGTTGGTACCGAGCTCATCAAATCCTGTAGCAATGCAAGTAATTGCACCGTTTAGATTACTTTTCATACACACAGTAAGTAAACTGTATTTCGTTTGAATGAGGTTTTATGTACACAACTTTCTTTTTTGTCTTTTTCTGTAATGAATGAATTGTAGCAAATTTACTATACCAAATCGTATCAAATCCTGTAATCAAACCGGTATTGTATCGGTGCCAAATTTACTATATCAAATCATTTTCGGTACCAATTTGGTACCCACCTTTTGGCGTTTTCAGAATCATTACTTTCGTTTCGACACCGGTCTAGCACCATACCTGTATTTATTGATTTTTACCTTCAAATACCATACCGTATTGTACCGAGTATTTTCGGTGCCGGTACCTAATTTCAAGATTCTCCGGATCGGTACTTTCGGTGTCGTTACCGGTACCGAGCTCATCTATATTTTAACGTGTTAGCACCGTAATAACTGAACTAAAAACAACCGAATTTCCAACTTGTAAGACTTGTGGGTCCTATTATTATATATTAGGTTATTTAAAATCGTTTTTTTAGGACGGAGTGACTATCCTTACCACGTTATTTTTATTTATGTTTTGATATTCGGTATTTGCTTGCCGTTGCTGACAAGCGTTTTGCAGTAATTTGGTCCCCGCCGCAATGCGCGGACGGAAAATCATCTAGTTAGCTAAAAGAATGTTTATGAATGAATAGTGTATCAATATGCAACTTTGAAGTTGTCTCACTTGTTAAGAAAACCAGGTACATGAATGAAATAAAGTATATACCTGAAAATTTCTACAGAAATTTTGAGTATTAATAAAACGAGGAAAAATAGGGTATGCTGCAGTAAATCGTAAAAACACACTTGTAGACCAAATAATTCAAAGAGATGAGATAAGATTTTTCATTTAAATTTGTTTTCAATTAATAATTATTATATATAAAATATTATTTTTATTCTGAGGCTTTTTATATTAAACAAATTAATATTATCTATACTATATAATAAAAGAAACCATTTTTGTGACACTTGTCATTCTCTCATTTAATTGATTAAAATTATTAATAATAATAATAATAATATTTAATTTAAAGCTAATATATCGTCTATGCACTCCCCTTTATTTGATCTTGAAATGATTATTTCCTTCATTAAAAAAAAAATAATAAAGTCGTAAAAGTTAATTTTATTTAATAAATATAACAATACAATTATTATATCTATTCAAATTATTAATCTATATAAAAATGTTGTATTCTCTATCCATTATATGCAGGTTACCTATTATTTTTCGTTTATATAATTCACTTAACTTAATGTGTAATATCTATCTTTTTTTTTGAACGCCATGGAACGACGTGTCAATCACCGTGATATCGGGTGTTGTGGCCAAGGTCGACTACTCGACCACCGCCATCCCCTTGGCTCTTCCTAGATGTGCGGAAACCCGACCTCCACCTGCTCGAATGCACGATAGTGGAATAATCGGTAAAACATCGCCTCCCATCCAAGTCGAACCGGTGCCACCCGTATTCGCTCTTCACCTGGATGTCGTAGAAAATAATGAGGATAGTGAGAATCGAACCTGGGTCACAAGGAACACCAATTCTTTCCCCAACCACTACACCACTACTTCATTGGCATATCTATATCTATCTATATCATATAATAAAAAGAAATTAATGTGTGATTTAAACATATATAACTTTTACATTATTTATAATACAAAATCATATTTATTAAACTCGTGTAATAAATGGTTTTTATACATATAAATTTTTTTATTATTTTGTGTATAAAATTATATTTATTCAGCCCACACAATTTTAAAAATATATCTTTTTTTGTTATTTAATATATAAAATTACATTTAATAAACCCGTGTAATACACGGGGTTCTAACCTAGTATTATTATTATTATAATAAAGTCACAAGGAAAACGTGAGATGAATATTAGGGATCAAGAAAATGCCACCTTCTACGTATGAAAACAGCTCACCACAATTAATGTCCAGGTATCCACATGCCTACATAGTTTTTTTTTTTTTTTTGAAAAGCCAAACAAAACTATTATTAATAAAGCCCAGGTAACAATAGTTAGCCCAGAACTAGAAACATCGTCAGCCAAAAAACAAAACAAACAACATCACACTCGCATACACGAAAGATCGAAAACATTCCAGTCTTCCCACGATAAGGCATTGCACTTCACTCTATTTTTTATCCAAAGATACCCATAAGCTTTTATCTCCTCTTTCAATCTCGACAAAGATACCCACATGCCTACATAGTACATACTAAGCTACTAACCCAACATCCTAACCAAAAATTTCAGTCTTTTTTATTTATTTTATATAAATGTTTCATGTTTTATAAAATTAACAGCTTACAGATCAAACGAACAGTTGCAACCAAAATACCTACATGTGTTCACGAAATCCGCAAAGGCATCTACTAGCAAAGATCCATAGAAACTCGATGATGATACGTTTAAAGATACGCTATTTACGTTAAAATAAACCATATGTAACGTATCGCACAAGTAGAGCGTAATATTTCTAAAGCAAATTTTAAACTTAGGACTTTACTTGTTTATTTGGATCTTGTTTGTTTGGATCATAGTTATTGTTAGGTGTCGAATCAGGTATTTCATATTAGGTGTTAAAATTAGGTATTTCATAATTTAACTTAGTCAAAAGGATTAGGTTTGAGAGTTTTATAACGTTATAAATTATCTAATACTTTAGAGTAAACTGCCATTTTGGTCCCTGTGGTTTGGCCAGTTTTGCCACTTTAGTCCAAATCTCAAACTTATTACATCCAGGGCCCTGTGGTTTGCATTTTGTTGCCATTTTAGTCCAAAATCCAAAAAACCCCAATTTTTCACTGTTGCAACCTGGTTTTTTGTCCTTTTCTGAAGGGGCATTTTGGTCATTTTGCATGCCCAACTACCCACCCCACCCCACCCCACCCTCCTTTACTCTTTTAATAAATTAACACAAAATTAATTATATATATATATATATATATATATATATATATATATATATATATATATATACATACAGACATTCACATTCACAAAATCAATAATCATTATCTTCATCAGTTCCGATCGAATGCCACCACCGCCATATACCCTTCCACCACCGGCGAGGGTTCCGATCGAATGCCACCACCGCCATATCAATAATCATCATCTTCATCGGTTCTTCATCTTCAACCCCTTATCAACATACAAAATCAAATCATCATCATTTTCATCGATTCTTCATCTTCAATCTGCAGTTCATCTTCATCATCGACAACTTCAGCTCTCTCTCTCTCTCTCTCTTCGCCGCCATCTATCTCCGCCGCACATGACCAGAGTTTGAACCAGTACAATCACGCATCCAGCAGGCTTCTTCCCGCTTCCAAATTCCACCACCAGCAGCTTCAGTTCACATCGAATCTGTTCTCATTTGGCATTTCATTCATCTAAATCAGGTACAGTCAACTTTTCGTTCCTGTTGATTGAAATTTTGTTGATGATTCATCGGTTTCTGTAGATTACGGCTATGTATGCTCGATGAATTTGTTTAGCTCGTTGTTGTTTATTCACACAAATGTTCTCCGTTGGATTGTTGCAGGGGAGAAGATGAAGAGATTGTTGTGGGATTAGGGTCTGGTGTGTGATGATTTTGGGGGAGATTATTTGGGGAAGATGAAGTTATGGGGCAATATAATCTGTTGTGTATATTTATTAGGCTCAGATCTGCCGGTTTTGATGATGTTCTTGATTTTCTGGAGAAGGTGATCGGAGATGATGTTGGAGAAGGTGATCGGAGATGATGGTGGTGCGCCGTGAGAGATGGTGGTTCAGATCTGCCGGTTTTGATGATGATCTTGATTTTCTAGGTTTTGATGATGATGTTTGAAGATGAATTTTCTGGGTTTTGAAGATGTTCTAAGATGATATTCTTATCTGGATTTTATTGAAAAAAAATGAAATTTAAAAAATGACTAAAATGCCCCTGCACTAAAGGACAAAATAGGCAGCTCTCAACAGTGAAAAATTGGGGTTTTTTGGATTTTGGACTAAAATGGCAACAAAATGCAAACCACAGGGCCCTGGATGTAATAAGTTTGAGATTTGGACTAAAGTGGCAAAACTGGCCAAACCACAGGGACCAAAATGGCAGTTTACTCAATACTTTATTTTCTTTTCTAGAACTTTATTCTCATATATAGATAATTATTATACACTAAGAATCCATGAACATGTTAATATAAAATCAACAAATTTAAAAAATAATTTTGCTTGTTGAATTTAATCTTAAAATTTTCTTATCTTATGAATTTTTTAAACCTAATATCTCACTTGTTATTTAAACTTCAATGATAATTTTAATTTCCAAATCAATATGTTATGACTTATGAGTACAACATATTTAATTCAAGTTGGTTTCAAACCGATAATGTGCATCATAATTTATTTTGTAAACATGCTGAGTTCTAAAACTATTATCCAAAATGAAAATAAACAGCAATTAGAATCAAATTATTCGTTCTATTTCAGTTATTTGTGTGCTGAGAGACATGAAAATAAGGAAATAACGAGGTATTTAATGTTTCTCTAATTGATTTTTCAATTTAGTTTTTTAAATCACCAAAAAAAGTAGTTAAATATTTTTGCAATAGTATCAGAAAATTCACAACTTTTTTTATCTGATTGATTTTTTTTTTGTGAGACAAGTAGTTATTAAATTTAAACCTTTGTTCTAACTTCTAAGCAAGTGGAATTTAAAGAAAAAAAATATATATTATATAGATTTTTGCTTTAAATTTATCCAAACATATGTTATATTATTGATTGAGTTCCCCACTTGCATCTTCTTTAAACCATGCGGGTTTTTTAGGCGTTTTTCTCCTAAAAAACGACCAACAACGTCTCCCATCCTCGGGGGCGTTTTTTTTCAACAAAATTGTTTTTGGCGTGCTTTTTTCCACGCCTTGGTTCACTAGTTTTGGCCAATCACCCTTGATCTTTCTTTTGTTTGTCCAATAAGAGTTTTTGATGGTTTTTTTTTTTAATTTTATTACACATCTTTTTAACATAATGTCCCACATCTCCACTACACCCATTTTAGAAAACGCTCCATAATGCCCCATTACTGACTGGGATGCAACATGACGCAAAACGCTCAAGTGTAAGAGCATTACCACTACACAAGATTTTATAGATCAAACCTCACAATTTCTAGGAAGCAATAGGCCTACGTATGCTTTAATAAGCTTTTTGGTATAACAGCTGCTTGCATTCAATGCAAGTAAACAAAGATTCCGGAAAATCCAACCGAGCCCATTGGTGTTCATACCTTTCGTAGTCATGAAACCAACAAAAATAACTCTCTAACGTATATGAGGGGGCAAGCATGACTCCTGACGATTAGGGATGAGTAAATGCTACCCGGTATCGGTACCAAACATGTACCGTATTGGTACCAAATCGTACCTTACTAGGCCATTTTCAATAACCACTTTTTGCGTGTATAGGGATCGGTACTTTTGGTTCGGTACGATACCATTATATTAGGTTGATTTACCTTTGAATACTGTACTGGTACCAGTACTGTATTGTACCATACTGGGCACTTTCAGTACCGGTATTGGTACTCTTTTTTGCGATTTTGGGATCGGCACTTTCAGTATTGGTACGGTACCGAGCTCAACTCTAGGTACAATAGACCTAACATTTGTCGTATAAGGGTATGAATTTCATACGCGACAAAAAAATGACATGAAAATAGCACAACTTTCATGGTGTTGGGTTTATGCTAACGAGTTTAGTTTAGCTTTGGGTCAAACCAGCAAACAAGTTTAGCTAAAAGAGTTGGAATCAGATCAACCCAGTGGCCAGGAGCGTAGCTTAGTGTGAAGTGGGGGGTGCAAAACCCCCCCCCCCCCCCCCCCCCTCTCCCCCCAATGTTTCGGTTAGAAGTGTAAAATTTCCTATTTTTCGTTCGAAAATTTAAAAATTATATAGGATTGTCTCCCCAATTATTTTGCCTAAATATTTATACAATATATAAATTGGGTCCCAAGACTTTCCGTCCAACTTTTGGTCAAGCTCCGCCACTGCCAGTAGGTTTGCGAGTTAACCTATTTTTAATAATTTGTTAAAATAGATATCTTATGCCATAACTTAATGGTGGGTATTTTGCCAAAACTTAAAAGAGAAATTGGCCTCATTGTAGTTTAAACGTAATCTGTACTATATGATAAAAGAAAACAATAAAGAGACACTTGTCATTATTCTAGACCATCTTTAATTATAGATAATTATTATTAAATTTAATATATATTTCAAACATTTAAGAAATTATGGATACGGATAAAGTTATCAGTTTTTACTATATTAAATCTTTGAATTTCAATATGCTTACAATACATGTAGTAAAATACACAAAACAACCGAAAATACAACTTGTGTGATTTGCTTTTAATATGACTTATTACGCATGTTAATATTTGATGAAGTAATGTTCCAACTGTATTATTATATGCATATTTCTTTTGTTATGCTATATATAATGATACTAGAATAGAACCCCATGGCCCGTGTATTTACATGGGTTAAATAAATGTTACTTTATATACTAAATAATACGAATAAAAAAAATTCATCATACTCATATGTTTTTTTTCTTGCATTATAACACACGTGGTTAAATAATAATAAACTATATCTAGATATTCAAAATAGATGGAATTTGATTTAAAAAATAGGTTATAAGGTGTTTGAAAGTAAGTACTACTAATAAATTAAGACCACTATTATGTAAATAAAACTTAGGTTATTAAATGCATGTTCACAAGTTTTGATCATACATGACACAAAATTTTATTTGGATATCAGAAAAACGTCTTAAAAATATCGTTTTATCATTGTTAAATCTTCGTTTTTAACTATTTGATTTTTTATTTACTTAACCCGTGTAATACACAGGGTTATAACCTAGTTGGTTTATAAACATATGTATTTGGATGTAAAATAATACATTTAGTGTAGTAACGTGCAAAACGAAAAGTATTAGTTAACTGGGTCATGTTCGATGTCGTGTAAAACTTCCGAGTTTGTTTCAAGTTTAATCCTCAACAAGCCATTAACAAACCTACATTTGTACATCAAAACTATGCTTAGTATAAGTTGCTAGTGTGACCCTGTTAACTTTAGTTACAACCAGGGGCTCGGCTTCTTGGTGGCTCGAGGGTGTCCCGAACCTCACTGATTTTTCGCTCGTAGTGTTAATATTACTAAAAATTATTGAATTTTTAAGAGTTCGGCCCCCACTGATTTGGATTTTAAAAGTCTAGTCCCCACTAATTTTTTCGTTCAAGCTCTGCCAGTGGTTAGAACTCTATGTTATGAGAAACTAACTCTTCTGTTTAAATGATACGGTAATTTATATTGTTCACTGTGTGCCACTAAGTGATGGAAGGTGGTTGTGGTGATGGAAGTAGTTGTGACGGTGGTGGCAACGACGATAGGGGTGTGGTGGTGGTGGTGGGTGGGGGGGGGGGGGGTTCTGATGTTGGTGGTGGCGATAACGGTGGCAGGGTAGTGGCAACAACAATGGTGATTGTGATGTGGGCGCTGGCAGGCAGGAGTGCGGGCAACGACGTGGGTGGCGTATGCGGTGAATGGTCGAAGTATCTAAATCTTTTGGTTAAATTCCTTCCCAAATTACAGGGTTGAATTCCTTTACACGAAGAACTTTGAATGAATTGACTCGAATTTCAATTATTTCATTCGTCAACCAACGCACATTAAGAATGAAATTTGTACTCCAATCCTAACAAAGCGGACCAAACAAATTATGAAATAAAATTTGGATTTTAGTTTCTATGAATTATGCGAACCAAATAGGCAAACACAAACATAAGACTATGGATTATGGTCCCCTTTCCCCAACTTCCACATCATCTCCACATCACCTCCACATCCACGTTATCACTTTCTTCTTACCCTTTGTCTTCCACCATCAAGAAGAAATGGTTTCCCATCCATACCTTCCAATAATATTAAGAGAGAGAGAGAGAGAGAGAGAGAGAGAGAGAGAAACAAGAGAGAGGGGGGTTGTCACTTGTCAGGGAGATCGGGAAGTTTTTCCCTGTGGACACTGAAGGTTCATCATAAGGGGTGGTGTTCCCCGTCAGGGATGAGGGCCATCTCAGCATCCCGCACCCCTTCCCCGGTCCACACCCCATCGTTTAAGTACTTCTCTTTAAAAAAGCCTACCAAGATAATGCTTATCCTTTATACTCCATATCATTGGCTCTCTCATACTATGGCATCCCAACTCTTGTGCGGTTGGGGTTAGTGATCACTTTTTAGGAAACCTAGATTCTTTAGTTTTTCGTACCTTAGAATGAAAGAAGGCTTTTCATCTCAAGCATTCAAAATTAGGTTATCCCAAATTCCCAATCCCCTCCATTCAAGAACTTTTGATAAAACGTTCAACCTTACAAAGAATCAAGATATGATAAATGGAGTCAAAATGGCCACATAAAAGGATAAAGAATATAGACTAAACTTCATGTTTCTCCTTTTAGGCTCTTCATACAAATACATTGAACTTATTAATCTAACGTTTGGTATCGTTTTGTAAAGGTTTCTATATTAGAGCAATCAACGTTTCCAATTGCAATTATTTATAGTCGTATAATGACAACCATTTACAAACAAAACATACATCTAATCAGACCACATTTTAAGATCATGACCAATAAATTATATCTATTATATTTCCCGCAGTCAAAGCATGAAAAAAACATAAAATGTTATTGCTAAACTACATGCACACAACCATGTACATACTAAACAATAGGTTAAGTTATCCTATAGAGTGACAACACAAGTGTCCAATAAGCTAAAACCTAAACCCCACTACACAATCACCCAAAACCTAAACACCCACCCCACACCACCACCACCCAAAAACCTAACACCCCACCCGCGTAAAAAAAAAAAAAAAAAAAAAAAACTATACCTCACCAAAAAAACTAACCCCCCACCCCCAAAAAACATAACCCCCCCCCCCCCCCCCCCACAACACCTGCCTCTCGACAAAAAAAAAAAAAAAAAAAAAATTGGGGGGTGGGTGATGGGGGGTTAGGTTTTTGGGTGGTGGTGGTGGGTGTTTAGTTTTTTTTTTTTTTGTAGTGGGTTTTTTTTAGAAGTCTTTGTACCCTTCTTACAATAAGGAACCTTTGTATTTGATCCTAATCACTAAACAATATATAGTTAAGCTCTGTGTGTTAGATGTGTATACCAAATCGATTTTGTTATTTCTCTTTTTCACATCTAATTAATTCTCAAGCCTAGCTATCTCAATCATACCAAAGAAAATATTACCAAAAGGAAATAAATAAACATGTATCCTCCACTTGTGGTGGAGTGGTGGAAAGGATTTGGTTTTCCTTGGATGGCCAAGTTCGATCCCCACACCCATCACATTTGGGGGAATGGCAATTGAAACGGGTGGAGGGGCCAGTTGGTTCGAAACCCGGGAGCCACCCCGAGTTTTCTATTACAGTGTATTTACTCCAGAGAGTCCCCGACTCTTGTGGAGGGTGCAACTACACGCTCCCGGTTAATCGGGGTGGGCAGTGGGCTGGAAATTTTCTCGGGGAACGCCTTAGCCAAACTCTGATGCACCAAGCGTGGGCCCGGTTAAGACAACATAGCCTTGGATGCCGGAGTGGGGCGGAGGGGCCTACCCGAGTTATAGGGTAGGTGCGATCTCTATCGCCTGTTGTAGAAATATCGCCGTTCAAAAAAAAATAAAAAATAAACATGTGCGTTTGAAGTGTGGAGTCCACATGCACACGCAAAAATATCAATATGTGTTGGCGTGTCAAATTTATCGCCAATCCTGGTGTCTTGTAAGCCAACCTTTTTTTTTTTTTTTAACGGCAAAGTATCATACAGTTTTTGGGTGCGGGATACCTTACACCCCCCCATTCTGGGGAGCCCGTAGCCCCACTTCCGGCCAGACGTGAGTGTCTGAACAGTGCCCCAGCTGGCGTCAGAGCGTTGCCGGCGTTCACCCGGAAACCCCACAGGTACCTTGCCCTCAAGAGGGCGTGACGAGTTGATAGCACACCAGCGAACTGGGAGTCGAACTCGGGTACCATGGGTAAAACCGGGGCTACCTCAATTTTAGTGGGGACGGGGATCGAACCGGCACCACTTGCGTGGAAACCAGCCTACCCACCGCTCCACCAAAATATCATTGGCTGTACTAATTAATTTAAAAACTAAGAATAAGACCTGCGCGCGTTGCGGGGCGGGTAAATCGTAAACATCGAATCAATTAGTCTAAACGTTATGCGATGCGTTAAGCATATGAAAATACGTGTTTCAACGTATCCAATTGAACTCTATGTAACCTATATAAGCATTGCAATTGGATTAAAACTTAAAGTAAATCGAGTTTATAATGTACAGTCATAACGTATTATATGTGACCTGACTCGTACATAGAAAACGTAACGTGCATAAAAGAAAAAAACTAACACGTGTATGTGACCAAAATCGTACATAGAAAACGTAACGGGTATAAAAGAAAAAAATGACACGTAAAATCAAAAGGGATTAATTAGAGCTTTTGAAAAAAGAAAAAGATGAAACCACAATTTGACTTCACTCGATTCGAAACAAAATTCCGAAACATCCATAATATAAGTACGAAAACATATTATATTTGACCTGACTCGTTTCCCAAAAAGTTTACGTCGAATCGTAGACTAACTCTAATTTATACCAAAACGTACATTAAAATATGCACGTAAAAATGTTTTTTTAAAGAAAATGTATTATATTTGAGCTAACTCGTTTCCGAAAAAAAATTACGTCATAAAACCATTCCAAGTAGCACCAATGTCACACCACTGTCAACGACTACCAACATCAGAAAAGCTCGTAAAAATAAAATAAATAAAAAGAAAATAACACCGAATGAAAAGCATATGTAAAAACGACGAACCACGCACGCTCGTTGCGGCGTGCAAATGCGAAGAAATTAGACCTAAACGTAGAAAAAATAAATAAATCGATCTACGACCCGCACGTTGCTACGAATCTATCAAACAGGAAAAATTTACGCGTTGCGACGGGCCTGTTAAATAGGAAAATTGATGAAAAAAACGTTGAACCCCACACGTACATTGTGGCGCGTTAACTCACAAAATTTAAAAGAAAGCGTAAAACGAAAAACTTGCCGAAAGATGAAATGTATGGTGACCAAAGTTGAAAAAAAGTGTTGGGGTTAAATTGCAAAAAATAAAACTTTGAGTCAAAAGTAAAAAAAATCAAAGGGGTTAAACTATAAAAGATGAAAACCTTTGGGTTTAAAGTGAAAAATCAAATTTATTTTTTGAAAAACTCCATATGCTTGAATTACAACAGTACGAAGGATTACAATGTTACTAATTTAGAGTATGGCAATTTATCGTAGGTTTATTAGATTTTATCACCCCTAACTATTAGCTATTGGCTGCGGCCATCCTTAACTATCACTTTGACGTCTTTCACCCCCCAACTTAACACTTAGTATCTTCTGTCACCACGTCGTTAACTGATCACAAACTTTTGATATTGGTACTATACTTTTAGAGATGTCAATAGGATATTATGAAGGTTTTAGGGATCTCTAACCATAATAAGTCTTTTTCCACGCATACATATTAATTTATATTTTAAAAATGAGTAATCTCTAACCATAATAAGTCTTTTTCTACGCATACATATTAATTTTTTACTCGGAAGTGTAAGTATGAGAAGTAAGCCTTGTCAGTAAAAAAAGAATCATGACTTCATGAGACAATTACAAGAGGTAAAAACAACTTTGCACTTTGGATTAAATAGAACAATTAGTAAATGAAAACAAAAGCTGGAATAGCTCAGTTGGTTAGAGCGTGTGGCTGTTAACCACAAGGTCGGAGGTTCAAGCCCTCCTTCTAGCGACTTTCATGTTTGTCTTTTTTTTTTCTTTGGCTCCCTTTTGCTTTACAATATTAGGTAGCGTTTGTTATGCAGGAATGGAAGGTGGAATATGGAAGGTGGAATGGAATGAACCATTGAGAGGGAATGAAGAAAAGAGTGTTTGGTTGGTCGATAGAATGGAATGACTCATTCCAAAATGCATTTCATTCCCTCAAAATCATTCCATCCCTCCCCCCTGTTTTTTTCCATTCCATTCCATCTTCACCCTTCATTAACAACACCACAACCCACAACCGTTGCCACCACCCTCCACCACTGTCATCCACCGACGTCACCCACCTTCACCGCCACCCGCCACCGCCGCCAACCGCCACTGTCGCTGCCGCCACCCACATCCATCCTCGCCATCGCCGTCGCCGCCATCCACCATCGCCGTGCCACCTCCGATCACCGCCACCACCGCTACCACCTGCCACCACCGTCGCCACCGCTACCACCTCTGACTACCGCCGCCACCCACCTTCGCTGTCACCCCACCACCACCACCGCTGTCACCACCCATCGCCGTCTCCACTCGCTGCCGTCTCCACCCACCACCACCGCCGCCGCTACAACTGCCACCTATCACCACCCACCATCGTCGCCCATCATTGACCACTGCCATCCGATTTTATTCCTTCGTCTTTTCTCGCATACCAAACAACAAAAAAGTAATGGTTCATTCCATTCTCACATGGTAACCAAACAAGACATGGAATGGTAATGATCAATTCCATTACCTCATCCATTTCATTACCGCGTCCATTCCATTCCCCCGTCCATTCCATTACCCCATACCAAACAGACGCTTAGTAATTTTGATCAATAAATTTAAGATAAAAGGTTTCTATAAAATATATTTAGTAAAGACAAAACTGATACCGTAATAAATAAGCTTCAATTTTTTTTAATAAAGTTATTGGTACTAAACATAAGTTTTAACACTAAGGATGTTTTCAAAAAATTGTCTCATAACCACAACCGATTTTTTTATGAATTGAGTTTAGGTGAATAATACTTGTATCATTAAGTTTTTAAAAGGTTTTCACATTCTCTGTCACCCACCATTTCCTTTAAGAGAGAAAGACATACCGCATCTGGTCCATACAAAAAAGTTATGTGATTATTATTAAATGATATTTGAGTATACTTTGATAAAAAAACCCAAATATGATTGTTACTCTGAGTGACTAGCTATTAAAACTATCTTCTTAATATCAAAGCCAGATCCACACTAAAGTATTTTTTCTTTGTAGTTCTGGCTTATTGCTAAAAAACAAAAGCTCAAGTTTCCTAAATTTCCTAAAAGTGTTCAAATTTTTTTGGCAATAAAGATGGACCATTTCATGTTGTTACTTAGACTGAGGGGAGTGGGGCGACTCCCACCCCCAAGTCGCCCCCAAGTCGCCCTCCACACCGCCCCCCTATGGCAACCTCTTGAAAATTTTGGCTTGCCCGTCTTGCAGAGAACGCCACAAACCAACAACAAACCAACTTTTCAAACAACTTTTCAAAACCAACTTTTCAAACAACCAATAAAAAAACCTTAACTTTTCAAACAACAAATCACATCTTTCTTTGGCAACTTGAGTTGCCCCAAACACCACGCCCCCTTTTTTGCTTAAAATCCTCTGATCAGACGTGGCGCCACGTGTCGCAAGACGCCCCCTCTAAAGGTTGCCCCACTGCCTTCATTCTTACTTTTAAAGGTTTTTATCATATGATATGGTATCTGATGACACACATAAATATGTGTGTATGTGTGTCTGTGTTTGATTGGTTTCCTAGCTTTTTGCTTTATAATATTTTTGTTTTCATTTAAGTCATAAAGTTGATGAAAAAGATAAAAGAGAGAAAAAACAAAAGGATAATTTCAAATAGTTTTATTGAAAAGATATTTTATAGCATTTTTAAGCTAATTTTATTGAAAAGATATTTTATAGCATTTTTAAGCTAAAAGTAAAGTTATTTTATTCTACATTAGGAATTATATAAGTTATTTTATTCTATGTTAGGAATTATATGGTCCACTTATATAACTATAATAATATATTAACCCCATTATACCATTTGATCTTTATAGTCATATGATATTTCTCCCATTTAATTTAAATTATATCAAAGTTTAAAGATGTCCGTGTTCAACCTTTCTATCCATATTACGACTTCTTTAAGTAATGTAAATACAGATGTCTTATTTTCATGGCATTATGATCTCAGTTCTTATTTTTTATTCTTTTCATGTCATCTTAAACTTTTATGTTTTACACCACACGGTATGAAGAGACATGAAGAATGAGCGTTATTTGACATGTGGACGTCATGTCAGCGCGCGTCAGAAAAGTGACATGGTGGAGAAAAGGGAGGGGTGGGAAGGAGCGTGAAAGAGTTATCCGACACATAGCACATATTTTTTATTATTAATTTTATTTAATAATTACATATTATCTATTAATTTAAGAAAATAGCATTATTACTAATATAAATAATAAAAACACTTACAAAATTTAAATAAAAAAATTACATTACGAAAAAAAACCGATTACATAATTTAAACTTAAAAAATGAAACATAAGAACGTAATCTAAAATAATCGAAACTAGGTGCGGTATTTATCCATGATTTCTTTTTTTAGTTTCATGTACGTTTCCCGCTCTTCGCCTTCAAGGTGACCGATCTCCATAGCGAGTATTTTCATATCCGTTCGCTTTTGCTTTTCTTCGTAAAGGCTAAAAGCCTTTATTTTTTAAGTGTTTCTTTCTTGTTGGATGTTGTTGAACACGCGGATTTGTTCTTGGATGCCGACCAAAGCGAGATTTTTTCCACTCATAGTGGATGGTTTTTGGGCCTGCTTTTTTGACGTATCTCTTCCCGGTGGCCGTTTGGCTTCAAAATTATCGTCGCTTAAGTTGATCTCAAAGTCGGTACGAGCATCCGAGCGAATAGTGGAGGAACAACTTTTGGACCTTTTGGAGGATGATTGTCCCGCTAAAGGTACTCGTGCCCATTTTGGCGAGTTCTTCGCAATGCGCCAACAATGAATATATTTAAAGGTGACCCCTTTTTTTGCCTTTCGAATACAAGGACATCGCACGCATCAAACAGATCGGTGTCTGTTTCGCCACTTTTTGGGTTGTCCTTTAGTTATTGTAGTGACCGTTGAAAGCGATCATGGCGGTGTTTATTTCACATGTGACAACAGGTAATTTTCGGTAATAATTTCACGCATAAAAAACAATAAGACAATTATAAGTAGTGTGTTAAGACGGTAAACTAACTTAATTAGGCCTTTGGAATGCCTAGGAACGTCTATTCGGCTTTACAGTACGTGAATGGTGATATGCGGGAAACCTGACAAGCGTTACACTGTAACGAACTGACATTGGATGAAATACTGACAACGCCGAAAAATATGAGTTCGTATACATACATATATATACACATGTAAATTTATTTTGAGAATTTATCCTGTCTCCAAACACAACAGAACGAATACGTGAACGAAAAACGTGACAGTAAGAATGCACCGACAACAAAACGAAAGCATCGGACTCGTTTATTATCTTGAAAGCCAAAATATTATGATATATTTAGCTTCGTAATCGAATTTTGATATTCGCAGTTGAAATCAGATCGACTTTAAATAGACATTTTACGACGTTCCAGGAAGTTCGGGTGCGAAAACGGGCTTCGGAAATGCGGCGAAGTTGTAGGACATCGAAGCTGTAGGACAACTCCGGCGAAGTTCGGCGAATTTTTCGGCAAGTTAGTTTTGGATTTTTCACTCCATGCATGTGTAGATCAGGTAAGTGAGAGCTTTTATACAAATTTTCACAACTTTTCCTTGGGATTCGAGTACTTAGCAGGCGTTCAACTTTCAGGAAGTCTTAGCATTACACTTCCGTTGTCGTCACACCCCGAATTCCACGTGTCAACCGGTGGGCCGGTGGGGGAGTATCGTGACGTGGTTGGCAACATAATAGTCAAACAACACAATACAAATATGCACAGCGGAAGCAAATGAAAAATATAATTCAACTTTAATAATATTGTAATATCATGTATCACAACAGTTGAATGTTTGTCCACAGAAGGATCAAAAACAAATAATAGTTAAACAGACGGTAGGCATCTTAGCTTGCGAGACTTCTATCGATGCTAAGGAGAAATCCCAGCCAATTACGCTTAGTACCTGCATTTAATCTTTTTGGGAAAATATGTCATGTGACAACCATCACTAAACCAGGTATCCGTACGACTTAATTAATAATTAATTACTGCTTAATTACTGTGCTTGTTTGAAATTACTGATGAACTGCTACTTGATTTCTGATACATGCATATACCTGCATCATACTTTACTTATCGTCACTACATTATTTACATGCTGAACCTTAGTGACAAACATGATGCACAAAAAGCACAGTAGCACTATAAACGGATAACCTATTGAACATGCTGATAAGCCAGCATCAGGCAGACACTGCCTCTAAGGCCTGTATGAGCCAAGAATATTTTGCTACACTAGTGGTGAGTGTAGGAATACAAGGGTTGTAGAACTGCGTCTCTAGGAATAAGTTACAATGACTGGATGTGCCTAAAACGTGCTCTAAGCACAAGAATTCAGCACTTTACATAATAATTCAGCATTTAGCTACCTAATAAAGTGCCAAAACATGAGAAAATATTCCTGACACTTTGGAGGAATAAGTTGTGTCACTAAAATAATAATAACGACACTTTAAAGCTTTGTTAAGCACTTTAACGGATCTCTATCCACCGAACAACCGGACTATACCCGGAACATGAAAATATTGTTAATAACATTATTTATTTTTTTCTGAGCCAGTTAGGGTCCCTGAATACCCTAACATCCACTGTAGAGCACAACACACTACTAACCGGGTTAATCCTAAACTTAACTATATTAACCTAACTAATGTCTAACTAGTTGGTTGGAAGTGAACTAGTACCCCCCCCCCCCCTTTAGAAACCGTCCCAAGAGGGGGACATACCTTGTCCTCCAAAACATTATTTTAATCCTAGTGTTTAATATCTAGAATGCACATAAACCATTGGTTAATCACCTTAAGAAATGTCTATAAGTTCAAGGTTAAACCCACCATCACTTCACTTAACATAAACTCAACAACAAACACTCCTCTCTCTCTCTCTCTCAAAGGCTTCGGCCGAACACACCCCACCCCCATCCATCATTTTCGAGTTTTGATCTTGCCTTTCCAAGCTCATACAAGTGTTAAGGATCGCGTATAAGGAACCTTGGTGCAATCGGAAGGCGAAGGACCTCACTACATTGCTTTTATCCACGCGTTTTTCGCATAGATTCTTCCCTAGCCTCGAGCTAGTAGTAAGTTGCTTGAATCACCTTCTCGAACTATTTTAAAGTGGTTAATATGATTTGTAACGGTTAAAACTCGTAAACATACAAGATGACACACAAAAGTCTACTAAAAACACTAAAAGTGATGGTTAAAAGCTCATATGTTGTGTAAAACTTGTAGTAATTGATTTGTGTGATTATTTGGACCCGATCTATGTTGTGGTAGCTCGGATCGTCATTTAACCCGGATTGGTCACGATCTTGGATCATGACATAAGGTTGTTATGGAAGTAACCAGGGGTTAAAGGATGAAACTCTACCACACACGAATCATGAACTTGTGTAAAAGCGATTTCGCTTGTGAAATAGTGTTTAAAACTAGTAGATCTACGTATCTACAAGCGGTATTTTCAAAGAACCAAGTATCAAAGAAATCATGTTTTCTAAAGACGGATCTTACACTAACACGAATGGTTTTTAGAACACACAAGTGTGTAAACAGTTGTGTAGCACAAAGTTTCGACAAAATAACTATTTTTGTAAAAGTTGACAAGAAGTTGTAAAGATGGAATTTCTTTAAAAACAAGACTTTTACGAAATCGTATTGCTTTATATAAAGATCCACTAAAAGTAATGGGATTTACTTCATAATATTAGAAAACTACAAGTTCATGAGATCCTTGCAAATTACATGTTTATTAACTAGTTTGATGGTTTGAATAATGCTTATGGTTGAATAAGGAAATTGTTGGTTTGATTTATAAAAGAAAATGATACGCTTGAAAGCGTGGCCACCTCCAGTTACAGAGGAAACTCTGGCGAAATTTTTCCAAAAACCTAACACTTGGAAATATTTTCACTATAAGTGTTAGAAATACTTTTCGACATGTTTTCAAATATAAGTTTCGCCACGACTATATTTACAAAACATCGGAGGTGGGATTTTCACAAAATAAAACTTGGTAAATATATATTTAGTATATATTTTTCATAAAGTCACTTGATATATGTTTGTGATTATTTTTGTGAAAATACTAGTATTATTTTTAGGGTAAAAATAATACTATCGAATGTTAATGGATCCAAAATAATACGAACGTCTCTATGATAAATATATAAGTTACACCGGTAATTATTATTACCACTCGATCATTAAAACGTAACTTACGCATTTTGAGAAAATATGACTTAACGCGTATTTTTGTCAAGGTATTATTTTGGGAAAATTATGTAATAGAAAATATAATATTTTTGAGAAGAATATTTATATTTTGGAATTAGAAATAAAATATATTAAGTGAGACTTAATAGTGTAATTCAAATGTTACGAACGCATATGTATTAAATCCCCCATCCTTGGGAAGGAAAATAACTACCAAGTATATACAGAATGTAAACACGAAATAGTTGTCTAACTATTTCCCAACAACTTAAACCATAAAGCTAAGGCACAGCCGTCCGTCTAATAGAATTAGTACGTGTAGGTCGTCACACAGCTGCTTGATCAGGAGACATACTTGGTAGAGACGCACCACTGTGAGTTCATGTCCCCCTTTTCTCTTAACTGTTTTCAGTTTTCTAAACTGCGGGGGGAAATACATGTTACTTTGATTACAAGTACTTTATACATGGTATGGTTAGCGTAAGGAGGTTTACTACTTAGATCATGTGAGTGGGTAGGCAGAAACTGGAGGCCATTAATCCTCATTGTAGGACCAAGGGACGTAAGCGGTAGATCTATCTGGGTGTAGCGAGCCCAACCCCAGGCCCAACCAGAACGGACCTCGGGGTGACTTTGTACCCATCGCTAAATCTGCTTGGTTTGAGTCTTCCTACTTGCACTTCACACATATCAATGGTCTTGCAAGCCATTGGTGATCTCTTTTTCCTTATTTGCTACATACCAGGATTTTTATACTTACAAGTGTTTTACATACTCACTACACATGAACTCGCTCAACATTATTGTTGATTTTTCAACTTACATGTATTTCAGGGAACTAAAGATCTGGCGCGGTATGACACGTTTTCCCGCTGCACTAGTTACGAGGTCATCCGGGTTTGGGGAATGTGACTCTTTCCTGGACAAGTCACAGTCCTTAAACTGTGTTTATGTCATGTTGATGTTTATGTTTGTTGAACAATGTCATTAGGATGTGTTTCCGTTAAGACAATGTTGTCGTGTTTGGTTTTTAAAACTTAAATCTATGGATGATCTTGCATGGTTTTATTTCATATAGCTTTGTTATGGTTAAGCTATGGTATTAAGAAGTCACACCAAAATAACCACGCTTCCGCAAAGCCAGGGTGTGACAGCTTGGTATCAGAGCTCTGATCATAGCGAACTAGGATTCTTTCTCGAGTCTAGACTATGATCACTAGGGCTCTCACGAAAACATTTTTTTACTGCATACCACTTAAGTCCAGATCCAAAACTTTTACAAACAAATGTTGAGCACATTTTTATTTATTATTTATAGGCTCAGTCTTGGAGGCTGAGGCTCGGTCTTGGAGGCCGAGGCTCGGTCTGGGAGATCGAGGTAGTTGGCTAGTGGGACTAGGAGAATTGGCTAGTGGGACTAGGAGAATTGGCTAGTGGGACTAGGAGAATTGGCTAGTGGGACTAGGAGAATTGGCTAGTGGGACTAGGAAGAGCAGTCTGAGAGGCTGGGAGGCTAGTGGGACTAGGAGAATTATTTGAATGTTTACTTGGTGACTTATGTGATTAATTGATTGTATGATTGACTGTTTGTGCATGTTTGTATTTATGTTACAGACACCATGGACACCTCTGGCACAGGTGACTCAGACACCACAGGACCTAGACCTATAGTATCAGATGACCTAGAGTCTTCAGAGCACGAGGTCCACACATCCGACGTTACTAGCACGGACGAGGATGACTTTCAGCCCTTCGCTTTACCTGATGGTGCTGATGAGCTCGCTGATGGCCCTTTGGCCGGGGACCTACCGTTAGTGGAGATCCCTGCTCCCATACCACTTGCTTCATATCCTGCTTACGATTTGCTTCTCGACGCCGACGATGATGACGACGTCGATCTGTTTGATGACGAGCCCTTAGAGGATGAGGTTCAGGGCGAGGCCCTTCTTGCTGCTGGTGATCTTTTGATGATCGCAGATGCTCCCGCCGAGGAGTCACCTGCTCACTCTCCGGTCCCAGACTCTTTCGAGTCTGTGGCCTCCGCACCTTCACGCACTCTGAGTGCGCAGCACTTTTCTCCTGGATCAGATCCCGACCAGGCATCCTCTGTTGCCCCTATTCCTAGTTTTGCTTTTGACCACGATGATTTGGAGGATTCCGATCCTGTCTTTCCCCCAGGATTCGACCCAGATGAGGATATAGAGTTTATACCCATGGATCAGCCTATGGAGGATCCAATCGACCCAGTTGACCCAGTTGATCCCATCGACCCTGAGTTTGATTTTGAGATGGCCTTTGATGAGCCTGAGCAGGTAGCCGCTCTAGACCCTGCGTTTGAGCACGACCCAGTTCATGCTGACGCACCTATTATTGAGCCTGTCATTGCTGACCCACCTATTGATGATCACCCAGTAGATGCTCCGTTGTTGGAGGGCGATCACGTTATTGCTGCTGATCATGTTGATCCCCCACTTATTGCTGATGCACCAGTTGACCCTCTTGTTGCACCTCACCTTGATCCTATACCAGTTCAGTTTGATCGAGCACTTTTTGAGGCACAGATTGACCCACGAGATGAGCACGCCCAGTGTGGGTGGATTCCTGCTGATGATGAGGTTCCACCTATTCCTCCTCATACCACTGATGCACGTCACGTTGATTTCTCTTTTTCATTTGCACAGTACACACCTCCAGCTCGACCTGGAGAGGGTTCTTCGGCTCACCCTTTTGGACATGTACCGGTATCTATCCCTGCTATACCACCGTCTGCTACTTTTCCCCCTGTTTCTCCATTTCATGTGGCACCTTTTGATCCAGCCAGTGAGCCGTTTCTTTGGACGTCACCTTCTGTTATGCCACCGACCGACCCCTATCATTCTTTCCATATGGGGTATACTATTGAGGACGTTTTGATGTCTTTTGTCGTCCAGCACGAGGCACACACGCAGCGCATTCAGGAGCTTGAGAGAGCCCAGCCGCCACCGTGTCAGTGCCAGGGTCAGACCCACTCTCCTTTGCAGCCCTCTCGACCTTTACCACCAGACTATGCTGCACGCCTTTTGGCACTTGAGCATCAGGTTGCTTCTTGGTTGCGTACCCAGAGAGCCATGGAGGAGGACTGGCTCCAGTTGCGTCGTTTGTTTTACACCCACTTTCCCCCCCTCCACCGCCATCCATGTAGAGCTCTTCAGTACCGTATGGGTAGACGTTGGTGAGAAGACGGCGAATGCTTTAGACTGCACAGCATTTTTGGAGACTACATTTTGATTCTGACTTTTGTTGATCATGTATTTGGGATGTATTGACACTGATTTGATATAGTTTTTGGACTAGGGTGATGTAGCCCTTAGTCGACTGATGTTGTATGACACTATTATGTACTTGTACGCTTACTATGTGGTCTCAATATATGGCAATCGCGGTATTCTCATCATATTTGATGCTTGATTGATTATTTATGTTCTGTGACATGAGATGTTGTGTGATTGATGTTTGTGACATGGGATGTTGTGTGATTGATATAATTATAACATGAGATGTTATGTACTATTACTACCATAATAAAGCATACGTATTATAACATGGGATCTTTATTATGGCCTGACCGACATAAACCCATCTTTTAGAAGATGCCGCCGAGACGTCAAACGCCTTTGCCTACCAATGAGGCAGAACTCCAACAAGTCATCGCTGCTGCCATCGCGCAATACGCCGCCTCGCAGGGAGGACCCAGCGGAAGCAGCTCAAACAACAATGGCAACAACAATCCACCTCATGGTAATACTAAGTCATTAAGACATACCATGATCTAATTGGATATCTCTAGCAAGGATGCTAATGCCATTCATATGTTGTAACGTATGTGCAGGGTGCACCTACAAGCAGTTTCTAGACTGCAAGCCTGTCAACTTTGATGGCACCGGAGGTGCTGTCGCTTTTGTTCGTTGGGCCGAGAAGACTGAATCTGTTCTCCGCATGAGCAAATGTGCACCGAACCAGCAAGTCATCTACATTTCTGGGCTATTTTTGGATGGAGCCCTATCTTGGTGGAATCTGCAAGTACAGACACTTGGTGAAGCTGCTGCCTACGCGCTAACCTGGACCGAACTGAAGGAACTTATGCGCAAAAAGTACTGCTCTCGCACGGAAATCCAAAGATTGGAAACTGAGTTCTGGCATTTGAAAATGGAAGGTCCAAAGATCGCAGAGTACGTTCAAAGGTTCCATGACTTATCGCATGTGGTACCCTACATGGTCACTCCAGAGTTCAAGCGGATTGAACGTTTCATTTGGGGATTAGCTCCTCAAATCATAAGCATGGTGACCTCATCCAAGCCTGCGACAATTACTGAGGCAATCAATTTGAGCGTGGCTCTCACAGAGGAGGCTATTCGCCTGAACAAGTTTGGTGAGATCAAGACGAAGAAGGAAGAGACTCACGTCGAGTCATCCGGAGGTAACAAACGGAAGTTCTCGAACTTCAAGCAGGGCGCCAGTGTGGTTGTTAAGAAAGGAGAGCCAAACGCGCCAGCTCAGGTTACAGCTGGTAGTGGGAAGAAAGGAAAGGGATATATGGGCACCCAACCCAAGTGCAACACCTGCCAACGTCACCATTCTGGCCGATGCGGGCCAAAAGTATGTGAAGCTTGTGGAAAGACTGGTCACTTGAAGGATTCCTGTTGGGCTAGTGCTGGCCGGGGAGGCCAAGGAGGATTTGGGAAATAGAAATAATAATCGTGGCGGTATTGGGAATCGCCCACAGGGGAACAATGGAGGAAACGGGAATCAAGGCAACAATGCTAATCAAGCGGGCGCCGTGAATCGTAACCAGAGGAATGATCAAGCTGGTGGAAACGGGCAAAGACTTAGATGCTTTAACTGTGGAGATATTGGGCATTTTAAAAGGAACTGCCCAGAGTTGAACCAAGCCCGTGGAAGAGTGTTCCACATCGAAGCAAGGGAAGCGCGCCAGGATCCCAATGTTGTCACTGGTATGTTCCCTGTAAACCAACGCTATGCATCCGTTTTATTTGATACTGGTGCCGATTATAGCTTCGTGTCGTTAGAGTTTAAGAATATGCTTGGTTTAGCCGCTAATAAGTTAGATATTCCCTACTCAATCGAATTGGCTAATGGGAAGTTAGTAGAAGCCAATGAAGTGATCAGAGGCTGTGTGATCGAATTGGGAGAGCGCGAGTTCGCTCTGGATCTACTACCAGTCCAGTTGGGAAGCTTCGACGTGGTGGTAGGAATGGATTGGTTATCAGGCAACAAGGCTGAGATAGTTTGTCATGAAAAGGTCGTTCGTATCCCAACCGAAGATGGCGAAATAATTGTGGTTCACGGGGAGAAGCGTGATACGCCGTTAAGAATTATCAGCTGCCTGAAAGCACGGAAGTGTTTGCAGAAAGGATGTGCTGCCTTCCTGGCACACATTGTAGACAAGAAAGCTGCAGAACCGAAGATCGAAGACATCCCTGTCGTGAGGGAATATCCAGAAGTCTTCCCAGAGGACTTACCTGGACTGCCACCTCAGAGGCAAGTAGAGTTCCGCATTGACTTAGTTCCAGGCGCCGCGCCTGTGGCTAAGGCACCTTATAGACTTGCTCCGTCTGAGATGCAGGAACTGTCAACACAACTTCAAGAGTTGTTAGACAAGGGATTTATCCGACCAAGCTTCTCGCCTTGGGGAGCTCCGGTTCTGTTTGTCAAGAAGAAGGATGGTAGTTTTCGTATGTGCATCGACTACAGAGAATTGAACAAGCTGACGATCAAGAATAGATACCCTCTGCCAAGGCTTGATGATCTGTTTGACCAACTGCAAGGCTCAAGCTTTTACTCAAAGATCGACCTTCGATCTGGATACCATCAGTTAAGGATACAAGAGGAGAGTATCCCGAAGACAGCCTTCAGAACTCGTTATGGACACTACGAGTTCCTTGTTATGCCGTTTGGTTTGACAAACGCACCTGCAGTCTTTATGGACTTGATGAATAGAGTTTGCAAGCCGTACTTGGACAAGTTCGTGATTGTGTTTATCGACGACATCTTGATTTATTCAAGAACAAAGGCTGAGCACGAACAACATTTAAGAGCTATTTTGGAGTTGCTGAAGAAGGAACAGTTGTATGCCAAGTTCTCTAAGTGCGAGTTTTGGCTACGTGAAGTCCAATTTCTTGGACATGCGTTTAATGGTAATGGAATCCATGTTGATCCCACAAAGATCGAAGCAATCAAGAATTGGGAAACGCCAAAGACGCCAACCGAGATTCGACAATTCTTGGGTTTGGCTGGCTACTATCGAAGGTTCATTGAGGATTTTTCGAAGATCGCTCAACCATTGACGCTCCTCACGCAGAAAGATAAGAAGTTTGATTGGGGAATCAAACAGGAAGAAGCGTTCCAGATATTGAAGGATAAGCTCTGCAATGCGCCAATCTTAGCACTACCGGAAGGTACAGATGATTTTGTGGTATACTGTGACACTTCGCGTCAAGGATTGGGTTGTGTGTTGATGCAACGCCAAAAGGTTATTGCTTACGCATCACGTCAATTGAAAGTGCACGAAAAGAACTATACCACACATGATTTGGAACTTGGCGCAGTGGTATTTGCATTGAAGATCTGGAGACACTACCTTTATGGTACAAAGTGTACAATCTTCACAGATCACAAGAGCCTACAACACATATTCAACCAGAAGGAGCTGAATATGAGGCAGAGACGATGGGTTGAGTTGCTGAACGATTACGACTGCGAGATAAAGTATCATCCAGGGAAGGCGAATGTGGTCGCCGATGCCCTAAGTCGAAAGGAGAGGATCAAGCCCATAAGGGTTAGGGCTTTAGAAATGATTATCTGAACCGATCTTTCCTTGCGCATTCGTGCCGCGCAGAAAGAAGCTCTCAAGGAAGGAAACCTTGAAGAAGAATATCTCCGTGGGATGGAGAAGCTACTGGTACCAAACGAGGAAGGAACGTTATGTTTTGAGAAAAGGATTTGGGTTCCTTTGTTTGGAGGTTTAAGGAAGGTTATTTTCGATGAAGCTCACAAATCACGGTACTCTATCCATCCAGGAGCGGATAAGATGTACCAAGATCTCAGGGATTATTATTGGTGGCCTAGGATGAAAGGCGATGTTGCTGTTTATGTGAGCAAATGTTTAACATGCGCTAAGGTGAAAGCGGAATATCAGAAGCCTTCGGGACTTCTGCAACAACCTGAGATTCCCAAGTGGAAATGGGAACAAATCTCAATGGATTTTATTACGAAGTTGCCAAGAACGCCGAAAGGCCATGACACTATTTGGGTAATAGTGGATCGATTGACAAAGTCAGCACACTTCTTGCCTATCAGAGAGAAGGATAATACGAGCAAGCTGGCCGAAATTTACATGAGAGAGATCGTTACGCGCCATGGAGTGCCTCTCTCGATCATCTCTGATAGAGACGGAAGGTTTGTGTCAAGGATATGGCAATCCTTCCAAGAAGCTTTTGGCTCACAATTAAATCTGATCACTGCGTTTCATCCGCAAACTGACGGTCAAAGCGAGCGAACGATACAGACTTTGGAAGACATGCTGAGAGCGTGTGTTATGGATTTGGGCGGTAGCTGGGACAAGCATTTGCCTTTGGTCGAATTTTCATACAACAACAGCTACCACACCAGTATTGGTGTCGCGCCATTTGAAGCCCTTTACGGACGCAAGTGCCGATCACCCCTATGCTGGGCTAACGCAGGTGATAGGCAGCTTGCTGGTCCCGAAATCGTCCAAGAGACGACAGACAAGATTGCGCAGATTCTAAAACGCATCGAAGCAGCTCGCCACAGACAGAAAGCCTATGCCGATCCAAACCGAAAACACTTGGAATTCCAAGTTGGAGAAATGGTTTTATTGAAAGTTTCACCCTGGAAGGGTGTGGCACGCTTCGGAAAGCGTGGAAAGTTAAATCCGCGCTACATTGGTCCTTTCAGAATTCTGGAAAGAATAGGACTAGTAGCATACAAGTTGGATTTACCTGCTGAACTGAATGGTGTTCACGATACATTCCATGTATCCAACCTGAAGAAAAGTCCAACTCAAGATACCATTGCCATTCCCATCGACGAGATTCATGTTGACGACACGCTCCATTTCGTTGAAGAACCGGTTGAGGTTACGGATTGGAAAGTAAACAAGACCCGCCGGAGCAATGTCAAGCTCGTCAAAGTTCGTTGGAATGCCAGACATGGTCCTGAATACACCTGGGAGCGTGAGGACCGGATGAAAGAGAAATACCCCCACCTATTTCCTAAGAACCCTGCATCTACAAGTAGAACTTAAAATTTTGGGACGAAAATTTTCTAACGGGGGGAGAATGTGACAACCCTCACTAAACCAGGTATCCGTACGACTTAATTAATAATTAATTACTGCTTAATTACTGTGCTTGTTTGAAATTACTGATGAACTGCTACTTGATTTCTGATACATGCATATACCTGCATCATACTTTACTTATCGTCACTACATTATTTACATGCTGAACCTTAGTGACAAACATGATGCACAAAAAGCACAGTAGCACTATAAACGGATAACCTATTGAACATGCTGATAAGCCAGCATCAGGCAGACACTGCCTCTAAGGCCTGTATGAGCCAAGAATATTTTGCTACACTAGTGGTGAGTGTAGGAATACAAGGGTTGTAGAACTGCGTCTCTAGGAATAAGTTACAATGACTGGATGTGCCTAAAACGTGCTCTAAGCACAAGAATTCAGCACTTTACATAATAATTCAGCATTTAGCTACCTAATAAAGTGCCAAAACATGAGAAAATATTCCTGACACTTTGGAGGAATAAGTTGTGTCACTAAAAATAATAATAACGACACTTTAAAGCTTTGTTAAGCACTTTAACGGATCTCTATCCAACCGAACAACCGGACTATACCCGGAACATGAAAATATTGTTAATAACATTATTTATTTTTTTCTGAGCCAGTTAGGGTCCCTGAATACCCTAACATCCACTGTAGAGCACAACACACTACTAACCGGGTTAATCCCTAAACTTAACTATATTAACCTAACTAATGTCTAACTAGTTGGTTGGAAGTGAACTAGTACCCCCCCCCCCCCCTTTAGAAACCGTCCCCAAGAGGGGGACATACCTTGTCCTCCAAAACATTATTTTAATCCTAGTGTTTAATATCTAGAATGCACATAAACCATTGGTTAATCACCTTAAGAAATGTCAATAAGTTCAAGGTTAAACCCACCATCACTTCACTTAACACAAACTCAACAACAAACACTCCTCTCTCTCTCTCAAAGGCTTCGGCCGAACACACCCCACCCCCATCCATCATTTTTGAGTTTTGATCTTGCCTTTCCAAGCTCATACAAGTGTTAAGGATCGCGTATAAGGAACCTTGGTGCAATCGGAAGGCGAAGGACCTCACTACATTGCTTTTATCCACGCGTTTTTCGCATAGATTCTTCCCTAGCCTCGAGCTAGTAGTAAGTTGCTTGAATCACCTTCTCGAACTATTTTAAAGTGGTTAATATGATTTGTAACGGTTAAAACTCGTAAACATACAAGATGACACACAAAAGTCTACTAAAAACACTAAAAGTGATGGTTAAAAGCTCATATGTTGTGTAAAACTTGTAGTAATTGATTTGTGTGATTATTTGGACCCGATCTATGTTGTGGTAGCTCGGATCGTCATTTAACCCGGATTGGTCACGATCTTGGATCATGACATAAGGTTGTTATGGAAGTAACTAGGGGTTAAAGGATGAAACTCTACCACACACGAATCATGAACTTGTGTAAAAGCGATTTCGCTTGTGAAATAGTGTTTAAAACTAGTAGATCTACGTATCTACAAGCGGTATTTTCAAAGAACCAAGTATCAAAGAAATCATGTTTTCTAAAGACGGATCTTACACTAACACGAATGGTTTTTAGAACACACAAGTGTGTAAACACTTGTGTAGCACAAAGTTTCGACAAAATAACTATTTTTGTAAAAGTTGACACGAAGTTGTAAAGATGGAATTTCTTTAAAAACAAGACTTTTACGAAATCGTATTGCTTTATATAAAGATCCACTAAAAGTAATGGGATTTACTTCATAATATTAGAAAACTACAAGTTCATGAGATCCTTGCAAATTACATGTTTATTAACTAGTTTGATGGTTTGAATAATGCTTATGGTTGAATAAGGAAATTGTTGGTTTGATTTATAAAAGAAAATGATACGCTTGAAAGCGTGGCCACCTCCAGTTACAGAGGAAACTCTGGCGAAATTTTTCCAAAAACCTAACACTTGGAAATATTTTCACTATAAGTGTTAGAAATACTTTTCGACATGTTTTCAAATATAAGTTTCGCCACGACTATATTTACAAAACATCGGAGGTGGGATTTTCACAAAATAAAACTTGGTAAATATATATTTAGTATATATTTTTCATAAAGTCACTTGATATATGTTTGTGATTATTTTTGTGAAAATACTAGTATTATTTTTAGGGTAAAAATAATACTATCGAATGTTAATGGATCCAAAATAATACGAACGTCTCTACGATAAATATATAAGTTACACCGGTAATTATTATTACCACTCGATCATTAAAACGTAACTTACGCATTTTGAGAAAATATGACTTAACGCGTATTTTTGTCAAGGTATTATTTTGGGAAAATTATGTAATAGAAAATATAATATTTTTGAGAAGAATATTTATATTTTGGAATTAGAAATAAAATATATTAAGTGAGACTTAATAGTGTAATTCAAATGTTACGAACGCATATGTATTAAATCCCCCATCCTTGGGAAGGAAAATAACTACCAAGTATATACAGAATGTAAACACGAAATAGTTGTCTAACTATTTCCCAACAACTTAAACCATAAAGCTAAGGCACGGCCGTCCGTCTAATAGAATTAGTACGTGTAGGTCGTCACACAGCTGCTTGATCAGGAGGCATACTTGGTAGAGACGCACCACTGTGAGTTCATGTCCCCCTTTTCTCTTAAATGTTTTCAGTTTTCTAAACTGCGGGGGTGAAATACATGTTACTTTGATTACAAGTACTTTATACATGGTATGGTTAGCGTAAGGAGGTTTACTACTTAGATCATGTGAGTGGGTAGGCAGAAACTGGAGGCCATTAATCCTCATTGTAGGACCATGGGACGTAAGCGGTAGATCTATCTGGGTGTAGCGAGCCCAACCCCAGGCCCAACCAGAACGGACCTCGGGGTGACTTTGTACCCATCGCTAAATCTGCTAGGTTTGAGTCTTCCTACTTGCACTTCACACATATCAATGGTCTTGCAAGCCATTGGTGATCTCTTTTTCCTTATTTGCTACATACCAGGATTTTTATACTTACAAGTGTTTTACATACTCACTACGCATGAACTCGCTCAACATTATTGTTGATTTTTCAACTTACATGTATTTCAGGGAACTAAAGATCTGGCGCGGTATGACACGTTTTCCCGCTGCACTAGTTACGAGGTCATCCGGGTTTGGGGAATGTGACTCTTTCCTGGACAAGTCACAGTCCTTAAACTGTGTTTATGTCATGTTGATGTTTATGTTTGTTGAACAATGTCATTAGGATGTGTTTCCGTTAAGACAATGTTGTCGTGTTTGGTTTTTAAAACTTAAATCTATGGATGATCTTGCATGGTTTTATTTCATATAGCTTTGTTATGGTTAAGCTATGGTATTAAGAAGTCACACCAAAATAACCACGCTTCCGCAAAGCCAGGGTGTGACACGTCAGTTTACACTGGTAAATACAATCAACTGACTCATTTTAGAAAATGATTGAAAATTTATTTGGATGCACGTGGCATAAACATTTTATTTAACTTGGGAGAATTATTTAAATATATAATCTTGTGAACGAATTACATGTTCCTTATGCGTTCAGTAGCCCGGACGTACCGGGTTAAAGATCAATAGACACACCACATGTATAATGCCCACAAGGTTGATTCCTTTAAGTGGGATACCAGTTTTTACATATGCAACTGTCAGGTGTACGCCTACACCCCGTGCTTAGGTCGTGGCCATTTCATGAATGATGCCAAGGATATCCGGGACATGGTCATTAACCCCCAAAGGCTTTTAAGTAAACAAAACTGTTTAAACGAGCCGATCAAATTATTCAATTAACCACCTAACGATGGAAGATTTGATGCCCGATCAAGCGGTATTCTATATACCGTAATCCAAGCCCGTATAGGGAAAATAAGTTAAAAGTATTTACCTGAGCAATGTAATAATCACAATAAGCAAAATGCAAGTAGCTTTTACTGGTACTCCTAATCTGGAACGAAGGTTTATAATAACCTATTAGAATTCTAATGGGTCTTTAATTAAGCTTAAGCTTAGACCGGTTAGTTTTAAAGATATGGTTCGTACGCACGATTAAGCGAAGACCGGATAGAATGTGATTTAGACCCGACAAGTTCAGAGACTTGCTTAATGTGGGTATTTCATACACATTCTAGATTTTGAGATAAAACCGATAAGGTTTGACCCGTTTCGGCTAATTTATGTAAACTAGTTACATAAACCGAACCGAACGCGTAATAAGCGTAATGGGTAATAATGAGAGTATACTGGGTAATAATTTACAGGTTTCCTAAGTTAATATGCTCCAAATATGTTGTGACATCAGTAAGATATCATTTATTATGCCCAAAATGAATTTAAACGCAAACTACGCCCCGTAGGGGTAGTTTGGTCATTTATAAGGTGATAAAAGAGTTTAAGTAGTATACTGGGTTACAGGTCTGATGTAATCAGCAAAGATAATCAATTTGCTAAGTTATATCAGTAGGGTATTGTATATATGTGAAATTTATCAATTATAACCAAACTATGCACCGTAGGGGCATTTTGGTAATTTCACATAAGCCGAAAAGCTCAAAACTGAAGTCTGAGTTAAATAACTTTTGCTTACTGTTAAAATATTATAATTTGCCTCAAATATCAGTAGGTATCACCCTTGGTATGTTTAAAATAGTTTTAGTACATACTATGCGTTAAAAACGCTTAATTAGGCGATTAGAAGCCGTTTCCGGGTTCGATACATAAAGCTGATATTTTTACTATTCCAGAAGGCTTAAAATAATTTATTTATCATATGTGATCAGTAGCAAAAGGTTTGGAGTCGATTAGATATGTCAAACTCATTTTATGGCCCGTAAGGGCAAAACCGACAATTACCGGGTTAAGCCTACGACTCTAAGTTATGCTCAGCCTAAAATTAATTAAAAATCTTCAAAAATCCCAAAATAATATATTACATCAGTGGGTAACAAGTTTGATACCGAAAAGTAGGTTTAAATAGGCTATACGCTAATTATGTCGTTTAATTAACATAAAGCTTTAATTTTACGCTAACGAGCATAACTCTTAACCTACACCTCAAACTGATGTCAAATTTTGCATGCAAGTTTATATATCAGTAATTAGAGTTTCTACTCTTTTACATTTCCAAAAATCACGTTTTAAGGTGAAAAGGGCATAATGGTCAACATATGAGCAATTAACGGAATCATGCATATTAATTGGATAACTAATGATCCGAGGTGTATAATCACAGAGGGTTATATGTCACACCCCTTTCTGCGGCGGAAGCACGAGGTGTGATCATGAAAGGTTCTCATTGCATACGAAAAGTAAACATGCTATATGCTCGTAAAAACAACAAATACCATAATTTGAAAACATAAGTTTAGCGTTTACATCGCTAAGTCGCATAAAACATTATCTTAAAAAGTTTACAACTTTATTTAAAGATAAACAATAGCGACATCCACAAGCATAAGCGAGACCGCGCGCACATCCATCCTAGTTACCTGAAATACATGTGAGTTTTGGAAAAAACGTCAACATAATGTTGGTGTGAATTCATGCAGTTTTGTATTTCACGTTTGTATACTTTGTATGAAAACATAGTTTGTGAATAAATCAAGTTTTCATATATTAATTCAGTTTCATGTGTACACCACGTACTCATGTATAATTCAATTTCTTCTTGAGTACCCCACGTACTCAAGTATAATTCCCATTTTCTTGAGTACCCCACGTACTTCAAGTATAATTCAATCTTTTCTTGAGTACCCCACGTACTTCAAGTATAATTCAATCTTTTCTTGAGTACCCCACGTACTCAAGTATTCATCAATTTTTAGTATGGTATGACTTTTATGTAAATAAAGTATTCCTGTAAGTTTCAGGATTGTTAATGGGTTGCAAAGCCATTAACATGTGACACGACATAGGAAGTCACCAAACCTAAGGCATTTAATTGGTATATTCTGAGACACAAAAGCACTACTCGATTCTCGCCCTCACCGAGAGTGTGGCTGCTAGGCACCCGTTAGATCTAACCTTTTGTTCTGCGGTCTAGGTATATTGTTGATTAATGGTGCTTCTGTACCCTATTCGTGACACTATTTCTCATAATGCATCCTACTTGGTTCTCGTCCTCACCAAGCGCGTTTCTTGTTATCAATTCTCATAACGCCTCCTACTTGGTTCTCGTCCTCAACAAGCGCGTTTCTTATTATTATTTCTCATAACGCATCCTACTTGGTTCTCGTCCTCACCAAGTGCGTTTCTTATTATCTTATATTTCGTCACACTTGGTTCTCGTTCTCACCAAGTGTACTTCTTGTATTCTTATACTTCATCACACTTGATTCTCGTTCTCACCAAGTGTGCTTCTTATATTTATATCATACCAATTATAAATATTGTACATTTGTACATGTATTTCACCCCCGAAGTTATAAAAACTGAAAACAGTTAAAAGAAAAGGGGGAGCATGAACTCACAACTTTGCGTTCCTTGCGTCGTAAACTTCACCGGATTTGCTTAATTAACGTCGTAACCTATACGCGTTTTCTTAACGTTAGTCACTAGACTTGCGTCGCACAAGTACAGTCACTCTCTTTTGTATATATTCTTGTGTTAAAAATATTCTATATTTTTAACTACGTATCTTACTTATATTATTTTCTCTAAAATTAATATAAGTATCTCGTGTTTTGCACTTTGCACCCGAATTATGTATCTTGTATGTTGTATGTGTATTTTTATGTTTATACTCCTCATGAGTATTTAGTGTATTTTTAAGTCTTAATACACTAGCACGTATAACACATACTATACACACTTAGCACAAAAGTTGGTGATAAAATAATATATATTTTTCTCTCAAAAATATACATATTTGTATCCATTTTCATTCTTGAAGAAATCCTCATTTCTTATCACCAAAAATTAGGGAAACCTTGGTAATACTTTTAAATACATTTTTAGGGAATAAGTTTCTCAAAAACTTATATTTTCTAAGTGTCAAAATTTATAAAAATTTTGACAGAGTTTCCCCTAAAAATGGAGGTTTCCCATGTTTGCAAAACATGTGTTTATTTTCTTTTAAATCGTCAACAACCATCAACAACAATTATCAACAATATTCATCAACAATAATCACTAATTTCTCCATTTCATGAACTTGAATATTTACAAAAATGTGTAGTAACTCACTAGCACATTTAGTAAGTCTTGTTATCTTTAAAAATAAGTTTAATTTCTTAAAACTTTATTTTTAAAGAATATGAAGTTTCACAACTTCTAGTCATGATTTACCAAACGTATTTCTTGTTAAATTTTTCTTGTGACACAAGTGTTTACACACTTGTTTATTCACTAAAATGCTTTTAGTGTATGTAAGATTTGGGTTTAAAACAAGACTTGTATATTTTACTTGGTTCTTCCGAAAAACCACTTGTAGATCTTTAGATCTACATGTTTAGAGTCTTATTTTACAAGAAAATTACTTTTACTCAAGTTCATGTCTTATGAATGGATGGATCCATCATCCTTTAACTTTCCAACTTTTACATCCTACTAGTTCATACTCTCAAACATGGACTAGTATGTCTAGATGATGATCCATCTCGTTTTTACTAACAACAATATCAAATAATCATAACTAGACAAGTTTCACAAGATTTACACACATAGTTTCTTTTTATCCAACATTAACCACTTGTGTCCAAGACTTTAAATTATGTTCATAGTGTTCTTTAACATTTCACCACTTATCCATCTATTAACCACCAAAAATAAGAACAATATGAAGATTTGAAGCACTTACTACTAGCACAAGGCTAGGGAAGTTCAAGAGGGTAAATGAAGTGGATAAAAGCAAATGGTGAAGGTCCTTCAAGATCCGCTTACACTGAGCTTCGTTAGTGACCTTCTTACACCTTCTAGTAGCCTTAGAATGGAAGGAAGTTGAATGAAAAAGGGTGGTGGTATGGTGATGGATGGAGTCGTGAGCTCTAGGGAGGAGAAGAGAGGGTTTGCTTTGTTTGAATGGTTGAGAAGATAATGAGCTAGGACTTATGGTTTATGTAAGTGTTCTTCCAACATGTGCTTACCCAATGGTCCCTATGTCCTCCAAGGTACACACACAATCTAATAAACAATTTGAAGAAATCAAAAGGGTGGGTACACCCTTTGAAACCGTAAGATGGGGGGGGGGGGGGTGCTTAGTTGGGTGGTAACTTGCTAGTTACTTAAACTAGTTACACATAAAGTGTTAGTTTAGGGGTTAATTGTGTGTAGTATAATGTGAGGTGTGTTAGGTTGTTTGGGGACCCTAACTAGC
This sequence comes from Helianthus tuberosus, assembly GCA_030545235.1. NCBI lineage: Eukaryota > Viridiplantae > Streptophyta > Magnoliopsida > Asterales > Asteraceae > Helianthus > Helianthus tuberosus. The sequence continues at coordinate 127,153 of JARYGA010041560.1, forward strand.
TTAGAAAAATAAAAACAATGCTTCTAGCATTATTTTGGTGTTCCGGGTAATGTCCGGTTGTTCGGTTAGATACCGATTCGTTAAAGTGCTAAATTACACTTTTTAGTGTCTTTTAAGTATCTTTCTTGTATCCTTTCAATTCCCAACACTTGGGGAAGTATTTTGGATAATAAAACGTAATTTCTGCATAATATTCGTGTGCTAAAATCTGAATTATTGCTGAATTATACAAAATTCTGCACTTAAAGTGCGTTTCGGGTGCTTTTTAGTGCTTATTTTTGCTTTCGTATTGCATAGATATTAAACCCTTGTATGTACTCTTGGGTTTTAATGCATTCTTGTTGTCGGACCTACACCTAGGCTCCAAATTTATTGTCTGACTGCTTTCTGCAGTTTTGTTGACACAGTGTGTCTTACCGGTGAGTTTACTATTATTTTTGACGCAACGCTCTCGTTTATGCATAAAGCAATATTTTGTAGTATACAACGTGCATGAATTCACTTGTTTAATCATGTGTTCAGACATTGCTGACAATTAAGCACATAATTGCAGTCAACAATTAATAATTAAAGTGTACGGAAATTACCGGTTTGGTGCCACTTGTCACAGTCTCCCCCCGTTAAAAGAATTTCGTCCCGAAATTCAGGCTGAACTAACTCTCGCAGGAGTCTTCTTCAATAGGTGGGGATACTTTTCCTTGAACTGGTCTTCACGTTCCCATGTGTACTCGGGTCCGTGCTTAGAGTTCCAACGTACTTTGACAAGTTTTACGCTGCTCCTCCTGGTCTTTTTGACTTTCCAGTCGGTAACCTCAACGGGTTGTTCTGTAAATCGGAGGGCTTCATCAATATGCACTTCATCCATCGGGATGATCACGTTTTCTTGTGTTGGACTCTTCTTCAGGTTTGATACATGAAACGTATCACGTACTCCATTAAGTTCTTCCGGCAACTCCAACTTGTATGCCACGGTACCAATTCTCTTCAATATTCTGAATGGTCCGATATATCGTGGATTCAGCTTTCCACGCTTTCCAAATCTGACTACGCCCTTCCAAGGTGAGACTTTTAACAACACTTTGTCTCCCACCTTGAATCCTACTGATTTTCTTTTCGGATCGGCGTAGCTCTTTTGTCGATCTCGAGCCGCCTTAATGCGCTCTCGGATCTGCGCAATCTTGTCGGTTGTCTCTTGTACAAGTTCAGGACCAACCATACGCTTATCTCCGGCATCTGCCCAACATAAGGGCGATCGGCATTTGCGGCCATACAGAGCTTCGAACGGCGTGGCTTTTATGCTCGTATGATAACTGTTATTGTAGGAAAACTCAACTAAAGGTAGATGAGTATCCCAGCTGCCGCCTAGATCCATGACACATGCGCGAAGCATATCTTCTAACGTTTGTATAGTCCGTTCGCTTTGGCCGTCTGTTTGCGGATGGAATGCCGTGCTTAGATCTAACTGAGACCCAAAGGCTTCCTGAAATGATTGCCAGATTCTTGAGACAAAGCGTCCATCTCTGTCTGAAATGATTGCGATTGGCACTCCATGACGTGCCACAATTTCTCTTAAGTATATTTCAGCAAGCTTTCCAGTGCTGTCTTTTTCTCGGATCGGTAGGAAGTGCGCAGACTTCGTTAATCGATCAACTATTACCCATATCATATCGTGCCCTCTCGGGGTCCTGGGTAATTTCGTTATGAAGTCCATCGAGATTTGTTCCCACTTCCACACGGGAATCTCTGGTTGTTGTAGTAGGCCGGACGGTTTCTGATATTCTGCCTTAACCTTGGCACAGGTTAGGCATTTTCCAACATAAACAGCAACGTCGCTTTTAAGTCTCGGCCACTAGTAATATTCCTTCAAGTCTTGATACATCTTGTCCGATCCTGGATGGATCGAATATCTCGATTTGTGGGCTTCATCAAGGATGACTTCTCGTATGCCACCATAGAGTGGAACCCAAATACGCTTCTTGAAGTATAAGGCTCCCTCTTCGTTTGGCACCATGTATTTCAGCATACCCCGTAGGTATTCAGCTTTACGGTTCTCTTCTTTAAGAGCTTCTTGTTGTGCATCCCGAATGCGTGCAGTGAGGTTCGTTCAAATCGTCATTTCCAATGCTCGAACCCTTAGGGTCTTAACCCTTTCTTTTCGGCTCAACGCGTCCGCCACAACGTTTTCCTTTCCAGGATGGTACTTAATCTCACAGTCATAATCGTTCAGCAGCTCGACCCAACGTCGCTGGCGCATATTCAATTCCTTCTGATCAAATATGTGTTGTAAGCTTTTGTGATCTGTGAAGATTGTACATCGAGTACCATATAAATAATGTCGCCAAATCTTCAAGGCGAATACTACCGCACCTAGCTCCAGGTCGTGAGTGGTGTAGTTTCTTTCATGAACCTTCAATTGTCTTGAAGCGTAAGCGATGACTTTTTGGCGTTGCATGAGCACGCAACCCAAGCCTTGTCGTGAGGCGTCACAGTATACCACGAAGTCTTCAGTGCCTTCGGGTAATGATAGTATTGGTGCATCGCAGAGCTTGTTTTTAAGTAACTGGAAGGCTTCTTCTTGTTTGTAACCCCAGTCGTATTTCTTGTCTTTCTGAGTAAGGGTCGTTAGCGGTTGAGCTATTTTTGAGAAATTCTCGATGAATCGCCGATAATAGCCCGCTAAGCCCAAAAATTGATGAACCTCGGTTGGGGTTTTGGGAGCTTCCCAGTTCTTTATTGCTTCTATCTTGGACGGGTCTACATGAATGCCCTTCTCATTCACAACGTGACCAAGAAATTGTACTTCGCGAATCCAGAATTCGCATTTCGAGAACTTTGCATAAAGTTTCTCTTTCTTCAGTAGTTCCAAGATGGTTCTGAGATGTTGCTCGTGCTCTTCTTTCGTTCGCGAGTAAATCAGGATATCATTGATAAATACAATCACGAATTTATCGAGATATGGTTTGCATACGCGGTTCATCAGATCCATAAAGACCGCTGGTGCATTTGTCAGCCCGAATGGCATCACCAGAAATTCGTAGTGCCTATATCGCGTTCTGAATGCAGTCTTGGGTACGCTTTCCTCTTGGATTCTCAGCTGGTGGTATCCAGATCGAAGGTCGATCTTGGAATAGTAGCTTGATCCTTGCAGTTGATCAAATAAGTCATCAATCCTCGGTAGCGGGTACCGATTCTTGATAGTGAGCTTGTTCAGTTCCCTGTAATCGATACACATCCGCAGTGTTCCATCCTTCTTCTTTACGAATAATACTGGAGCTCCCCAGGGTGAGAAGCTTGGCCTTATAAATCCCTTATCCAACAACTCCTGAAGTTGTGTAGATAATTCTTGCATTTCGGATGGCGCAAGTCGATAGGGTGCCTTGGCTACAGGAGCAGCTCCTGGAACCAAGTCTATACGGAATTCGACTTGTCGTTGCGGAGGTAGTCCTGGTAGATCCTCAGGAAACACATCAGGAAATTCCTTCACCACAGGAATGTCTTCAAGTTTTGGCTCCACAGCCTTCTTGTCTATAACGTGTGCTAGGAAAGCGACACATCCTTTCTTTAAGCACTTCCGTGCCTTCATGCAACTGATGATTTGAAGAGGTGCGTCTCGTTTTTCTCCATGCACGATGAGAGTTTCACCATTCGCTAAAGGGATGCGAATGATTTTCTCATGACAAATAACTTCAGCTTTGTTCTTGGACAACCAGTCCATTCCGACTACTACATCGAAGTTACCCAATTGAATAGGTAGGAGGTCGATGCTAAACCTTCGTTCACCAAGTTCTAGTGTGCAGCCTCTAACAACTTCGTCCGATTCAACAAGTTTACCATTGGCTAGCTCTATGGAATAAGGAATTTCTAATCTACTAGATTCTATTCCGAGTATGCGTTTAAATTCCACAGACATGAAGCAATAATCGGCGCCAGTGTCAAATAATATGGATGCAAAGTGATTGCTAATGAGAAACGTACCGGTGACCCCGTTAGGGTCCTCGCGTGCGTCTCTTGCTCCAATCACAAATGCTCGAGCCGGGGCGTTGTTTCTCTCTGGGCAGTTCTTCATGAAATGATCATTGCTTCCACACTTGAAGCATCCTTGGTTCTGCCCTTTCCCGTTACCATTCTTGCTATCAGCACCGTTTCCATTTCGGTTCTTTCCTTTTCCCCAACAGTCTTCTGTTCGATGACCCAATTTACCACATTTGTCGCACCTTGGAATGCGACAAGCTCCATCATGATGATACTTACATTTTTGGCATCTAGGTATGGAGCCTTGGTATGCTTTGGTTGCATGGGTTTTCGCCTCCTGGGACGGGTTAGCGTCACGCTTCTTGCTGAAACCCTTGTTGTTACGAGTTGCTTGGTTCAAACTTGTATGCTTTCTCTTTTTGTCACCGGACGACTCAGCATGTGTCTCGGTCTTCTCTGTTGGGTTCAGTGATAACTTCTTCATACGAACACAATCTTTAGTCAGACTGACAGCCAGAGTTACAGCCTCCGTGATTGTTTGTGGTTTGGCCGACGTCACCATGCCACGGAACTCTGGGGCCAGTCCCCAAATGTAGCGTTCAACGCGCTTGAATTCGGGAGTCACCATGTAGGGAAGCACTCTTGACAGATCATGGAACCTTCGAGTATAACCATTAATGTTAGCACCTACCATGGTCAAGTGCCAGAACTCCGTTTCCAGCCTTTGGAGTTCAGCGCGAGAGCAATACTTCTCTCTCATTCTTTCCTTCAGTTCCTCCCAAGTTAAGCCATAAGCGGCATCATCACCCAAGGTTTGGGATTGCAGGTTCCACCAAGTCAGAGCTTCATCGACGAATAACCCAGTAGCAAAGGTGACTTGCTGATCTGCGGTACACTTGCTCATGCGGATAGTAGCTTCAGTCTTCTCCGTCCAGCGCACAAATGCTACTGCACCTCCTGTGCCGTCGTAGTTCATCGGCTTGCAGTCGAGGAACTGCTTGAAAGTGCAGCCTTGAACTGCGTCGCCTCCAGATGAATCTCCATGCCCGCTACGTCTAGTGTTGGTTGGTCCTCCACTGTCTTGAGTACGATTCGCCTCTTACTGGGCGATAGCAGCGGAGATCCTTTCTTCCAGTAGAGCTTCCAGCTCTTCGGCAATACTTGGCAGTGGGGGAGGAGGAGGTTGGTCACGAGCGTTCACAGCTCTTCTGGGTGCCATGTTCTGACGAACGCAACCCAATAGGTTTAGGCATTTGTTTGATATCGTCATACTAGACAGTAGTAGTATATATACTCACAGGTATATACCACATAAGTGACATCAAACAATTATTACTCTAGCAGAGTACTTAGTAGGCTTGCACTGAGGGAATCTATACGTGACAAGACTTGCTGTGATTTCTGTGCACTGAATTCCATAATTATGTATGCATCCATAATTACGTAACTCCTTGCACAGTCCGCACAGTTTGTTTCATCCTCGTATTTCTTCCTTCAGATGGGCCATCGCTTTCAGGTAAAGTCACGTATACTTGTGACATTCTACTTCTAGTACATGCTAATTATCACACATAATTGCAAGTAATTTCTAGTCAACGACAAGTGCTACTCAAGTGCACTCTAAGTCTCGTAGTGTCTTTTTCTAGACTCATGTAGACAGTTTCAGGCAGTGGATGTCGCGGGACGTTTTATGCAATTAAAACTCTTTGAAAATTGTTTTCGTGAATGGATCCTAGAGATTGTAGACTAGACTCGAGAAGGAATCCTGGTTCACTACAATCGCAGCTCTGATACCAATCTGTCACACCCCTTTCTGCGGCGGAAGCACGAGGTGTGATAATGAAAGGTTCTCATTGCATACGAAAGGTAAACATGCTATATGCTCGTAAAAACAACAAATACCATAATTTGAAAACATAAGTTTAGCGTTTACATCGCTAAGTCGCATAAAACATTATCTTAAAAAGTTTACAACTTTATTTAAAGATAAACAATAGCGACATCCACAAGCATAAGCATAAGCGAGACCGCGCGCACATCCATCCTAGTTACCTGAAATACATGTGAGTTTTGGAAAAAAAACGTCAACATAATGTTGGTGTGAATTCATGCAGTTTTGTATTTCACGTTTGTATACTTTGTATGAAAACATAGTTTGTGAATAAATCAAGTTTTCATATATTAATTCAGTTTCATGTGTACACCACGTACTCATGTATAATTCAATTTCTTCTTGAGTACCCCACATACTCAAGTATAATTCCCATTTTCTTGAGTACCCCACGTACTTCAAGTATAATTCAATCTTTTCTTGAGTACCCCACGTACTTCAAGTATAATTCAATCTTTTCTTGAGTACCCCACGTACTCAAGTATTCACCAATTTTTAGTATGGTATGACTTTTATGTAAATAAAGTATTCCTGTAAGTTTCAGGATTGTTAATGGGTTGCAAAGCCATTAACATGTGACACGACATAGGAAGTCACCAAACCTAAGGCATTTAATTGGTATATTCTGAGACACAAAAGCACTACTCGATTCTCGCCCTCACCGAGAGTGTGGCTGCTAGGCACCCGTTAGATCTAACCTTTTGTTCTGCGGTCTAGGTATATTGTTGATTAATGGTGCTTCTGTACCCTATTCGTGACACTATTTCTCATAATGCATCCTACTTGGTTCTCGTCCTCACCAAGCGCGTTTCTTGTTATCAATTCTCATAACGCCTCCTACTTGGTTCTCGTCCTCACCAAGCGCGTTTCTTATTATTATTTCTCATAACGCATCCTACTTGGTTCTCGTCCTCACCAAGTGCGTTTCTTATTATCTTATATTTCGTCACACTTGGTTCTCGTTCTCACCAAGTGTACTTCTTGTATTCTTATACTTCATCACACTTGATTCTCGTTCTCACCAAGTGTGCTTCTTATATTTATATCATACCAATTATAAATATTGTACATTTGTACATGTATTTCACCCCCGAAGTTATAAAAACTGAAAACAGTTAAAAGAAAAGGGGGAGCATGAACTCACAACTTTGCGTTCCTTGCGTCGTAAACTTCACCGGATTTGCTTAATTAACGTCGTAACCTATACGCGTTTTCTTAACGTTAGTCACTAGACTTGCGTCGCACAAGTACAGTCACTCTCTTTTGTATATATTCTTGTGTTAAAAATATTCTATATTTTTAACTACGTATCTTACTTATATTATTTTCTCTAAAATTAATATAAGTATCTCGTGTTTTGCACTTTGCACCCGAATTATGTATCTTGTATGTTGTATGTGTATTTTTATGTTTATACTCCTCATGAGTATTTAGTGTATTTTTAAGTCTTAATACACTAGCACGTATAACACATACTATACACACTTAGCACAAAAGTTGGTGATAAAATAATATATATTTTTCTCTCAAAAATATACATATTTATATCCATTTTCATTCTTGAAGAAATCCTCATTTCTTATCACCAAAAATTAGGGAAACCTTGGTAATACTTTTAAATACATTTTTAGGGAATAAGTTTCTCAAAAACTTATATTTTCTAAGTGTCAAAATTTATAAAAATTTTGACAGAGTTTCCCCTAAAAATGGAGGTTTCCCATGTTTTCAAAACATGTGTTTATTTTCTTTTAAATCGTCAACAACCATCAACAACAATTATCAACAATATTCATCAACAATAATCACTAATTTCTCCATTTCATGAACTTGAATATTTACAAAAATGTGTAGTAACTCACTAGCACATTTAGTAAGTCTTGTTATCTTTAAAAATAAGTTTAATTTCTTAAAACTTTATTTTTAAAGAATATGAAGTTTCACAACTTCTAGTCATGATTTACCAAACGTATTTCTTGTTAAATTTTTCTTGTGACACAAGTGTTTACACACTTGTTTATTCACTAAAATGCTTTTAGTGTATGTAAGATTTGGGTTTAAAACAAGACTTGTATATTTTACTTGGTTCTTCCGAAAAACCACTTGTAGATCTTTAGATCTACATGTTTAGAGTCTTATTTTACAAGAAAATTACTTTTACTCAAGTTCATGTCTTATGAATGGATGGATCCATCATCCTTTAACTTTCCAACTTTTACATCCTACTAGTTCATACTCTCAAACATGGACTAGTATGTCTAGATGATGATCCATCTCGTTTTTACTAACAACAATATCAAATAATCATAACTAGACAAGTTTCACAAGATTTACACACATAGTTTCTTTTTATCCAACATTAACCACTTATGTCCAAGACTTTAAATTATGTTCATAGTGTTCTTTAACATTTCACCACTTATCCATCTATTAACCACCAAAAATAAGAACAATATGAAGATTTGAAGCACTTACTACTAGCACAAGGCTAGGGAAGTTCAAGAGGGTAAATGAAGTGGATAAAAGCAAATGGTGAAGGTCCTTCAAGATCCGCTTGCACTGAGCTTCGTTAGTGACCTTCTTACACCTTCTAGTAGCCTTAGAATGGAAGGAAGTTGAATGAAAAAGGGTGGTGGTATGGTGATGGATGGAGCCGTGAGCTCTAGGGAGGAGAAGAGAGGGTTTGCTTTGTTTGAATGGTTGAGAAGATAATGAGCTAGGACTTATGGTTTATGTAAGTGTTCTTCCAACATGTGCTTACCCAATGGTCCCTATGTCCTCCAAGGTACACACACAATCTAATAAACAATTTGAAGAAATCAAAGGGGTGGGTACACCCTTTGAAACCGTAAGATGGGGGGGGGGGGGTGCTTAGTTAGGTGGTAACTTGCTAGTTACTTAAACTAGTTACACATAAAGTGTTAGTTTAGGGGTTAATTGTGTGTAGTATAATGTGAGGTGTGTTAGGGTGTTTGGGGACCCTAACTAGCTTAGAAAAATAAAAACAATGCTTCTAGCATTATTTTGGTGTTCCGGGTAATGTCCGGTTGTTCGGTTAGATACCGATTCGTTAAAGTGCTAAATTACACTTTTTAGTGTCTTTTAAGTATCTTTCTTGTATCCTTTCAATTCCCAACACTTGGGGAAGTATTTTGGATAATAAAACGTAATTTCTGCATAATATTCGTGTGCTAAAATCTGAATTATTGCTGAATTATACAAAATTCTGCACTTAAAGTGCGTTTCGGGTGCTTTTTAGTGCTTATTTTTGCTTTCGTATTGCATAGATATTAAACCCTTGTATGTACTCTTGGGTTTTAATGCATTCTTGTTGTCGGACCTACACCTAGGCTCCAAATTTATTGTCTGACTGCTTTCTGCAGTTTTGTTGACACAGTGTGTCTTACCGGTGAGTTTACTATTATTTTTGACGCAACGCTCTCGTTTATGCATAAAGCAATATTTTGTAGTATACAACGTGCATGAATTCACTTGTTTAATCATGTGTTCAGATTTTGCTGACAATTAAGCACATAATTGCAGTCAACAATTAATAATTAAAGTGTACGGAAATTACCGGTTTGGTGCCAGTTGTCACATTATACTAGCATGTAACCTGGTCCAAATAAAGCTCTTAGGCATTTCTAAAACATACCATAACGGGTCAGAACTGAAAGTCAAAGCGAAAGTCAAACTATGCGACTTTCGGTTCCGAACCGGGTCTCTACTGAAAATTGTCGGGTTGAACATGTTTAGACATGTTCTTACATTAATTACCAAGTTATATTGATGATCAAACAGGTTATATGTGTTCTACATTGCTAATCATGCGTAAATTAGAATTTAAGTACCTGTTGACCTTTTATTAACAAGTTTGACCCGACATTTGACCTAGTTAGAGTGGGAATCAGGGGGAGCCCTTTTGAGGGTTTATTACCCACATAATTACCTACTTAAAGGTACTTTTAATTCGATATTTGACTGAGCCATTATTAATTAATCTCGAAGTCAAACCGTAATTACGACGGTTTGACTTCTAGCTAAATAACTAAGCTAAACTCAATTAAAGAAGGTTAAGCAAACTTACAAGAGTCCTATGAACGAATTATGACCACTTGAGTCTGCTTTGGAGCTCCAAGAATGATCAGAAGTGCAAGAGAAAGGTGTGAAGAACTTGTTGCAACAAGGGTCCTTTATATAGTGATTTAATCACCACAAAATGTTGACACACAAGTCTACCATTGACCATAACTCACTAACAAGTGTCCCTAGTGTTTAGGGGGTGCCTAGGGGTCGTCTAAGATGAGGAAATTCGGTTAAAGGTCGAGCAGAAAGCACTTAGCAGGCAAAACCCAAGAAAATCGGAACTGGTAGTCCCTCGCGGCACGCGTAGACACCCCCCTGGTGGTTCGCGTGGCGCGAGGCCTTGTCTGATCAAATCAGAATTTTTGATTTATTTCATTTTGATCCTTGGCTCTTCAAACTTTGTTTAGACTTCATTTTCTTGCAATTTGAACCCTCCTAATTGATTTATAAGGGCTCCTAGACATATACCCATTTTGTTTAGTCCTCGGTTAACGTTATTGTCACCCGAAAAGTCCTAAACTTCACTGTTGACGCTTTAACCCCTCGCACACGAATTTGATCATAACTTTCTCATACGATAACGAAACTTTATGAAATTTATATCGTGCATTCTAGTGAGCATAATTTACCGTTACAAAGCTTCGGGTTTGTCAAAAGGTCACTCAGAGGTACAACTTAAACATGTTGACACATTTAACCCTTGTAGTTTGTAATCACTCACTTTCTTTCATTTTTAGCTTCGTATGATCCATGATTTATTCGTTTGAAGGTATGAGCATCATGTAGGGTTAATGTACAATATATTTATTCACTGTTGACATTTAGAACCCGTATATTCACATACTTTCCATGACTGTCAACTTTAGTCCTTCTATAACATTCTTTCACACGTTCAAACATATGACACGTGTCTACACATTATAGGACGTGAATTTTCGAGGTGTTACATCCTCACCCCCTTAAAAGAAATCTCGACCTCAAGATTTACTGAAATAAATAAGGGTGCTTTTCTTTCATTGTGGATTCAACCTCCCACGTGTATTCGGGTCCTCTACGGGCATCCCATTTGACCTTTACAATAGGCACATGCTTCCTTCGAAGCTTCTTAACCTGTCGATCTTCAATCGACAATGGTTTTTCCACAAATTTAAAGCTCTCATCTATATGCACATCTGTATGTGGTATAACCAGTGATTCATCAGCGAAGCACTTCTTCAGATTGCAGATGTGGAACACATTGTGAATTCCACTGAGCTCTTCAGGTAAGTTTAACTTATAGGCAACTGACCCGACACATTCGATAACCTCGAAAGGTCCTATGTATCTCGGGCTTAGCTTGCCTTTCTTACCAAATCGCATCACCCCCTTCCAGGGTGATACTTTAAGCAACACTTTGTCACCTACTTCGAAGTGAAAAGCTTTACGCTTTGGATCTGCGTAACTCTTCTGCCTATCTCGGGCAGCTTTGAGATGGTCACGAATCTGGACAATCTTGTCCGTCGTTTCAAAGACTATCTCTGGTCCTGATAATTGGACATCTCCAACTTCCGCCCAACAAACAGGCGTTCTACACTTTCTACCGTATAATGCCTCAAAAGGCGCAGCCTTAATGCTGGTATGGTAGCTATTGTTGTAGGAGAATTCGATTAACGGTAGGTTCTTATCCCAACTACCACCCAAATCGATCGCACATGCGCGTAGCATGTCTTCCAACGTTTGAATAGTACGCTCACTCTGGCTGTCCGTCTGCGGATGGTAAGCCGTACTAAAATTCAAACGTGTGCCCAAAGATTGTTGGAAACTTTTCCAAAAATGTGACGTGTATCTAGTATCTCTGTCGGAGATAATAGACACAGGTATGCCATGTAAGGCTACAATCTTATCGACGTACAACTGGGCTAACATGTCGGAGCTGTAAGTCTCCTTAATGGGCAAGAAATGTGCTGACTTAGTCAGTCTGTCAACGATCACCCATATTGTACCATTTCCCTTCCTTGTCTTAGGTAACTTGGTGATAAAATCCATAGTTACCATTTCCCATTTCCAAGTGGGAAGTTCAGGCTGTTGTAGCAAACCTGACGGTTTCTGATGCTCGGCTTTGACTTGCGCACATGTCAAGCATTTAGCTACATAGGTGGCTACAGACTTCTTCAAGCCTATCCACCAATAATTTGCCCTTAGATCCTGGTACATCTTATCGGCTCCAGGATGAACGGAGTATTTGGAACTATGGGCTTCCTGGAGGATGACATCTCGAAGTCCATCATAAATTGGAACCCATATTCGTCCATTTAACCTTAGAATTCCGTCCTTGCTAAGAGTTAACTGCTCCTCAGTTACTCCTAACTTTTCATTAGGATAGTTAGCTTCCAACACAGCTTCCTTCTGTGCAGCTAACAACCTTTCAGTCAAACTGTTCTTTATCTCCATGCGCTTGGCATTGATTCGGATGGGTTTCACCCTTTCCTTTCTACTCAAGGCATCGGCGACTACATTCTCCTTGCCGGGATGGTATCTGATTTCACAATCATAATCATTTAAAGTCTCCATCCAACGGCGTTGCCTCATGTTTAAATCCTTCTGATTAAACAGGTGCTGGAGGCTCTTGTGATCAGAATAGATCACACACTTGATTCCATATAAATAATGCCTCCAGAGCTTTAGTGCGAATACAACGGCACCCAACTCCAAGTCATGGGTGGTGTAATTCTTTTCGTGTACCTTCAATTGACGTGATGCATAGGCAATAACCTTGCCTTTCTGCATAAGCACACACCCCATGCCAGTGTGTGATGCATCGCAGTAAACCACAAATTCTTTGGTACCTTCAGGCAAGTCAGTACAGGAGCGTTGCTCAACTTCTGCTTAAAGATATCGAAAGATTCTTGCTGCTTAGGGCCCCAATCAAACTTAACCTTCTTCCTAGTCAAGGAAGTTAGGGGTGTAGCAATCCTTAAAAAATTTTCAATGAATCGCCTGTAGTATCCTGCCAAACCCAAGAAACTACGAATCTCTGTGGGCGTCTTTGGCTCTTACCAGTTCATAACTGCTTCTACCTTGGCGGGATCCACTTGGATACCACGCTCACTAACCACATGTCCAAGGAATTGGACTTCTCGAAGCCAAAACTCACACTTGGAAAATTTGGCGTAGAGTTTCTCGTGATGTAGAAGTTTGAGAATACAGCGAAGGTGTTTCTCATGGTCAGCTTGATTCTTAGAGTAAATGATAATGTCGTTAATGAAGACGATGACGAATTTATCTAAGTACGGCTTGTAAACGCGATTCATGAGATCGATGAATGCGGCCGGTGCATTAGTGAGCCCAAAAGGCATCACTAGGAACTCGTAATGACCATAACGAGTCCTAAATGCAGTTTTATGCACGTCTTCATCTCTAACCTTCAGTTGGTGGTAGCCTGACCTCAAATCAATCTTCGAGAAATAACTTGCCCCTTGCAGTTGATCGAACAAATCGTCGATCCTGGGCAAAGGATACCTATTCTTTATAGTGACTTTGTTAAGTTCACGGTAATCGATGCACAGACGCATCGATCCGTCCTTCTTCTTGACAAACAGGACTGGCGCTCCCCAAGGAGACGAACTAGGTTTAATGAAACCTTTAGCTAGCAATTCATCCAGTTGTGCTCTCAATTCCTTCATCTCTGTTGGTGCTAACCTGTAAGGCGCTCTAGCAACAGGTGCTGCTCCGGGGATGATATCAATCCTGAATTCCACTTGCCTATCTGGTGGCAAACCAGGTAGTTCTTCCGGAAAAACTTCTGGGTACTCGGAAATGACGGGGATGTCTTCTATCTTCGGTTTAGGCTCATCAATAATCACTTGTGCCATGTAGATGACACAACCCTTCTTTAAACATTTTGAAGCCTTGAGCATAGTCACTTGCTCAGGCAGTCCATACTGGGTATCTCCACGAATGGTAAGTGATTCACCAGACGGAGTCTTTATTACTACTTGCTTTCTATTGCAGACAATCTGGGCCTGGTTATGAGATAACCAGTCCATACCCAAAACTATGTCAAAACCGGCCAACTTAAAAGGAAGTAGAGACAGAGGAAAAGAGTGGTTCTTAATGGATATAACACATCCATCTAACACAGTTGAGACGGTTTCTATGGTGCCATCTGCTAACTCTACCTCATAATTTATACTCAAGGTTTTGACAGGTAAATTCAGCAATTTGCAAAACTTATGATCTACGAAAGACTTATCAGCGCCTGAATCAAAAAGTACTCTTGCATAGACATCATTTACAAGGAAAGTACATGTGATCACATTGTCGTCTAGAACCGCTTCCTTTGCGTCCATTCTGAAGACTCTCGCATTGGTCTTTTTGGCCTCTTCAGGCTTCTTGGCGTATTTAGGGCAGTTGGTCTTAATGTGCCCCTTTTCATTGCAACCGTAGCATATTGCATCCTTCAGCTTTTTTGCAATCCAAGGTTTTGTGATCCTTGGACTTGCATATACCACAAGCCTAGGTTTTTGACTGAGTCTGCGAGTTCGACTCGAGTCTGCACTTTCCATAGTGCTGTTTCTTGCAAATTTTGCATTTGGGCTTCTCACCAGACTGATGCCCATCTTTCCTTGACTCAGACCCCTTCTTGTTGTCACCGTTTCCACGGTGCTTCTTGTTCGACCTCCGTGAGTTATCATCTTCACGTTTTCTCTTCTCAGCATCTTTGTTCCTCAGCGATCTTTGTCTGACCGCATCCAAAGTGAGGGACAGAGATATGTCAGCTACAGATCTAAAGGTAGCTGGCCGAGAGGCCTTCACGCTTGCCTTTATCTCGGGGGCTAAACCACCGATAAAACGAGCTATTCTTTTTGGTTCCGGGGTCACCAGATAAGGAACCAACCGGGACATGGTGTTGAAGCTCGTTAGGTAAGATTGACAGTCAAGGTTTGTCATCACCAATGATAGAAAATCAGACTCTATCTTCTCCACCTCTTGCTGAGGGCAGTAATTTTCCCTGATGAGGGCAACAAATTGATCCCATGACATGTTGTACAATGCGATTTTCCCGGTGGCTTGAATCAGAGATCTCCACCAGGCTAAAGCTTCACCCTTAAAAGATTGCGACACAAACTTGACTACATCCCTCTCAGCGCATCCGCTGATATCCACAACCGTGTCCATCTCGTCTAACCACGTCATGCAGTCAATGGCTCCCTTTTCCCCAGTAAAATCCCTGGGCTTGCACGAGACAAAGTATTTATAGGAGCAACCCTTTGTACGGGGTTCTTGATTAAGTACCACCTGTTGAAATGGAGCACTGTGGTGGTTTGAGGAGAGTCTATCATCATCTTTCTTGGGTTCTTCCTTTTTGGAAGGTGGCTTCGAATGCGGCGTAGATAGGGTCCTACTTCGAGTCCCACTATACTCTTCGTACTGCCGCTCTAAGGCTTTTGTAACTACGTCGTCTACCAACGCTTTCAATTCAGCACCCGTTAAATGAACTCGGGCGTTATCAATATTCTCCACTGGATGGCTATTAATTTCGTCTGAGTTAGCCATTTTAATTGAACTGTTACAGAAAACAAGGACAATAGTTTATTTGGGAGTTTATTATGGAATTGCCCCTTAGGGTAATTCATTAACCATGGTAAACAGAGACCATATTTGGTTAATTTATTAATCGTATTTAATTAGGATTTCAATTATAATTTATCCTAATTATAAACAATAAATTAAATATATTAGCACATAAGGCCTAGTCACAAGGACATTTTAAATTATAAGCTATGATTTCAGAGAATCAAGGCTTTTAAGGTTTGAACATAATTCATTACCTTTTTCTGACAGGGAGTCATCGCTACCACTGTCTCTTGGCTCATATGGAAATGAGCATGGCCCGTAGGCACGTATTACCACGTATGGTAAAAATATGATCATCTTAATTGATGATTTAAACCCATGATTCAGAGATCATTAAGTTGGGTTAGGAATCTGTGGAAAGATCCTTATATAAAGTAATGTGTGTGATTTTTAACAAATCACCTCTGCCAGGAGTGTTAACATGTTTTCAGATGTTAACTGGGATTTGAATCTTTTTAACAGGTCTAACCATCATGGCCAGGTCTTCATAATGACACTCAGGCTAGGTTTCACTCTTAAGATTCTTATTCAATATTTAATAGGCAGATTATTATCCAAAAAGGAATGATTTTGATTTATTTATTTCATGTAATATATTTATGCAGATAATAGCAAAAATGAAATTTATAAATTAAACATTCCATTAATCATAAATAGATTACATGTCGCCCTAAACGGGACTTTTCAATAAACAAACTTACCCACGCACGGGCTTAATAACAAACATACCCACGTAGGGGATTAACAACATAATAGCCCACGCAGGGACTTACACAAATAACATACCCTCGCAGGGGTTAACAGAAAGATAGACCTACGCAGGGGTCAGAACAAATAAGTATACCCACGCAGGGGTTTATACAGCAAGACTGGCCCACGCAGGGGCTCAACAACAAATGGAAGGATTCAGTGGTCCTTCTTGCTCTTCCCTTTGATCAAGCTCGTTAATCCTTGGAAGAAAGTTTGTCGCTCCCTTCGTTCCCTGTGAAATTCTCGCTCTACATGGTCCAACCTTTGCAGAATTTCTTCACGCTCTGGTGGGCAGAACCTTGGTGGTTGCGATTGTTGCCTGATAATAGGTCTTGCAGGTATCTGGTACCCATGAGTTGGGTACCCTACTCCCCATGGATCTCCATACGGTCCTTGGGTGTTATAGTTAGCCGCTACCAAGTATGGGTCGGCTTCTGCGTAGTTGTAGTTGGTGTGCAATGGCTGTTCAAACGGGTTATACGCCATGGAACCCGTGAATGCCGGAATCGGGTTATCAAAACCCATAGGCGGTGGTTGCGGTGCAAATGGGTGTGAAGGTCCACCCATTTGTGGGTCCTCTTGAAGTGGCGGGTAATGGCTGCCACTTGATTGTCGTGGAGAACTAAAATGAAAATCTCCCGCTCGCGCTGACATACGCGCTCCGGTTCTCCTACGCCTTGGCGGTTGCGGAGGTGCCGGTTGAACTGGTGGCGGTGGAGGTGGTGGCGTGACAGCCACAAACCGTGAATCCTCAGAGGGATCCTGTTGCTGCTGCTGCTGAGGAGGTGAATGGCGAGGAGGTGTATAGTACCATTCGTGCCGGGTAAACATAGCTTGAAAGCTGTCTGGACCACCGTAGGGTGATCCGTGGAAAGAAGATCCGTCAGAGATCTCTATCGGGTGGTTTGGTGTACCACTGGCAGGTGCGACGGGGTCCGTATCCTTGTCCATATCATCCGCGTGATCTCCCGAGAAATGATCGTCCGGCCTTAATGGGTTAAAACCCGCTGGTTCCGGTATGCAATTGGCCGGGTTAAACTGTCCCCTGAAGACAGGTGTAGGGTCTCCAAAAGAGTGGTGCGATAAGGATCGCTGTAACAGTATGTAGGAAGGTTGAGGGTTGTTGGGCTCATACTCCGGCTGTGGCCCGTAAGGATTTTGAACAGGAGGTGTTGAACTGTGTGAGACTGACCGTCTAGCCGGCTCGAAAAGGTTCCTCCGGTTCTGTCGGGGATCGTCACTCTCGGTGGTGGAAGGAGCTCGCACGTGCGAAGGTCCTGCCTCGTTGTCATTGGGGGCGTTGATTGGCCCCTTTCCTCGTCCTCTTCTTCGGAAGAATCTTGGCGGCATTTAATCCTGTCAATACAACATGAGATAACGACAAGAATATATATAAAATAAAGGACAACACAAACAAAATAGAATTTGTCCTATGTTATATCTCTAGACTCGAAAGTTTAGAAATGTGCAATTGTGTAACTGAGATTAAACACAAAAGGCTAGTGTTTAATTCACTCAGTGTTGGCTCTGATACCAACCTGTCACACCCCAATTTCCATGTGTCACCAGTGGGCCCGGTGGGGGAGTATCGTGACGTGGTTGGCAACATAATAGTCAAACAACACAATATAAATATGCACAGCGGAAGCAAATGAAAAATATAATTCAACTTTAATAATATTGTAATATCGTGTATCACAACAGTTGAATGTTTATCCACAGAAGGATCAAAAACAAATAATAGTTCAACAGACGGTAGGCATCTTAAGCTTGCGAGACTTCTATCGATGCTAAGGAGAAATCCCAGCCAATTACGCTTAGTACATGCATTTAATCTTTTTGGGAAAATACGTCAGTTTACACTGGTAAATACCTTTAACTTATTTTCCCTATACGGGCTTGGGTTACGGTATATAGAATACCGCTTGATCGGGCATCAAATCTTCCATCGTTGGGTGGTTAATTGAATAATTTGATCGGCTCGTTTAAACAGTTTTGTTTACTTAAAAGCCTTTGGGGGTTAATGACCATGTCCCGGATATCCTTGGCATCATTCATGAAATGGCCACGACCTAAGCACGGGGTGTAGGCGTACACCTGACAGTTGCATATGTAAAAACTGGTATCCCACTTAAAGGAATCAACCTTGTGGGCATTATACCTGTGGTGTGTCTATTGATCTTTAACCCGGTACGTCCGGGCTACTGAACGCATAAGGAACATGTAATTCGTTCACAAGATTATATATTTAAATAATTCTCCCAAGTTAAATAAAATGTTTATGCCACGTGTATCCAAATCAATTTTCAATCATTTTCTAAAATGAGTCAGTTGATTGTATTTACCAGTGTAAACTGACGTATTTTCCCAAAAAGATTAAATGCAGGTACTAAGCGTAATTGGCTGGGATTTCTCCTTAGCATCGATAGAAGTCTCGCAAGCTTAAGATGCCTACCGTCTGTTGAACTATTATTTGTTTTTGATCCTTCTGTGGACAAACATTCAACTGTTATGATACACGATATTACAATATTATTAAAGTTGAATTATATTTTTCATTTGCTTCCGCTGTGCATATTTATATTGTGTTGTGTTGTTTGACTATTATGTTGCCAACCACGTCACGATACTCCCCCACCGGGCCCACTGGTGACACGTGGAAATCGGGGTGTGACAGTTGTACAATGAAGATACAAGTTGTTACGCCCAAGCTGATTTTGCAGGGTGTGACATCACGCCACTTAGACGAGAGACTATCATTTTTCCGATAGAAATCTTGTCCCAAAGTATTGTTATAAAGATCGTTAATTCGGTTCCAAAAAGCGTCACTATGTTAGTTTGTAAGACCCTTACTTGATTTAACAATGTTTCATATAAGTTTCACATAAAGATTTGTTTATACGATTACACATACATTTTATGTACGAGTTTGTTCAAACATTTTAAAATTTAAAACATTTCAACATAATATATTTATATCATCGTTTAAAAAGTAACGACGAATGATGTGTGTAAAATGCAACATATAAATTACATCAAATGAGGCATTAAACTAACCCTTTTTAGTACTAATGTTGGAAAAAGTGTGCTTTTGTCTTCCTTTTGTATTTTCAGGGTTAAATGAGCTTAAATGAACAAAAGGAACAAATATACAGCCAAAACCAACATAAATACAAATAAAGGGAAGAAACGTGGCATGCCCGACCCCTCGACAGCATCTCCCAAAGCAAAAAAACAAGAAGAAATCTGAGCATGGGGCTGTGCCCAACTGAGCATAGGGCAGTGCCCAGCTCAACACGGGGCGTGCCCAGCGGACACGGGGGCGTGTTCAGGTGTCTGCAGAAATGACAAAGTTGTAGAAGCTTCTATTCCCGACACGGGGGCGTGCCCAGCTCAACACGGGGCCGTGGTCAATGCTAAGATTCATAGAATCCAAGCAAATCTTGATAGTACAGATACGCTTCTGAACACGGGGCCATGCCCAGCGGACACGGGAGCGTGGTCAACTAATGCAGACAAACTGCAATTAATGAAGGAAGAGAAAAGGGTGGACACGGGGCAGTGTCCAACGGACACGGGGCCATGTCCTGGCTTCTGTGAAGGCTATAAATAGGGGTGCTTGGTTCACTTCAAAGGCATCCCTTGGCACACCACCTCTCTCACACTTCACCCACCACCCACCACCACCATAACACCATCATCCACCACCATCATCCATTGTCCATCATAGAGTGTGTGAGTCATCTCGGGATCCAAGATTGATCGTAAGAGTTCTTGACAATCAAGGCCATGTTTGCCTAAGTCTCTTACATGACTTGGTGAAGACAAAGTGTCTAGTGTAATACTTTTTATTTTTAATCTTTTCGCACTTTTTACTTGGTTATGTATTAATGACTTTAATAACTAGTTTCTTATGTTGAAGGTGATTTTTCCTTATCGTTTGTCCGTGGTGTCTTGGCATTATTTTACTATCTATATAAAATAAAATATTTTCACCATTCATGTCTCCACGGTCTATATACAGGTATGTTGGCTACCTGGTCGGGGGTTAAGGGAACAGTTTGGAAAGAGTCTTGCCTTGTTCAGTGTATAGATCCTGCAAGGACCTGGGTCAAATTTAGTAGGACCTCCTTCAATACTTAACGGTATTGGATGGCGGGGGTCCAAACTCTTTGACCCCCTCATATGTAAGCTACTATTAATACTTTAACCCGGCTACTTAGGACTGTATCCCTGCTGACTCAGACAACTTAGCGCGAGGGTAACGTCACCTTCAAAAGAGGGGCCTACCATAATATGCATTAATAACTTAATTAATTATCTTTCAATAATCCGACCCTTTAGGATTGTATCCTTGCTGACTCAAACTACTGGGTTGAGGGTAACGTCATCTTCAAAAGAGGGGCCCTACTACAATAACTAAGATAATCTCTTAAAAAGTGCAAAAGTGCGGAAATAATCAAAGGTTACACTAAACACGAGTCGGAGCCAAGTGATTCATCTTGTCTATCTGTTTTTACTTTTATTTTATTTTCAGCATTTTAGTTAGTTTTTATTTTTCTAGTTTAAAATATTTTTCTAACCTTTTGATTTGATTAGACGTTGAGGATAAACCGGTATTAAAAGATCTTGTGTCCTTGGACGACCTCGGTATCTTACCAACACTATACTACGCTCACGATTGGTGCACTTGCCCATATGTGTTTTTAGTGTTAGTAAATATCGTGTTTTATAAATTTAAAACTTGGCTAAAAAAGTGTAAAGGGCTTAAAATAAACATTAAAACCATAACACACTTCACACGCGTCAAGTTTTTGGCGCCGTTGCCGGGGACACAAGGATTTTAAGAAAGCTTAAAATCGACGGCCAAATCAGTTTTTTTTAAAACCTTTTTAAAACGCGCGCACATTTTTCTGCATTTTATTTTAGTTTTGCATTTACAGTAGGTTGAACACGGGCCGTGCTCACTGAACACGGGGCTGTGCTGCATAGTTTTCATAAAACACCCAGATACAGTAGCTTGAACACGGGGCCGTGCTCACTGAACACGCCCCATGCTCAAGGAAGTCAGTAACTTTAATTAAAACGCCCAGATACAGATTCTGTACAGGAGGCCGTGTCCACTGAACACGGGGCCATGTCCAGCCTCTGTTTCCGTTTTTATTTTTGTTTTCTGGTCTCGAGACTTGGTTGTGGTCTGCTGAGTGATTCTTATGGATCAATACTCAGGAGGTTACAACTACACCTATAAGGAGGATGATTATAGGAGTAACTATTGCACTAATTGTGGTAACCCGCACCCGGTTTAATATTGTAACTTATATCAACCATCCAATTCATACACCTACTATGAGGAGCCCAGGTATGAGTCATCAACTTCATACATATCCTATGAAGACCAAAGGTATGAACCTCCTCCCTCACACTCATATTTTGATGAACCAAGGTATAAGCCTTCTTACTCATACTTTGAGGAACCAAGATATGAGCCACCACCTTCATATGCTTACTATGAGGAACCATGGCGTGAACAACTCACCTCATATGAGTATTATGAAGAACAAAATTACGACCCTTATCCATCATATGCTTACAATGAAGAACAATGGTGTGAACCATCTACTTCATATGGTTATTATGAGGAACAAATGATCGAACAACCGGATTCAAGCTTTGAAAATCCCGATCCTTTTTCTATAACCGAAGTGACCGATAGGATATTAGAACACCTTAGAGTTATCGATCACTATATAAAAGAATCTCGTGTAAGGGAAGAGGAGTCCCGCGCAATAGAAGAATTAAATAAAGAAGAGGTAACTGAAAGTGTAAAAATGGAAGAACAAATAAGTGAAGAACCGACACATGAGTTAAACAACGAAAAAGGTGAGTCCGTCAACGTTAAAATTCAAGAAGAGTCTAATTTTGAAGACATTAATCTCTTGTCACCTTCTTTTGAAAATCATTGTTTAGTTCCCACTCATGCTAAGTTTTTAAAAGAGTTAAACACTAACACTAAAATTGACGAAACGGTAAGCGTTAACTTAACTAATGATCAAACCTCGCTAATAAAAGAAGATCCATTTGAAATTAACATTACACCGGTTCCATGAATCTTTCAAAATTCATTTATTAGTAATGTCACAATTGATAAAGATCTTTGTGTTAACATAATGCCCAACTACATTTTCGAAAAATTAAGTATTGGTGATTTTTCTCTACTTCAAATACCCATTTTTCTATCCAATCGGAAATTAATAAACTCAATCGGTGTAGTTGAGGATGTCTTGGTTCAAACAAATCAAATGGTAATCCCAACCGAATTTGTCATCCTCGATGACGCTCCTCTAGTGTTGGGATGACCCTTTGTAAAAACCCACGAAGCTTTGAAAAACCGGAAGTACAATAATCTATCCATTCAATTAGGGGCATTTAAAAACAGTGTCGATCTTGAGCGATCAATGAAATATCCAATCGGAAATGACGACCCCCTAATTGAAGATGAGCCAGAACCACCCGATAAGGTGGGTCTAGCCAAGGACCCTTACAAACATGGCGCACCACGGAGGCATTCTGCGGAACTATCCTTAGTTTTAGATTAGTTTAACTTTTATGTTTTCAAGTTTAGTTTTAATTTTCAGGAATAAAGCACACTCGAAATGGTGAAGGTTACTAAGGGAAGCTTGAACCCACACCCCATGCACAAAAACAGAGCCTCCTGACAATTTTTCTTCATTACAGCAAGTTCAGCACGGGGCCGTGCTCACCCCAACAAGCCCCGTGCCCGAGGTTCTGCAGAAAACGCCCAGTTCAGGTAACTGGACACGGGGTCGTGCTCACTGAACACGCCCCCGTGCCCAGCCTTCTGTTTAAATTTGATACTGGCAGTCTGACCACGGGGCCGTGCTCAGCCAACACCACCCCGTGTTCAGCTACCCAGAAATATAAAATCTTATTTTTAACCCACTTTCACACATTTTAATCAACCGGAAAACTTATTTTTGGGACACATTGAGGACAATGTGTAATTTAAGTGTGGGTGGGGGGGATGCTAAAACCTTGAATTTTGCAAGTCCTAATTACAAGCCTTACACAAAACTCTATTGGAACCGCTAATCACCCCAAATTTTTTTCAAAAATTTTCATTTTTTTTACTTGTCTAGGTTTAACTTGGGAATTTCAAGTTCTAAAAAGATTATATTTTTACAAATTTACAACCGATAGCGTCGTGATAAAAAGAACCATCATAAGAAAATTATGAAACAACATGACAAGCTTTGTTAAAATTTGATTATATATACTTGATCACATAAAAACCCATTCCCACAAAAGTGAGTTTTGAGCCTTTATTGAGCATACAAATACATATCTTTAAACTAAATGCTCATTTTTTCGTTTCTTGTGTGAATAGCCGCTTGGTTCTTACGACTCTAGAACTTGCCACGACGATACGTTCTCGGTCCTTACCAACTTAAACCCGAGTAAGTAAATGATGGAGGCATTAGGACTAACCCTTTTTATTTCTACACCATTATTTTTCTTTTTTTACCACCTACCCAAAATCCCCCTAGTTAACCCCTTTGAACCTAAACCTTTTCATTTCTTAACCCAAAAACCAAACACCTTTTCACCCACCAAAACCCTTTTTATTTTTTTTAACCCTTTATTTTAGTAACAAGCTCGGATTTTCGTATGACTTTAAAAAAATATATATGATGATGAAGCAAAAAAGAAATAAACAAACAAGTTCATCAAAAAACAACTTTGTTTGAATAAAGGCTTCCAAAAAAAAGTCTTACGAAAACCGATACTTTGTACACTTTTTGCCCTTTTACTAACCACTAACCCAACCACATACCTTTAACCCAAGCCTAACCCTTCACCCAAAAGTCCTCTTGATATTTACAAAGGTATATAGTTAAAAAGGAGGAGGAATGATTGCTTTGCAAGCCTATGGTAGGAGTAAGTTCCATGCCGCTCTCGAGTGATTCACTAAAATACATCTTCGGCCGAATGTTGAGTGATCCCCGTGAGGTATGTGAACTTGTATATAAATGGAATTTTAAAGAGGCATGTTATGCCCTAATAAGTAATTTATCTCATGAAAAGTTTTAGATAAATCATGACGTATAGGATTGTAAATAAATATAAATAAAAACTTAAAAAAGAATCTTGGAAATCCCGACACTCTATGACAAACCCAAAAACCTTCTCTTCTACCCATTCCATTTGGGAGTGTAAGCCACATTATAAAGAGTTTTGCTTGAGGACAAGCAAAGATTCAAGTGTGGGGGTATTTGATGTGTGTAAAATGCAACATATAAATTACATCAAATGAGGCATTAAACTAACCCTTTTTAGTACTAATGTTGGAAAAAGTGTGCTTTTGTCTTCCTTTTGTATTTTCAGGGTTAAATGAGCTTAAATGAACAAAAGGAACAAATATACAGCCAAAACCAACATAAATACAAAGAAAGGGAAGAAACGTGGCATGCCTGACCCTTCGACAGTGATGGGTGTCAAGTGTTATATATATTAGGTGTATATTTTAAGCCCCTTTAACACTTTTTTAGTCAAGTTTTAAATTTATAAAACACGATATTTACTAACACTAGACACTCATATGGGCAAGTGCACCAATCGTGAGCGTAGTATAGTGTTGGTAAGATACCGAGGTCGTCCAAGGACACAAGAGCTTTTAGTACCGGTTTATCCTCAACGTCTAATCAAATCAAAAAGTTTAGAAAAATGTTTTAAGCTAAGAAAAATAAAAACTAACTAAAAATGCTGAAAAATAAAAATAAAAGAAAAACAGATAGACAAGATGAATCACTTGGTTCCGACTCGTGTGTTGTGTAACCTTTGATTATTTCCGCACTTTTGCACTTATTTAAGAGATTATCTTAGTTATTGTAGTAGGCCCCTCTTTTGAAGGTGACGTTACCCTCACCCTAGTAGTTTGAGTCAGCAAGGATACAATCCTAAAAGGGTGGATTATTGAAAGATAATTAATTAAGTTATTAATGCAAATTATGGTAGGCCCCTCTTTTGAAGGTGATGTTACCCTCGACTAAGTAGTCTGAGTAAGCAGGGATACAGTCCTAAATAGCCAGGTTATAGTATTAATAGTAGTTAACTTATGAGGGGATCAAAGAGTTTGGACCCCCGCCATCCAATACCGTTAAGTATTGAAGGAGGTCCTACTAAATTTGACCCAGGTCCATTGCAGGACCTCTAAACGCTGAACAATGGCAAGACTCTTACCAAACTGTTCCCTTAACCCCCGACCAGGTAGCCAACATACCTCCATATAGACCGTGGAGATATGAATGGTGAAAATCTTTTATTTTATATAGACAGTAAAACAATGTCAAGACACCACGGACAAACGATAAGGAAGAATCACCTTCAACATAAGAAACTAGTTATTAAAGTCATTAATACAAAACCAAGTAAAAAGTGCGAAAAGATTAGAAATAAAAAGTATTACACTAGACACTTGTCATCACCAAGTGATGTAAGAGACTTAGGCAAACATGGCCTTGATTGTCAAGAACTCTTACGATCAATCTTGGATCCCGAGACGACTCACACACTCTATGATGGACAGTGGATGATGGTGGTGGATGATGGTGTTATGGTGGTGGTGGGTGAAGTGTGAGAGAGGTGGTGTGCCAAGGGATGGTTTGAGCTTGAGCAAAGCACTCCTATTTATAGGCTGAACAGAAGCTCGGGCACGGCCCCGTGTCCAGTGGGCACGGCCCCGTGTCCACATCCTTCTCTTTCTTCATTTAATGCAGCTTGTCTTATTAGTTGACCACGCCCCCGTGTCCGCTGAGCACGACCCCGTGTGCCGAAGAATCTTTGTACTATGAAGAATTGCCTAGATTGTGCGAATCTTATAGTTGACCACGGCCCCGTGTCCGCTGAGCACGGCCCCGTGGTGGGCAATAGAAGCTTCTACCACTTTGTCTTTTCTGCTGACACTTGGGCACGCCCCCGTGCTGGCTAAGCACGGGGCGTGTTCAGTCTTCTGTTATCTTGTTTTGCTTGGGAAGATGATGTCGTGGGGTCGGGCATGTCACGTCTTGTTCCTTTTCTTGTATTTATGTTAGATTTTGATGTCTTTTTGCTTCTTTTGTTAATTTGAGCTCATTTAATCCTGAAAATACAAAAGGAAGACAAAAGCACACTTTTTCCAACATTAGTACTAAAAAAGGGTTAGTTTTATGCCACAATTGATGTAATTTATATGTTGCATTTTGCACACATCAACAACATCTCCCAAAGCAAAAAACAAGAAGAAAGCTGAGCATGGGGCTGTGCCCAACTGAGCATGGGGATGTGCCCAGCTGAGCATGGGGCAGTGCCCAGCTCAACACGGGGCGTGCCCAGCAAACACGGGCCGTGTCCAGCGGACACGGGGGCGTGTTCAGGTGTCTGCAGAAAAGACAAAGTTGTAGAAGCTTCTATTCCTGACACGGGGGCGTGCCCAGCTCAACACGGGGCCGTGGTCAACGCTAAGATTCGCAGAATCCAAGCAAATCTTGATAGTACAGATACACTTCTGAACACGGGGTCGTGCCCAGCGGACACGTGGGCGTGGTCAACTAATGCAGACAAACTGCAATTAATGAAGGAAGAGAAAAGGGTGGACATGGGGCAGTGTCCAGCGGACACGGGGCCGTGTCCGGGCTTTTGTAAAGGCTATAAATAGGGGTGCTTGGTTCACTTCAAAGGCATCCCTTGGCACACCACCTCTCACACACTTCACCCACCACCCACCACCACCATAACACCATCATCGACCACCATCATCCATTGTCCATCATAGAGTGTGTGAGTCGTCTCGGGATCCAAGATTGATCGTAAGAGTTCTTGACAATCAAGGCCATGTTTGCCTAAGTCTCTTACATCACTTGGTGAAGACAAAGTGTCTAGTTTAATACTTTTTATTTTTAATCTTTTCGCACTTTTTACTTGGTTATGTATTAATGACTTTAATAACTAGTTTCTTATGTTGAAGGTGCTTTTTCCTTATCGTTTGTCCGTGGTGTCTTGGCATTATTTTACTATCTATATAAAATAAAAGATTTTCACCATTCATATCTCCACGGTCTATGTGGAGGTATGTTGGCTACCTGGTCGGGGGTTAAGGGAACGGTTTGGTAAGATTCTTGCTTTGTTCAGTGTATAGATCCTGCAAGGACTTGGGTCAAATTTAGTAGGACCTCCTTCAATACTTAACGGTATTGGATGGCGGGGGTCCAAACTCTTTGACCCCTCATATGTAAGCTACTATTAATACATTAACCCGGCTACTTAGGACTGTATCTCTGCTGACTCAGACTACTTAGCCGAGGGTAACGTCACCTTAAAAAAGGTGCCTACCATAATATGCATTAATAACTTAATTAATTATCTTTCAATAATCCGACCCTTTAGGATTGTATCCTTGCTGACTCAAACTACTGGGTTGAGGGTAACGTCACCTTTAAAAGAGGGGCCTACTACAATAACTAAGATAATCTCTTAAAAAGTGTAAAAGTGCGGAAATAATCAAAGGTTACACTAAACACGAGTCGGAGCCAATTGATTCATCTTGTCTATCTGTTTTTACTTTTATTTTATTTTCAGCATTTTAGTTAGTTTTTATTTTTCTAGTTTAAAACTTTTTTCTAACTTTTTGATTTGATTAGACGTTGAGGATAAACCGGTATTAAAAGCTCTTGTGTCCTTGGACGACCTCGGTATCTTACCAACACTATACTACGCTCACGATGGGTGCACTTGCACATATGTGTGTTTAGTGTTAGTTAATATCGTGTTTTATAAATTTAAACTTGGCTAAAAAAGTGTAAAGGGCTTAAAATAAACATTAAAACCATAACACACTTCACACGCATCAACGAAACGTAATGTGCAAGCATGAATCTTGATCGTGTTCGGTTCTTCTTTGAGCTTGATCATCATCTGGCACTTCAAGATATCCTACATTTCATAAAAACATGAAATGTGTTAGTTACATGACGTTTAAAATGTGTCTAGACGAGTTTGCAAAGCAAAATAACCATCACAACAGCTTTTTGCAAGTTTTGTGACCCGTCGCATGCCGCGACGGTATTAAATGATCCTTCGCGCGACGCAACGGCTGTGGCGGCCCGCGACCATAAAGGGTCTTCCCCGTCGCGGGGCGCGACACACTGAATTTTCCAGAAAGTTTTGAAATGGAGCTGCGTATTTTCAGCAAACTCATTTTTCGCCTAAACGGACACAACTCTCTAAATTTTTATCCGTTTTACTATCTGTTTCTTCCTACGTGATCGTAATTCGATTCTCCATCATGTGGAGTCAATCCGACATCCGGATTAACAACTTTCTAGGTTTTTAAGCCTTTGGCTTTATATCTTTTTACAAAACTTTTGACTCGTTCATGATTTTATCAAATAAACTTGTTTGTTGCATTCAAATTCTCATGAATATCATGTTATAACTGTTTCCTATTATACAAGGTTCTAATCATGGTTTTTTATACATGCTTAACCCTTTTATGCGTGTATACTTATTTTGACCCGTTAAGGGATTTAAGCATTTTTTAACTTACATCTCGCTCATTCTTTGCTTGCATCATATTTCCACATTTACATATCAACTTGTCTTCCACCACAACTATTTTTGTGGTGGATTTAATGTGGTAAACTATTTATTCCGAGTTTTACCCCTCGATTTATCATTTTACGGAAAAGACTCATTTCGAGGCATTTGGCCCAAAAGGTTTATACCTTTCACTTTTATACTTATCCTACGGATTTACTTGATCGACAAACTTATTATTAAACTACTTTTAGAGATCGTTTGCCTAGTTTATCATACAAGGGCGTTTTGGTCAACTTTAGCCCTTCCTTAACGACGAAGGACTTTCAATAACATGTTTGTCCAAAATTGAACATAATAGCTATAATCCTATTTGCACATACCTGGCTCGGGTCAAAGCATAGACCCGTTTTAATACCTTGCGTTAATAACCGCTAATTAATAACCACGCAAATATCCATTCGCTATTCGCTCCTGTGAGAAAATGACTCGACAAATAATCATTAGTCGATATTGTCATATGGTGATATCTTTACCTTTTGACCCGTTTGGTCTAAATGACCGTTTATCTTTACGAGATGATATTTATTTACCATCTCATCCATATAACTCGTTCCGGTTTAAACCGTACGATCCTATTTCTTAAAAATTATCTCTTAATTCTTGTTACTCATTATGGATTACACCATAAGGTAACTTAAATCAAACTCATTATTTATTCGTCATTGTATGACCGAATTACCTATTTAATCCTTTTTAACCATCAACATGGTTTCTTATCATTTTCACTTATCTCGTTCCGTACGACTACACGTCAGAACATCATATTTCAATTACTTATTTATCGTATTCGTAATCAATACGATAAGAGAATATTCTACAAATCAAAAGAGTGTAAGCTTTACTTACCTTGCATCCAAATTATGCTTTTCCTTCATACTTGATTCGTTTGACCCACTTCCTTCCCAAGCTTCCACCTAGCTTGTCAAGCGTCAAACTACCTTTTTATCATTCGTAAGATGGTTAGATTAGTCTCCATTATTAAGACTATCTTATCTTACGGACTTTATATCAAAATTACCATTTGATCTCATTTTGGCCAGTTTGACTTTTTAAAAGTCAAAGTGCCTATTAGCGTAAGTAATTACACTATGTAGCTCAAAAACTCATTTGAGCACTTTGTCAAATATTTGGTAGGCATTATTCTTATGTTACCGTTTTAACTACTTATTCAATCAAGTTCACGTAACCGTAAATCATTGAATTAACACAATATCAATCATTGTATGCTAAACCATTAATATCATACAAGGATTTGGGATTGTTTTATCGCTAATAAACAATCCATCGCATTATATTTGTGGAATTTATCCGATCATCAAACTTAGCCTAATACTTTAAATACTCATAAACATATGATGATTTCAAACATCATTAATCATGAATATATCATCATTTTCATCATATCACACAAAAACCCATTTCATGGCAAGTATGATCATGTACTCAAACACCTAAATTGTTCAAGTATCTTCTTATTACTATCATCAACTTCATCATATTATTAAAACCCACTTATCCTTGTGTGGTAATCATCTAAACATTCAAATCATGGCAATATATGTATAATTTTCACTTAGGGTTTTGTTCCTACGCAAGTATACATCACAATTCAGCCATAACTTCCATGATTCATACATAATTCTCAAATTATGATGTTCATCAAATTTCACAACTTCAAAAATCATCAAAATTCTACATACCTTATTATCCCCTGGCTTGGGTGATCGTTAATTCATGTTCAATCATGAATTTGAGCTTCAATTAGCCCTTCAATTTGATGATTTTGGTTGAATTAGGGTATTGGCTGAGCGCCTCCTGATCGTTCCACAGAACACACACTTGATGTGGGTTTTGTTTTGTTTACACTTTATTTATTTAACTTTCAAGTTATCCCACTATAACAACCATCCTGAATATTTTTGATACCCTAAAATATATTAAAATGCCCCAAAATGTCCTAAAATATACCCCGTATGTGAAAACCGAGCCCAAATACCTTTATTTTTATAAAAATTAAATAAAACAAGTTTTTAAAGGCGCTCGCGGGCAGCGATGACCTGGCCACCAGGCTTAACCCGGTGCTGCCACGTGTCTAACACTCGTCGAGGCTACATAGGTGAGCTGCCAAGGCTAGGCCCTACGGACCCTATGTCGCAGGCCGCGTAAGCCTTAGCTTACTCTTACGTGGGCCGTGAGAAACTCGAATTGCAGCCCTATAAATTGAGGGCATCGGCTTCAGTTTCCGATCGCTCACATTTCTTTCCTCACTCGAATTTCTGAATAGTAGGCATAATTCTCGGGCATAATACCCCCTAAATAACGAAGTTCTGCTCCGTTGTAAGTATCGTAACCCCGGTTACGTATTAGATACGCTGCCTGATTGATCCAGGGTTCCGTAACGGCTGTCGTGGTTCTGCCCGACGTAGTCGCTGGAATGCTGTCTCGAGGAGGGTATCGTTAATATAAATGTTGGGTTATTATACTAACACGTGTGCATTTGTGTAAATTATAGATAATCACCAGGAAACCCTTACAGAAAACCTAAGATAACAAAGTGGGTAATCTCCTTTTTGCGAATTGTTTTTACAAAACCTCACCTAAATTAAATTATATTAAACAGTTATTGAGTATTTTTATTCTACAATTATCGTCGGTATGTTGGGGTTTTGTATACAAAATTTGTTACTACCTTGCGAGGAGTAACATTTCCACAAGTCGGGTTGACAGTACCGTGGGTGGTAATTGAATAGATGGAAACAAATGTAATTGCGCGACCGCCCTCAATACTGTACAATGGTCTTTATTAAACTTGATTAAACTGAGATTCACTCACCAGTATTTTCCACTGACAAAATGTTTTTAAACGCGTTTCAGGTAACAAAATGTGAAAGCCAAATAGAAGCCAGCAGGACCGCACTGAGGGCTTGGAAAAGTGGTAATAAAGTTACCTAAAATAAATAGATGTTTTCATTAAATAAAATAGGGTTTTATCCCTATAAAAATGTGTGCACTTAAAACTTGGGATTATTCCCACGTCTTTAATATTATGAAAATGTGGTATTTTACTCTGATAAATTATTTTCTAACTACGGTCCTGATGTAAATTCCGCTGCCAAAATGGATAAAATAACCGATACCACCCAAACTGGTCGCGGTCGCCCGTTCCCGGGTTTGTTAAGGGGATGAGGGTTGCTACAGAAGGTGGGATCAGAGCTAAGCCACTGATTCTGCCACAGAATTGTTCTGCTGACACCAAGATATTATTCAAAGTGTTAGGAAATAAATTACGAAAATACGTGCATAATTATATTTTATTGTTGTGTGTTATTTGACTATTTGTTAGTTTTTAGTATGAGCGACCAAGGACCATCCGACGCGTATCGTAAATTGTCCGATTCGCCTAGAAGCGAAGGCGCCTCTTCACATCCCGCCCTCTCAGGGTATTCTGCTGATAATGAAGAAGGAATATTCGTGTTTAAGGCTCAGTCTGAAGAGTCATTCCCTCTGAAAAAGAGAGGATGGTTCAGTAGGGGAGCACATGAGCGTAGGAAACGAATGAAAAAGTTGCAACAACAGAGAGCCCTAGCAGCCGCTAAAAGAGAGACAGATGCCCAAGCCCAGGACATGCTCAATAGGGGTTTAGCCAATTTCCATATCCTAGCAACCACAGCTGCCGACCCTAACCTGGAGCAACTAATAGCACCCCAACCCTTACTGCCAGCTCAGCCAATGGAAATAGAAAACCCAGAGAATCAAGTTGAAATGCATGAATTTAACCCGGAGGAGATACCTAGGGTACCAATACCCAATCCCTAAGACCCAGATTATGATCTGTGGTGGGATGACAATAGGGATTATGTGCAACGATACCCAATAACAGAAATTGAACCCACGCCAAATCTAGGAGCTTACCCAGGTTTGGACCCTCTTCATCCCTACTATGATAACGATGTATTCATTAGGGAAATTTTAGAGAATCCTTACCCGTACCAGGAACCCGCACCCTAATTTCCAAACCCGGTACCCGCACCCCTAATGAGTGCAGTAAATGTGCATGAGCTCCGAACTTTCGGAGAAGAAATTTTAGAGAGTAGCGAGAGAATGAGACAGGTAGGAGGGCGTCTCGTCTGGAAGTACGACGAGCGCAATATGGATTTCTGGATGAATCCATATCCATAAAAGTGATGGTGGAGGTAGTAGTAATAATAATAATAATATAATAATATATGATATGTGTGTATGAAAAAAAAAGAAAAAAAACTACGGATGCCTACTACTAGTAGTGTAATTTCAATTCCAGTTGTATTGTAATTTTAATTTTCAGTATCGGTTTGTACTAGATGCTTACTATATAAAAAGAGTAAGTCGCAATGCTCGACGTTTTTTATCAACATGCGTGTTGTGTGATTTGTTGTATTAAATACTATTTTGTGATTATTGATATGTGGTAAATGTTTAAAATTCAGATGGACAACGAAGTGAACCAGGAAAAACAGAATGATAATAACCAGAATGACATTAACCCGAATAATGAGAATCCGAACAACAATAACAATGGAAACCAAGTGGCTAACAGTGCCATTCAACATACAGTGGCATAAGGAATTATAGATGCAATGCCATTTATTATTCAAACTGTTAAGGAAGCGGATAATAAAAGTAAACATAGCAGTAAACGACCAACTGAACCAGAACACAGCGTAAACAATGGACCCTTACTTCAAGCGCCCATTCCCAAAAGAAGAAGAACGATGCCTTATGGTTGTTCTTACAAGGAATTCTGGTCCTGCAAACCAATAGAATTCTCGGGCAATGAAGGACCCATTGCAACTCTACGCTGGATAGAAAAGACTGAGGCTGTCTTAAAAATAAGCAAATGTGCGGAAGAGGATAAGATAATGTTTGATTCTAATTTATTTAAGAACTCAGCCTTAGAATGGTGGAACACTATCCTCCAGTCTAGAGGAAGTGATAGGGTTTACAATATGGAATGGGAAGAATTTAAGAATATGGTAGAAAGGAAGTTCTGCCCTCCCAATGAAAAGGAACAGATAGCAAATAAATTCCTAAACCTTAGGATGACAGGAGTAGATAACAAAGGGTACACTACGTTATTCTTTGAATATGCTAGAATAGTGCCAACCCTTGGATCACCAGAACCAGTATTAATCTCCCATTACATCTGGGGATTAATCGGGGAGATTAGGCATGTAGTCAAGGCAGCTAGACCTTAAACTATAGAAGAAGCTGTAGAACTAGCAAACACCTTGACAGATGAGTTAGTTCGTACACGAGGAAAAGATCAGAGGAGAAACCTAGCTCAAAGGCTTACTCAGGAATTTCGCTACAGAAATTCCAACCATAGGAATGTAGATTCTACCTCTGCACCCTACTACAAGGCTTGCAAGAAGAAGCATTCGGGAAAATGCTCCACTTACTGCAATTTCTGCAAGATACCATGACATAAGGAAGAAGATTGCAGGAGAAAACCGAACAATGGAATGTGCTTCAACTGTGGAGAAAAAGGTCACATCAAGCTGAATTGTCCGAAATTAGCTCCAGCTACAAACAACAAGAACACTAAAAATGCTAGAGCATTTGTTTTGACGGCAGATGAAGCCAAGATGATTCCGGATGTAATAGCCGGTGCGTTTTTAGTTAATGATGTTTTTGCTAAAGTATTATTTGACTCTGGTGCAAACTAAAGTTTTATTAATACTTCATTTTGCAAACTTCTCAATCAACCTTTAACTAAACTCTCATAAGAAAGTCTAGTAGAAATAGCAAATGGAGAAACCATTAAGATTTCTGAAATCTTGCAGGGAGCAAGAATAGAATTTTTAAATCAAAAGTATGTTGAAAACCTTTATCCAATGAATCTGGCAGGATTTGATGTTGTATTAGGAATGGATTGGTTAATAGCCAACAAAGCCAGTATTTTATGTGATCAAAAGTCAATTCAAGTAAATTCACCAAAGGGTGAAAAGATCACAATTAAAGGAGATAAGTCGTCTAGATCTACAAAATACATCTCTGTGATGAAAACAACAAATTATATAAGAAAAGGGTCTATAGTATATTTGATTTCTATAATCACTAACACTAAAGGAAAAGAACAGAAAGATATCCCAGTAGTGTCTCAGTTTTCAGATGTATTTCCAAAAGAATTACCAGGACTATCGCCAGACAGGGAAGTCGAATTCAGAATCCATCTGCTACCAGGGACAGCACCAATTGCCAAGGCACCTTACCGTTTGGCACCTGCAGAAATACAGGAATTGAAAAAAACAATTGGACGAATTGTTGGAGAAAGGATTCATACAGCCAAGTTCATCACCATGGGGAGCACCAATTTTATTCGTTAAAAAGAAAGACAGATCGATGCGTATGTGCATTGATTACCGTGAATTGAACAAGGTCACAATTAAGAACCGGTATCCATTACCAAGGATCGATGATCTGTTCGATCAACTGCAAGGAGCTTGATTTTTCTCTAAAATCGATTTAAGGTCAGGATATCATCAATTAAAGGTACAGGAAGAGGATATTCCTAAGACCGCATTTAGAACAAGGTACGGTCATTATGAATTTACTGTCATGCCATTTGGTTTAACCAATGCCCCAGCTGCATTTATGGACATGATGAATCGAATATGTAAGCCATATTTGGATAAATTCATAATTGTTTTTATAGATGATATTCTCATTTACTCTAAGAGTTGTCACACCTTGACTTTTGGGGAAGCGTATGATGTGTGACTGGTTTAATATCATTGCATTCAATCGTAATAAACAACTACATGATCAAAACGATGTTCATCCATTCATAAAATTTGAGTATTATAAACACTGGTTATTCAAGTTTTTAAAACACAACCTTCGACTAGGTTACAAACCAACAAAAGTGGATGGCATCTAAACTTGAAGTCTACTTCTAGTTACGACACCCGCGCCCAAGTTCCATCCTGTTACCTGAAATACATGTAATTTTGGAAAACATCAACAAAAGATGAGCGAGTTCATGCGTCTTGTTTGTGTACTGTAATTCTTGTAAATCTTTGAGAGACTCCTTTGTAAACAGGTATGAAAAGCGTGCATGGACATGAATGTTTTACAAGGACTTTAAGGCATGTGAGGACATAGGGAGCACTCTTAATGGCTCATACCCTTGTCGATTTTCCTCGACTGTGTCGATTAACCTCGACTGTGTCGATTTACCTTGACTGTATCGATTACCCTCGACTGTGTCCATTAACCTCGACTGTGTCAATTAACCTCGAATGAGACTCCGAAGCACTACTTGGTACTAGTTGTGACCATGAGTGGGGTTCGGCCGTACCCGTTAGATCTAATCCTCGTCCCTAATTATGTATTAATGGCATTTCAGTATCTAGTCTATGCTCACATGATCTAGTATTTTCATAGGCATTTCATACCTTTCAAACATTCGTAACATGTATTTCACCCCCGAGAGTTATAAAACCAAAAACAGTTAAAGAAAAGGGGGAGCATGAACTCACAACTTTGCGTTCCTGCGTCGTAAACTTCACCGGATTTTCTTATCTAGCGTTGTGACCTAAACGTGTTTTATTAACGTTAGTCACTAGACTTGTATCGCACAAGTACAAGTCACTATCTTTTGTATTTGTTTTCTTGTGTTAAAACTATTTTATATTATTAACTATGTGTCTCACTTATATTATCTTCTCAACAATAAATATAAGTGTCTTGTATTTTTCACCCGAATTGTGTATTTTGTCTAAATCTTCAATTCATGTTCATAACTTGTCCAAGTTATTTATTCTATCAAGTAATATATTTTCATAAATATATATTTTCTTGTATATGTCTAAGGATGTTGTATGTGTATTTTGTATCTTCATTCCTTAGGAGTATTTAGTGTATTTTCAAGCCCTAACACTACTAGAAAACTAGGTTTTTCCTACCGCAATTTTGGTCGCAAAACAGTCACAATTGCCCTGTTGCGACCGTTTTCCGACCGGAACTGCGATTGGAAAAACACCCATCGCAATTGATCTATTATGACTAAGTTGCGACTGCTACTATGGTTTGCTTCCTGGGTTTTGCGACTTTAATAATGGTCACAAATATTGTGACTGTTCTTGGTTTTGTGGGACTTCGGTTGCAACGGTCTTGATGCGACCGTATTCCGACCGCATGCCTTTTACAAACTGCAACCGTTTTGCAACCACTTGCCTTTTGAAAAATTGCGACAGGTATTGCAACCACTTGCCTTTTGAAAAATTGCGACAGCAATAGCAGTCGCAATTTTTATTTATTTTTTATTAATTAATTTCAGCCATTTTCTATTTTAACCTGTATATAATGTCAATTTTAAAATTTACATATTATCGAACTTTCACATTTATATAAAACATTTCACTTGAAACATCAAATACCAAAGTTACCATAACAAAATACATATTCAAAACAAAGTGTTTAAACGTTTGAAACCTAAGTCGATGATTATACGTTTTGAAACCTAGCTTTTAGCATTGCTTCAATGTTTGTCATTCTTTCTTTCATAGCCTCTTTCTCCGCCTTATATTTCTCTTTTTCCACCACCAATCCTACAATAATATCATTCAACCTTTCTTTTTCTTTTTCTTCTTCTTTTTCTTTCACTATATCTTGGATAATCACGTTCAACCTTTCGATCTAATAAAACCAATGAAAAGTGAAATATTAATGGCCAGCATAATCACAATTTATGAAACTAATTAGCTACTTATACAATTCTAGAATTAAGAAAAAAAGTCAGTTTGACTTCTAAGGTCAAATCGCCTATTTTCAATATTATCCATACAAAAGTTACCATATTATTTACAGAGAAGTGATTGCATGAAAAAATAGGTCAATATTTGAGGTCAATACCCTGTAAGATGGATGCAAAGGTTTACATTAGACCAATGACAATATATAGGTAAAAATTTGATATGGTTTTACCAATAGCACTAGCCCAATGGATAAGAAAGGCAATGAGCGTGATTTTGGGTTTATATAGCAAGACCTTGGTACCTTAGCCCTCTAAAACTAACATCCAGGTAGAATAGACTTTTGCGATTAACATTACAGGTAAATAATTGTAGGATAATGCCCTGCATGATTTGGTACAGAAATCCAATATATATCAATAACCCCATTTGGATCACAAATTCATTCTTTCAGTTAACTATATGCTCAAGAAGGAACAAATTACCACTTGAACTGAGAGCATTATCCG
Source organism: Helianthus tuberosus (assembly GCA_030545235.1). Taxonomy (NCBI): domain Eukaryota; kingdom Viridiplantae; phylum Streptophyta; class Magnoliopsida; order Asterales; family Asteraceae; genus Helianthus; species Helianthus tuberosus. Next base: position 165,363 of record JARYGA010041560.1, read on the forward strand.
TTGTGGAGATCATGTGCATGCTCATACAATATATCTCCATCTGAATCAACAAAGAATAGCAAAATAAACAACATTAAGGCTCTTTATAATAAACAACACAAAAAAAAACAAAGCTTCAACCGTTTAAAATTTTACGACTAATTAAAACATGTACGAAATTATCTTCTAGACTGAGCAGGTCAGCAAACCATTAAATCTATAATGTGAGTCGAGGTAGTACAAAAAATAAAACTTACGAATAAATAATGAATCCTTTGTAGAAATTCATGGCACCAGGATGCCATTTGAACTTCACAACTTACAGAGGCTTCCATTTGATGACCATAAAGTAACTAACTAATTTTTATCAAGATACACAAACCTAAAGTGGAAAAACTTAAGGAAACTTCAAAGATATGATCACCTGTTCAGCAATGATGCCAGCATTAGCATATGATTCACGTCTCTTAGAAGTTAGACCCGTAAGCGTATACGTATATAAACCACAAGAACCATCCATGTACTTTACTCTTATTTAAAAGACAAGATTATCATAGTAGTAATGTAGTATAACAGTACATTTAAAACATTGATTATCTAAAAAACTCAATAAGTTTACCTGTGCCATGAAAGCATCTCCTCACGCGTTTCTTTTTCTACTATAACCTCATTAGTCTGATTTTCCTCCAAATCTTGTGTATTTTGCATCCTCAAGAATCTGTAATCACTAGTGTAAACAATTAACAATGAGCTGCTATAGTAGTTCAGAAGCAGAAGCTATATAATATAGTGCAAGTTAACAACATTAATATATATACATATATATAAGGCGTCACCTACACAATATACTAGTGAATAGATCATTCGAGCTCTAATTACCAAACTTGTGCCACAGGTAAAATCTTAGTTAGATTCAGGATTGCTTTTAGATAGAAGTTTTACAGCAATTAATGAGCCACTCTGTCTAAGTAACATCGTCGCAATTTTAGCTACTATAATAACAGCACACTGCATTGTTAATTTCTCTTGATTAGGCAGATTTTGACTGCCAGATAGTTCAAATACGGTCTCTTTAATGTCAGATTAGACAGCCATATAATGCGCCATGTAGGTTTTGCTGTTTTATCACACAAAACTACTCAGTAAACGACAATCTACAGTGAATTAGACAGATTTTGACCACAAAATAAATGTTGAAACTACCTTCTCGCTAATGGCGTCTTGAACGAGAAGTGTGTCCGTAGCGACACTAAATACGATATCACCTGTTCTCGCATCGGTATCGTAAAACCCTACGTCCTGTTTCACACTGCTTCAAGGTACCTCTTCCTCAACGCGCTTGCTTGTCGTTCTCCGGTATACATCCAGCATCTGATCTCTGTACAAAATTAATCAACAAGTTGTTAAATGTTAATGGTGCTTAGTTAAATTAGAATTGTGTTTGATAGGGATATGAGGAGATGGAGACTGAACATAGAAAAAAATATTCCAAAATTTGACCATGTAAAGGACAAACATAAGCCATGTGCATCTTATCCTTGATGAATGGGCTAAAATAACTTATAAACTTTACAAATAATCAAACATGAAATCAATAATTTCATGAAAAGATGCTCAACTTCTCGTTAATTAATGTGTAACAGTACTACAAGTAAACCATGTCAGGATATTGTTGTTTTGTACCGGATGGGTGTCCTGTGTAGTGGGTGGGTGGATTATCTATCCATGAACTCATGGTTTTGTTTTCGCTTGACGAGTGAATACATTAACGGATCGAGGTTAGGTTCTCACCTGCGTAAGACGAAACGCACACCACCAATCCAAGATAAACGAAATACAAAGCATACTACAATAAGTTAAATCAAAATATCATACAGTGATACAGATCTGAAAGAAAGAAGAAGAACAACAACAACAAAAAGTTGTATACAGTATTGTAATTTATATAATCACCTTAGAGACTTCATGAGTCATGGTATTCAAATCAGTTTGGTTTTTACCGAAGCCATTAACCATTTGACCGAACAATAAAAAGAAAAACGGCATGGAAGATCCGTGAACAACGGCACCGATAGTTCCGAGAATCTAGATACATAAAGGTTGAACAACCACAACAGGTAGTGCTACTTTCAATCCTATACATCCACTAATCCAGATAGAGGTAGCAGTGTAAGTCAAGTTCTCCCTAAAACTGATTCAAGTTTGGATTAAACTACCTAACCTAAGCATGACCTTGCATTCCTCAATCATTAAACAAGTAAATTTTCTATCAATTAGGGATCTAAATCAGTAAATCCACCTTTCTCACATATCAGAACTTCATGTACTTCCATTACCAAATACTCTAAGAACTTCATATCATTTAGGGATCTAACTCACTGTATTAGGATCACATTTCAAAATACAGTCACTAGGCAAAATTAACACGTTCCAAAACAAGACAAAAGTTCACCAAACTTTCAACAGATCAAATTTAGATTCAATTCCTTTAAAATCGTCAAATATTAACACTAGAATCCAAGAGATCACTTCACCGTGAACAAATTTAGGTTTTAAATCGTCAAATAATTTAGGTTAGAAAATAGGAAAAAAAAAACTAACCAGATGAAAGGCAGATTGTAAGATAGAGAGAAGTCGATGGGCATAATCTTTGTAAACGATTCCGGTTGTGATTTCTTCCTAAATAATTCGTTCCAATCAAACATAATCTTCAACTATCCTCCAAATTTCCAGTAATTGTTCTTCCAGTCGATTGAAAATCAAAATTAGCGTTCATCAATTTTGTTTCAGTTCAAGGTTAATCGAAGTTTTCAGCTCCCCTAACCTAATCGATTTGAACGCCGTGATCGTTGAGTGGCGATTGAGATGTATTTGAGAGATCTAGGGTTTCAGAATGTGGTGATGATAGCGAAGTGTCCCGAGAACCAGATGGGCCGCTGTGAGAATTTAATATAATAAGCAGGTCCTTTATATATTCTCGGGATAAAATTAAATTAAATTAAATGTTATATAACAAGACAAACTTTATATAAACAGTACTACTCCAAATTTATATAGCAAGATAGATTTCATATAAATGGTACTACTCCAAATTGATTTTTTTGAATTTGCGACCGCTTTAGACGGTCGCAACTTTTGTTTTTTGTATATATCTCGTACTTGTGACTGTTTTAGACAGTCGTAACTTTTGTTTTTTATATAATGGTCACAAATATTGCGATTGCAAAATGTGGTCACAAAATTTGCGACCGTTTTGCGACCGAATCTGGGTTGGTCTTTTTATTTGCGACTGTTTTGGTTTTGATCGCAAACCAGTCGCTAATTTTGTGACTGCATGATGTTGGTCGCAAATTTTCATCGCAATTGCCTAGTGTTCTAGTAGTGTAATACACTATCACGTATAATACATACCACATACACTTAGTACAAAATTTGGTGATCAATAAATATATATATTTTTCTCAGAAATATACATATTTAATATCAATTTTAATTTTGAAGAAATCATCATTTCTTAACATAAAAATTAGGAAACCTTGGTAAATAGTTTTAGATACATTTTTAGGGAATAAGTTTCTCAAAAACTTATATTTTCTAAGTGTCAAAATTTATAGAAATTTTGACAGAGTTTCCCCTAAAATGGAGGTTTCCCATGTTTTCAAAACATGTGTTTATTTTCTTTTAAATCATCATCAACATCAACAACACATTCAAGTCTTACCATAAACCTAGATCATGTAATTCACACTTCATCATGAACTTGAAGTTCTTGTAAAAACTTGTAGTAACATACCATGTTATTTAGTAGGTTTAGTTACCCTTCAAAACATGGTTGTTTGTTTGTAAATCTCCTTCTTGAAGGATTTAGTCATTTACAACTTGTAAGCACATTTTGCAAAAATGTTTATTTATAACATCTTCTTGTTTTAAAAGTGTATCTAGACTTGTATTGTCACTAAAAATAGTGTAGGTTTGAGTAAAAACCAAGATCTTCTAAAAATCATATTTTAAACTTGGTTTTCTTGGAATGTTATTTATAAATCTTGGATCTACAAGTTCACTAGTTTACTTTGTTTAAAATCATTTTACTTTCAAGTTCATGTTTAATCATGAAGATGATTATCTTTGTGCTAACACATAATCATCTCCTAATCTTGCTAGATCATGTGTTTAATCACAATCTAGCAAGCTTCATATGAAGATTAACATCATCATCTCTAGCAACAACTATCAAGTATCATTCATGCATCAAACAATATCATTTCAACACTATTTCATCATATTACAAGCTTTATGTTCATGTTTCGTGTGTATGTCTTTTAATGTTCTTATGATTTTCAACATAATACTTATTTTAACCAAGCAAAATAGAAGTAAACAAGGGTTTAGATGGTCTTACTACTACCTTCAAGCTAGGGAAGAACAATGGAGAAAATCGAGTGGATAAAAGCTTGTAAAGGAGGTCCTTCAAGTTCCGAGAGTTCCACACTTCACTAATCACCCCCAAACACCTTTGTGAGCACTTGGAATGCTTGAGCTTGAAATGAAAAATGGTGATTTGTGGAGTAAGGGGGTCGGCCGAGAGCTTATGAGGGAGAGGGAGTGAGAGTTGTGTGATGTGTGTTGAAGAAAATGAATGGTTACTTATAATCACATCCCTAATGTCCAATGGCTCATATGTCTTCACAAGTACATAGCATATCTTGTAACAAATCTTGCAATATCTTAGGAAGATTGGCAAGATCTAGTAGGATCATGTAATATCTATTATTTAGGCCATGTGGCCGATTTTAAGCATGGGGGAAGGGGTCTAGTTGTAACTTATAGTACTTTGCAAAATCTCTAGTGAATCTTTCACAAGATCTTATAATATCTATGGAAATCTTATAATATCACTTTGAATCCAAGAAAGATCTTGTAGAATTTAACAAGATTTAGGCAAATATTTGGTGGGGCCACACTTATGGTGACCGTCCACTATGTAAAGGGGGGGGGGGGGGTAATGTGTAACTTCCAATCTCTAGTAGGCTTTCAAGTATAGAGTTTAGGGATTTAATGTGTTATTATGTTTTAAGGGGTGTTATGGTGTTCTGGAACCATAACTAGCTCAGAAACATTAAAACAATACTTCTAGCAAAATTTTAGTGTTCCGGGTAATGTCCGGTTGTTCAGTTAGATACCGGTTCGTGTCTTTTAAGTATTCTTTTGTGACACTTTCAATTCCCAACACTCAGGGAAGTATTCTGGATCAATTTGCCATATTTTTGCATGCTACAATCTTGTCATATTGCTGAATTTTGCTGAATTGTATAAAATTCAGCTTTTAAAGTGTATTTTGTATGCTTTTTAGTGCGTATTTTAGCTTTCGGAAAGTCTATATATAAACCCTTGTATGTACTCTTGGGTTTTAATGTATTTTTGTCGTCGGGCCTACACCTAGGCTCCAATTCTATTGTCTAACTGCCTTCTGCAGAATTGTCGACACAATGTGTCTTTCCGGTGAGTTTACTAGTATTTTTGACGTAACGCTATCATAAAGTAATTCTTGTAGTATAAAACGTGCATGAATTCACTTGCATGGAAATCAGAAATTTATTTGTCTGGTAAACTAGATCATGCACAGTCATTAAAGCACATATTACTGTTTATTTAGTGTACGGAATGTACGAAAAAGTGACAGCTGTCACAAGAGTAAAGAAGAACATGCACATCATTTGCATGCACTTCTAAGTTTATTAAGTAAAGAAAAGCTTTATGCAAAATTTTCGAAGTGTGAGTTTTGGTTAGAACATGTACAGTTTCTTGGACACTTAGTCGATCATGAAGGAATACATGTGGATCCCACCAAGATCGAGGCAATTACCAAATGAAAAACCCCCGAGTCACCAACCAAGGTTAGAAGTTTCTTAGGATTGGCCGGTTATTATAGGAGATTTATTTGAGATTTTTCTAGAATAGCCATTCCCTTAACTAAGCTAACCTGTAAATCTGTTAAGTTTGAATGGGGACCAAAACAAGAAGAAGCATTTAGAATCCTTAAGCAAAGATTAACCCACGCACCCATACTAGCGTTACCAGAAGGAACTGAAGACTTGGTAGTCTATTGTGACGACATCTAGGCAACTTAAGAATCATGAAGAGAATTATTCAACCCATGATTTAGAATTAGGAGCCATAATTTTTGCCTTGAAAATTTGGAGACATTACCTTTACGGTAGTAAGTTTACTATTTTCACTGATCATAAGAGTTTAAGGTATGTTTTCGGGCAAAAGGAATTGAATATGAGGCAAAGACGCTGGATGGAAATTCTTAGTGATTATGATTGTAATATACAGTATCATGCAGGAAAGGCCAATGTAGTGGCTGATGCTTTAAGTCGAAAGTATCATGAAAAGCCAAAAAAGGGTACGTTCTCTTAAATTAAAGCTACAAGTACATTTAAATGATCAAATTAGAAAAGCACAAGAACCAGTAATCAAGGATGATACTGAAAAGTTAAAAGGAATGATTAAAGAACTAGAACAAGGAACAGATGGAATTTGGAGATTCCATAAGAAAATAATGTGGATACCCAAATTAGGAAACCTACGCCACCGTATATTAGAAGAAGCCCATAAGTCTAAGTATACAATGCATCCTGGAAGTGATAAGATGTATCAAGATTTAAGAAAGAATTTCTGGTGGATAGGAATGAAAAAAGATATAGCAGCTTATGTTTCTAAGTGTTTAACTTGTTCACAAGTCAAAGCTGAACACCAGAAACCTTCAGGTTTGTTACGGCAGTTAGAAATGCCAGTTTGGAAATGGGAATTGATAACAATGGATTTTGTTACCAAATTACCAAAAACAAGAAAAGGTAATGATACAATCTGGGTGATTGTAGACAGGCTAACTAAGTCAGCTCATTTCCTACCAATGAAGGAAACTTTCAGTATGGAACAGTTAGCTAAATTATATGTAAATGAAATAGTTTCATTACATGGAATTCCTTTATCAATTGTTTCTGATAGGGATATCCGTTTTACCTCTCATTTTTGGGCAAGTTTCCAAAAAGCAATGGGAACCAAGTTGAATCTAAGCACAGCTTACCATCCTCAAACGGACGGTCAAAGCGAAAGGACAATTCAGACAATGGAAGACATGCTTAGAGCTTGTGTAATGGATTTCGGAGGTTATTGGGACGATCACTTACCCTTAATAGAATTTTCTTATAATAACAGTTATCACACAAGTATCAACGCTGCACCATTCGAAGCACTTTATGGACGAAAGTGCCGAACCCCAGTCTGTTGGGCAGAAATTGGGGAAAAGCAATTCTCCGGACCAGAAATAGTGCAGGAAACAACCGACAAGATCATTCAAGTCAAGGAACGACTAAAAGCAACACGTGATCGACAAAAGAGCTACGCTGATAACAGACGCAAGCCGTTGGAATTTCAGGTAGGAGACAAAGTGTTATTAAAAGTCTCTCATTGGAAATGAGTGGTAAGATTCATCAAGAGGGGAAAGCTAAACCCCAGGTATTAGAAGAATAGGACCTGTAGCCTATCAGCTACAACTGCTAGAGGAAATGGAAATAGCAGGAATACATGATGTATTTCATGTATCTAATCTCAAGAAATGCTTAGCTGATGAATCACTGGTAGTACCTCTTCAGGACATAGAGGTAAATGAGCAGTTAAAATTTGTAGAAAGACCCCTACAAATTGAAGACATGAAAGTTAAGAACCTCAAGCACAAGAGATTAGTTCTGGTCAAAGTGAAATGGGACTCCAAAAGAGGACCAGAGTATACACGGGAGCTTGAATCAGAAATGCAAAGGAAATATCTACACTTGTTCCAGTAGATCTCGAGGACGAGCTCTAAAGCAAGGTGGGGAGGATATAACAACCCTCCTAAATATTTTCGATACCCTAAAATATATTAAAATGCCCCAAAATGTCCTAAAATATACCCCGTATGTGAAAACCGAGCCCAAATACCTTTATTTTTATAAAAATTAAATAAAATAAGTTTTCAAAGGCGCTCGCGGGCCGCGTAGCCTTTGGCTACGTCTTACGCGGGGCGCGACGACCAGGCCACCAGGCTTAACCCGGTGCTGCCACATGTCTAACACTCGTCGAGGCTACATAGGTGAGCTGCCAAGGCTAGGCCCTACGGACCCTATGTCGCGGGCCGCGTAAGAGTAAGCTAAGGCTTACGCGGGCCGCGAGAAACTCGAATTGCAGCCCTAGAAATTGAGGTCATCGGCTTCAGTTTCCGATCACTCACATTTTTTTTCTCACTTGAATTTCTGAATAGTAGGCATAACTCTCGGGCATAATACCCCCTAAATAACGAAGTTCTGCTCCATTGTAAGTATCATAACCCCGGTTAAGTATTAGATACGCTGCCCGATTGGTCCAGGGTTCCGTAACGGCTGTCGTGGTTCTGCCCGACGTAGTAGTTGGAATGCCTTCTCAGGGAGGGTATCGTTAATATAAATGTTGGGTTATTATACTAACACGTGTGCATTTGTGTAAATTATAGATAATCACCACAAAACCCTTACAGAAAACCTAAGACAACAAAGTGAGTAATCTCCTTTTTGCAAATTGTTTTTACAAAACCTCACCTAAATTAAATTATATTAAACAGTTATTGAGTATTTGTATTCCACAATTATCGTCGGTATGTTGGGGTTTTGTATACAAAATTTGTTACTACATTGCGAGGAGTAACATTTCCACAAGTCGGGTTGACAGTACCGTGGGTGGTAATTGAATAGGTGGAAACAAATGTAATTGCGCGACCACCCTCAATACTGTACAATGGTCTTTATTAAATTTGATTAAACTGGGATTCACTCACCAGTATTTTCCACTGACAAAATGTTTTTAAACGCGTTTCAGGTAACAAAATGTGAAAGCCAAATAGAAGCCAGCTGGACAGCACTGAAGGCTTGGAAAAGTGGCAATAAAGTTACCTAAAATAAATAGATGTTTTCATTAAATAAAATAGGGTTTTATCCCTATGAAAATGTGTGCACTTAAAACTTGGGATTATTCCCACGTGTTTAATATTATGAAAATGTGGTATTTTACTCAGATAAAATATTTTCTAACTAAGGTCCTGATGTAAATTCCGCTGCCAAAATGGATAAAATAACCGATACCACCCAAACTGGCCGCGGCGGCCCGTTCAAGGGGTTTGTTAAGGGGACGAGGGTTGCGACACCCACTTTGGTCCCTCATGTTTGGTTAGTTATTAAGTAGGCCACAACCCACTCATCCAACAATATTTCCTTTATTAACTAGGTTAAACATTCCTAGTTAACTTAGTGGGTTCGGGGATGTTATAACTCGTTTTATTTTAAGTCCCATTAACTCGGGTCTCTTGTAAACTTTATTTTCTCAAAAGCATTCACCCACCTTTTATTTAATATTAGGCTTATTTATTTAAATCATAATATTCACCGGGTTAATTTTACCACTAACGGTACTTTACCCGTCTTTTTAGTATCAACGTGGTTTGATTACCAAACCCGTTTTCGGTGTGTTACATGTTAGTTGATACCTATAAAAAATATACATTTAAAAAATATACATTTTTTACAATAAAAAATAAAAATATACAATTTTTACAATAAAAAAATAAAAATAAACTTATAACCGAATTCTCCAAAATCAAAAGCCAAGCTTTTGTCCACACCAACTCTTCTTCGTTTGTCCACGGATGTACACGACGATCCTCTTTTGCATTTTCCTTTTCAGACTCGGTTTTCTTTTTATGGTTTTGTTTTCTTCGCGTAGAGGATTCAGGTGGTGTAGGTTGAGTTTCCGGTTCGAATTCGGGTGTAGGTGGAATTTGTGATAGAGGAGTGAGCAGTTGTTGTGGAAACATAAAAAAGGTAGGTTGGCAAGAAGATGATTGTACGCTAATATGTTCGCATCGTTAAAGCGTGGTTAGTTCGTTTGAGACCCTTGAGGCGGTGAAACGGTGCTCGGTAGTTCATCGAAACTACATGGGTTGTTCGGATCAAAGTTGCGGCTGTGTGGATGAATTATTTTTTTATAAATAAGTTGAGAGATTTTATAAAAATGAATGTTGGGTAGACGAGAGTGAGGTGAAAATGATGAGTTTTTTTTTTATATAGGTGGGGTGATTGATTTGTTAAAATAAAAATTCTTTTTTTTTTAAATTATGTCTTTGGGGTCCAACGACTACCTGCCACATCCAACCAATGCACGCCATGTCAACGTCCAATAAACACAACGCTGGTGGGATTCTCCAAGAGCTTGAAACAACACCGTTGACAACGGCGGGGGACGGTGTGGTGTGTGGTGTGTGGTGTGTGCGGCATGGAAGGGCATAAACGCCGCTCCTCCACGCCCGCACCGTGTGGTCTTAGCACCATATGATGAAGAGACTTGCAAAGACCAAGTTAATCGAGTGACATCCCGTTTTTACATGTATATCGTTCTTAACTTGTTGGTTTACAAGCATATTAGGTAGCGATAATAGTACTATATCTTTAAACTAGTATGTTTTTATTATAAGTTTTGTGTGTTTGTCTCAACACTATACCCCGATCATGTTCTTAACGAACTTTCTAATATGAAAGGTTGCGCGCAAGCTGAAGATATGGTCCTAACATTTAACTTTTGAAAGATTGTTGAAGAATACCTACCAGGTAGGATAACAAGACATGTTGGTATGATTCAAGCAATCCCTACTATTTAAAACTATAAATATATTATCACGTGTTAAAACCATATTGGGATCGAAAAGACCAATTTGGTTGATACCTTATTATTTCAATAAGAAAACCACATTGAAAATCTCAAATGATCACATTCAAATAGTGAAAAATGCTCTTGGGAATCTTAAGTAATAAACTTTAACAAATTAATCACTATGCTTGAATCCCAACAGGTAATGAATAATCGTGTTATGCGATAGGAATAAGACAAATCAAGTATGTGACTTGCATAGCAAATACCCACCACAAACCTGTCCTCCTATATAACCAATAGTCTCCGCCTAAAATTCAAGTCATTAGACCTTGTTTCCGAAACTTTCCGGGTCGTTCAAGAAACATCAAGGGCTGCTGGAAGTCTCCGGAAAATACAACGTTCGGGTCCATAAAAGACGCTTGCTAGGGTGCAAAATACTCTAGAATAGGCTGGAAATTTGGCCCTAAAAGCTCCAGCCAAGAAGGCTCTAGAATAGCCTTGAAGGATCATGAGAAAACCAAGATATTACCAAGGAAACATTTAGAAAAGGCTGGTCATATGGGCTGTCAAAGAACTCTCTAGATCAGCCCTTAATCACCATAAAAGCTGGATATTTACATGGAACTCTCTAGAAATCAGCCACTAGATATTATGTAATGAACCATCAAGATTAGGAACCATCTAGACATGAGGCATTAATATAAATAGACATGAGTGGCCTCATTTGTAAATAACCCACATTACCACACATAACCTACTCATAATCCAACTCCCTATAAACACTCTATACTTGTAACATTGTTCAAGTAATACAAAACCCATCTTTGTTGTAGTATTGTACTACAAAATCATACTTGTGATTCTCACAAACAAAGACTTTCGCTGCTATACATGACCAAACCCAACCAAAAGACTTAACTTAAAGTATTCTAAGTGCCGTAATCACTCCGTGACATTATGCTTTTATTATTATTCGCATTAATTAACTACAATACAATTAGAAAATATTGTGAACAGTGTTTTCATTTTTTTTGTCTTTTGTGCTTTTGTATTTTTGTTCTTTTATACTTTTACCTCTCAACTTTTAGTATTGACACTCACAATTCTTTAACCTTTAAAAGACTTTGTAATCGAGTTTTACGTGTTTAAACTTATGTACTAGTCGGTATAAATTCAAGTTGATTCACATTTTGAGTATATTTCTTTCGATAACCATACTAAACCAAAATAGATATCGACCAAAACACCACCACGTAACGCGACCGGTTATCACGCTATTTATTAAAAAGAACCCATTTTCGTCGTATTTTCAAAGACCATTTCCAAGAATAATCTGGAACATTACCCAATCCTTAGTAGCAGACACGCAAAAAAAAAAAAAAAAAAAAAAAAACGTCATCAAAAAAGAAACAAATTAATAATCAAACTATACAACAATAAAAATTCCAACTATACACACCGCCATCTACACCTCCTTCATATATATCTTATAACAACAAAGTATAATCCAAAAATATCCTTCGAATCTTCTCCTTTTCAACAAAATTATTAATTCATATTTCATTAAACCCATCTCTCATAACAAAGTTTTGATTCATTTTCCAATATTCACCAATCATTTTTCCCTTTTCTGATTCCATTGTTTGTGTGTGTGTGTTTCAGTGTTTGTGTGTGAGAGAGAATAGAGAAACATGTGTGTACAAGACTTGGAAAGTAGTTGTGAAGAGATAGATGGGTCTTGTTGCAGCAGATCAGAATATTAATACTTCTCAGTTTGGTCCTCAGCAGATCACTGTTTCTAATTCTTTTCCGGTGAGTGAATCTTTGTTATAAAGTTTTGATTTTTATTATGGGTTTGTTCTTGATTTTGCATATAGTTTGTTATTTGAGCTGGGTTTTGTTTAATTTTGGGTTTTTATGAATCTTTTTTATGTGAATGTAAGTCAGTGTTGCTCTGATTTGAGGATAGGTTGTGCTGATCTTTGAACTAAGTGAATATTTGTTATAAAGTTGAGATTTTTGTGTTGGGTTTGAGAAAATTACTTTAATTTCTTTCATGTTTTTTTTTTTTTTTTTTTTTTTAGTATTTGAGGTGGGTTTTGTTTAATTTTTGATTTTTATGAATCTTTTAGATATAATATAAGTTGGATATCAATTTGGTCCTAAACAGATCACTGCATCTAATTCTTGTATGGTAAGTGAATATTTGTTAAAAAGTTGAGATTTTTGTTATTGGTTTGTTCTTTATTTTGCATATAATTGGTTATTTTGAGCTGGGTTTTGTTCAATTTTGCATTTTTATGAATCTTTATTTTATGAATATAAGTTACTGTTTGTCTGATTGGAGGATAGGCTGTGCTGATCTTTAAACTAGGGGGCTGTTTGGTAGCCTCTTAATCTTAATGACCATTCTGATGCTACCTCTTAATGGTTTAAAACCTCAGAATGAATAAGAGGTAACCTCAAGTCTGATTGGTTAAGAGGTAACATCTGAATTAACATCTTAATGGTAAATCATCATATGTCACATTCTTCTACATTCTCATTGGTAAAATTCTTAATGGTTCCATTAAGAGGTAGCATCTTAATGACCATTTAGAGGCTACCAAACGGCCCCTAGGTTTTTGTTTGTTTGTTTTTTTTTTCTTTTGAGAAAATGAAAGCTTGATCCGGGTTTGGTATAAAGTTTGATTCTTGATTGAGAATTAATATAGAAAGAATTAGTTGATTTTAATGGAAGAAAATTCTAGAAAATAAAATCCCTTTTTGGACAAAATTAGGTCAAGATTCCCATGAAATTTGTTGGTCTATGTTTAGTTCAATTTGGGATTTTAGGATTGAAATAAGTTTGGTGCTTTAATGATTGTGCCACTAAGAAATGAAATTATTAGAACCCTAGGAAAGACTGTAGATGTAGGCAAGTTGTTGAAGTGCATAAATTTTATTTTTGGTTTTTTGTTATGGGTTTATTCTTGATTTGCATATAATTGATTATATGAGATGGGTTTTGTTCAATTTTGAATTTTTATGAATCTTTATTATATGAATATAAGCTAGTGTTGTTCTGATTTGAGGATAGGTTGTGCTTATCTTTAAACAAGGTTGTTGTTTATGTTTTTTCTTGTTAAAATTGAAGTTTGAATCTTGATTGTGAATTATTGTAGATTAAGTAAAGTTGATTTGATTGGAAGAAATAAAAAAAAAAAAAAAAATCCTTTTTTGGACCAGATGATGTGAAAATTTGCAGTGGATGTTTTGGGTATAATTTGGGCAAATTTGGAAAAAAAATTACAAATTCCCTTGAAATTTGTTAGTCTATGTTTGGTTCAATTTGGGATTTTAGGGTTCGGTTTATTCTTGATTTGCATTTGGTTGGTTATTTGAGATAGGTTTTGCTTAATTCTGGAATTATTTGAATCTTTTTGATCTTTAAACTTGAAACTAGGTTGTTTGTTTGTGTTTTTTCTTTAGCAAAGTGAAGCTTGATCTGGGTTCATGTGGGTTTGATTTAAAGTTTGAATCTTGGTTGTGAATTATTACAAAAATAGTAAGTTGATTTGATTGGAGGAAGTTTTTAGAAAAGTTTCCCTTTTTGGACAGAATTTGGTCAAGAATCCCAATGGATGTTTTTGATAAGATTGGGTTAATTTGGAAAAAAGAAATACAAATTTTAGGAAATCTGTTAAGTCTATGTTTAGTTTCACTTGGGATTTTAGGATTAGATCTTGGTTTTAAAAAGCGCGCCTTAAGCGCGAAGCGCATCTAGGCGCAGGCTGAATCGCCTTGTGTGACATAAGGCGCACTATGTACAAGAAGCGCAGCTGAGGCGCGCTTTTTAGGGGAAAATCGACCTAAGGCGCAGGCTGAGGCGCACGCTTTTTGTACATGGGTTGTTTCTATGCTTCTAAGTGTTGTACAGCAGGCTTTTTATGCTGTACATTTATGTTTTTTTTTCATTTTAAAACATATATAAAGCTTAATTATATCTAAATCATAGGTATTGGTGGCTAAACACTTATGGGATATATAAAATAAATTTTATAATCACTTTGCGCTTCGCGTACGAAAAGCTCACCGCTTTTGCGCTTCGCTTTAAAAAAAGCTTTTTTAGACCTCATCGCTTTTGTGCGCTTCCCGCTTTTTTAAACCAAGGATTAGATTGAAATAAGTTGGGTGCTTTGATGATTGTACCACTTAGGAAATGAAATAATTAGAACACTAGGAAAGACTGTAGATGTAGGCAAATTCTTGAAGTGCATAAACACTATTTTTTAGTTTCTTGTAGTTTATCTTGATCTTCTCATTTCTTCTTTTTTGAGAGAAAAATATATTGTGATATCAATGATAGAAAATAAAATCAATTTAATCAGCTAAATAAAGAATTGAACTAATAAAATCAACCATCACATGTTTTTTAAAACTAGAAGGGACTCAATTAAAAGCAAGAAAATCAGGGAACTCTTGAAAATGAAAATTGGGCCCTGGAGGAAGAATGTTAGTTAAGTTAATACGGATTTAATTAAATCAAGAAAATTAGCGTAAAATCTTGAAAGTGAAAATCAGGGCAGATGAGAAGGAATATGGGTATATGGTTTCGAGAATTGTGCAAATCGCCTATGGCGACAACATTCGACCCCTTACACGTTTTTGTCCATATTTTACACAACATTTGACCCGTTACACGTTCTTGTCTATATTTTACATGACCCGTAACTCCAAACAGGTTCTTCCTTATGACCTATGGCTATCCCGTTTATCTTTGTCCATTGGTCCATATATGAATCTGCTAACTGTCGGATGAGCTTCTATCATACTCTTTTCCTCATCAATCACGCTCAAAAAACTTCATAACATTCTAAAAATTCTGTTAAACAATTTTAAACCATATGATAGATGAGTAATACCATTAATCTTATATACATATTCATCAGATGGAGAGCATTTGTGAAGATACCGTTGTTTCAGAAGAGAAATATAACAACTTCACCCCAACACTTCGTTCCGGAGAGTGGTCTGATATTGGTCATCGATCCTATATGGAGGACACTCACATATGCATTCCAGACCTCGCTAGAACCTTCAACAATAAATATCTTGGCGAAGAAACCGTCTCATTTTACGGGGTAACTTTCTTTCTTCATTTTTATATAATTTAAATATATGGGAACATTTACTCCCCTGCTATATAAAATGTTCTAAGAGTATAACATGTGTTCTTTTTGGAAAAAAAAAATAGGTGTTTGATGGGCATGGAGGAAAGGGTGCATCAAAGTTTGTTCGTGATAATTTGCCAAGAATCATCGTTGATGATGCTAATTTTCCAATGGAGCTTGAAAAGGTAGTCACAAGGTCGTTTGTGGAGACGGATGCTGCATTTGCGCGGTCTTGTGCTCTTGAATCTACTCTTTCTTCTGGCACAACTGCACTTACTGCAATGATCTTTGGGAGGTTAGTTAAATAATTTATATTACTTTTTGTTATGTTGTCCCTTAAAAACATCTGTATGATAACAAATTAGTGAATCTAGATCAATATTTTAGATACTTTTTAATGTTGGAAATTGATATTTAAATAGTTGTGTTAGAAAATTGCATAAAAACCTGTTTTTTCTTTGTGCAACTAACTTTGTCCCAATCAAAACGCTTATACTTTCAGAAATTTCTATTCAAGATAATCTAGTAAATCGGTTTTCTGAATGAAACACTAGAAGTCAACTTGGTCAAACTTAATTTCTGCCATGCTATCATCTTGGTTTAAAAAAGCGCGCCTAGGCGCAAGGCGACCTAAGGCGCAAACCAAATCGCTTTGTGTGACACAAGGCGCAGGGTGTACAAAAGACGCAGGTGAGGCGCGCATTTTGGGCTAAAATTTGACCTGAGACGCAGATGAGGCGCGCGCCTTTTGTACATGGGGTGTTTTAGTGCAGCTGAGTGTTGTACAATAGGCTTTTTATGCTGTACATTTCTGTTTTTTTTTTTTTTCATTTTAAAACATATTTAAAGCTTAATTTTGGCTAAATCAAAGGTAAGGGATGCTAAAAACCTATGGGATATATAATAATTTATATAATCACTTTGCGCCTTGCGTACAAAAAGCTCACCGCTTTTGCGCTTTGCGCCTCGGTTTTAGACCTCGTCGCTTTTGTGCGCTTCCCGCTTTTTTTTTTTAAACCAGGCTATCATAATGACATGGTAACTTGTAGGTGTGTCAATCATGTTGGGTTGATGGGTTTCGGGTTGGCGGGTTGAATTGTTCAACCCGAACACAACCCACATTTTTATTTGTGTCAAAAACATCAATCCTAACCCTGAACAAATTTAAAATTGCCTCTGCTTAATGAATTAATCTACATGTGTCAAATGTGTTGGCGGGTAGTAATCAAGTCATAAAATATGGGTTAAACGAGTTAGTGGGTCGACCGGTTTAATACTTTAATTAGACTGGTTAGATTGGTCAACCTGAACACAACCCGTTTATTAAATGGGTTAGGTATTGCAACCCAAAACATGATTATCTTCGTGTCGGAAAATGCCACCCCTAGTAACCTGTATGGATTACCTTCCATTAAAACTTCTAAAAGTTTGATGGTCTTTATTAATAAAGATTTGGAAGCTTGATGGGTTTTTTTATACCTAAAATAGAAATTTGACCAACCTTTATCTTTTTATGGAATTATTATTTTTGGATAAAACAAAGTCATAAGAACCTATACAATTTATGTTTTAAAGTTGGAACTTTGTTTATGAGGCTTATGTTAACTTATTTTAAATAGGTCTTTACTTGTCGCAAATGCTGGAGATTGTCGAGCAGTTTTGTCTCGAAACGGGCTAGCTTTTGAGATGTCAAAAGACCATAGACCGTGTTGTGACAAAGAAAGACTCCGGATCGAATCCTTAGGTGGGTTCGTAGAAGACGGCTATCTAAACGGTCAACTAGGGGTCACTCGAGCCATAGGTAACTGGCACATCCAAGGGCTCAAAGAAACGGACAACCAAGCCGGTCCATTGAGTGCTGAACCGGAGCTCAAACTTGTGACACTAACAAAAGAAGACGAGTTTTTGATCATTGGAAGTGACGGGATTTGGGACGTGTTTATGAACCAAAATGCGGTGGATTTTGTGAGGCGACGGTTGCAGGATCATAATGATGTGAAGCGGTGTTGTAAGGAGATGGTGGAGGAAGCGATGAAGAGACACGCACTTGATAATTTGACGGTGGTTATTGTGTGTTTTCAGGCGGAACCGCCGCCGCCGGTGGTGGTGCAGAGAGGGAGAGTTAGGAGGAGCATTTCTGCTGAAGGTTTGCTTAATCTTAAATTCCATCTTGAAGGGTAAAAGATATATCTTTTTACTTATCTTTTTGAGCTGATGATGATGATGGTGGTGGTGATTATGATGATGATGATAAACTTATAGTTGTAAATACATTCATGTGAGGGAAGGAAATAAACTGAGAAGGGGGTAACTTGTATCTGGTAACACTTTGTACATTTCATTTAATGGTGATTAATCAGTTGCATCTTAATATTTATTAATAAATTTGAAAGGCATGTTTTTGTATAGTTTCAGGATATGATTTTTGTCTTGTTTGAAGGGTCCAGCTTATATGATTGGTTTTGAACGCAACCTTATATACAAACGCCGGTGTTCACAGCGATATACATGGATACGTATACTACATTCTAGTGCGATTGTATCGTGTTTGGTTGGTTGTGTTGTTTTTGTTGTTGAGTCCGGTTAGTGTAAACTAAAACGCGGGTGTTGTTTTCATTGTCGGGTCTGGTTAGTGTAAACTGTAGACTAACAAAATGCATAAACAAATAAAAGAGAATCTGTGTAAAGTGTAGACCAACAAAATGCATATACAAATAAAAGAGAGAATAATCTCAAAGAATGACTGAATACTCATATCAACACATCAAGTGAATGGAACAACAAAATTGAGTATAACCCGATTACAACTTAACCACAACGCATGTGCCCCCTCTTCGCGACACACTATATATTTGTAACCTATTGCAGTCTATTTGACTCGTTTTGATAAATAGGTTACATTGGTTGTTTTCGAGTTTCACGGTTTTAAGCGCACCCAACCTATTGTTATTGTCTATATAAATATATATGAGTCCTATTCAGGTTCATCGGACTAATCCATCAACCTAACATGACACTCTTAAGACTAATAATTGATGTGAAACTTTAAAGAAAGAGTAAACTGCCATTTTGGTCCCTGTGGTTTGGCCAGTTTTGCCACTTTAGTCCAAATCTCAAACTTATTACATCCAGGGCCCTGTGGTTTGCATTTTGTTGTCATTTTAGTCCAAAATCCAAAAAACCCCATTTTTGACTGTTGAGAGCTGCCTATTTTGTCCTTTAGTGCAGGGGTATTTTGGTCATTTTGCTTTTCATTTTCTTAATTAACTTCATCAACAAATAAATCATCATCATCATCATAAAACCCCACAGACTCTCTCTCTTCTCTCTCTAAATGGATCAGTTAAGTTGAGACCTAAATCGATCAACATAATCCCCAAATAAATCATCATCATCGTCCCACCTGAGCACCACTCCGGCGTCGTCCCTACCGGTCAGATCCACCATCGTCATCGTCATCTCTGCATTCCTCTCTCTCTCTCATGTTTCTCTCTCATTCGTGTGTATTGGAGAGAAAAGCTTTGAGTTTCAGATCTGAATCGAAATCAGAAATATTTTGATCTGATTGTTTGTGGGGGTTAGAGATCAGAGAGATTGGTGTTGGCGGTGGTTATGGTGGTGGCGGGTGGAGTGACGGTGGTGGCACTGCAGATATGTATATGTATTGAGAGAGAGAGAGAGAGAGAGAGAGAGAGAGAGAGAGAGAGAGAGAGAGAGAGATAGAGAGAGAGAGAACTGTTCTTTCGTGGTGTGTGTTGTTACTTGTTCTGTTATGCTTGTTCACCATGAGGCTGTGATGATTTTTATGCTTGTTCACCATGAGGCTGTGATGATTTCACCTAATCCGAGCTTGGCGTGGCAGAATCGGAGAAGGGCAAGTGCGCTTGCAACCTCTGTTTGCAGCCATGGCGGTTTTACAGATCTGAGCCTCGTTTTTTCTTGAAGATGTTCTTGATTTTCTGGGTTTTGATGATGGACTTTGAAGATGTTCTTGATTTTCTGGGTTTTGTTGTTGTTGAAGAAGATGTTCTTGATTTTCTGGGTTTTGTTGTTGTTGTTGTTGTTGTTGTTGTTGTTTTGATGATGATGTTTGATGATGTTCTTGAAGATACAGATCTGAGCCTCGTTTTTTCTTGAAGATGTTCTTGATTTTCTGGCTTTTGATGATGAACTTTGAAGATGTTCTTGATTTTCTGGGTTTTGTTGTTGTTGAAGAAGATGTTCTTGATTTTCTGGGTTTTGTTGTTGTTGTTGTTGAATTGCTTTAAATAAAACATAAATGACCAAAATACCCCTGCACTAAAGGACAAAATAGACAGCTCTCAACAGTCAAAAAGGGGGTTTTTTGGATTTTGGACTAAAATGGCAACAAAATGCAAACCACAGGGCCCTGGATGTAATAAGTTTGAGATTTGGACTAAAGTGGCAAAACTGGCCAAACCACAGGGACCAAAATGGCAGTTTACTCTTAAAGAAAAGAAAAAACACAAACATGAACCAATCACATATTCTCACAAAATTATATGTTCCCTATCACTCTCATCGCCACAACCCCGCATCCCCACTTTCATAAGCATCAAAGTTGGGCTTTTTTTTCTTATCCATTGAACTGGGTTAGGAAATCGTATATTACACGAGTTGATAAAAAAAATCATAAGCATCAAAGTTGGGCTTTTTTTATTATCCATTCGTGTTCTTATATTTCTTTAACTAGGTTAGGACACCGTGTATTAAACGAGTTGATCAATAAAGTATTAAATAAATAAATATTAATAAGTGGAAAAATAAAGGGGTTATTGGATTTTAATAATCCTAAGTTTCACCAGTTGGCCGATAATAATCCCAACTTTAAAAATTCCCTCCAATAATCCCAACTTGTAAAAGTTGTAAAAGAACCTATTATTCGTGGGATATGGCCTTCACGAAGAACCTTCTTCGTGCACAGTTGGGTTCTTCGTAGTGATGTTTCACGAAGAACCTAGTTCTTCGTGGGCTTTGGTTTTTCGTGGGCCCAGTAACATTCTTCGTGATGTTACTGGGCTGGGAGGTCTATATAAGACAGTTTATGTTATGCAGAACAGTCAAGAGAGCCTGTGTAAACACTGTGTGTATGTGTTTGTAAGTTTTGTCTTCCATTTAATCAAGTTAAGTGAATCTTTGGTTATGTGTGTGCTTTATACTTTGCTTTGGTTGCATATTTACAAGGATTCTGCACTTGTATTTGTGTTCTAACAACTAGAAAGTAGGTTTCTTGATCCTCCGAGTGGACCTACAAGTGGTATCAGAGCTTTGGCTCTCTTTCTTGTTGAAAACCAAGCATAGTAGTGTGTTTGAACAAGTTGTGAAGCATCTTGGAAGTGTTCCTGAGCTTGAAACAAGATATTTGAGTTTTTGTTAGAAAATGTCTTGAAAACTTAAGAAATCTTGTTGTTTTGCTAAATTTTTTTACAAAAACCTTGTTAAAATACATGGAAACATGCTAAAATACGTTTTTTCTTGAAATTTCTTGCAAAACTTTGACTCGACAACTTTTCCGACAAAGGGTTTGACCGGAGTAGTCACCAGAATATTCCTTTTGTTGAAGGATATTCTTGTACTTTTCTAAAAATTGAATTTTCCAATGTTTGTCTGATTTACCAGTTTGAGTCATTCACCAAACACCTTTCCAAATTGCAGGGATAAGATTATGCCTTTTTAAGTAATTTTTTCACCTACCATTCAACGAAAAACCCTTTTTGGAAAAACTCATCGACAAAGAACCTGTAGGCGAAGAACCATTCTTCGTGAGTTGATCTTTAACGAATAACTCATTCTTCGTGAGTTTACTTCCCACGAAGAACCCTCTCCTGGGAAGAACCATTGTCAATGAAGAACCTGGTTTTTCGTTGAAATTGGTTGTTCGTGAAGCCTATTCTTCGTGCTATAAGCTCTTCGTGTAGTAGTTCTTCGTGACTCCAGTTTTTAGACAATTTTCACCGAAGGTTTTTATTTCACTCATTGTTAGTTATCTCAAATTTTCAAGTACTTATCTTAAATCAACAATTAAAAATGAGCTCAAATCCTTGGGATTGGAGTGATAACTCAAGTACAAGCCAAGATCCTTCACAATGGGTCAAAGGATTAATGCCCAAACAAGAGATTACTGCAAATCAATGGGCATGTGTCGCAAATCAGAATCATAGCATTCGAAATCTTCTCTTAAACGAGAGTGAAACAGGAAGCAATAATCGGCCACCAAAGCTAAATTACATGAACGATTATCCAACATGGAAAGGTCGTTTTCATATGTACATTCTAGGGCAAAATACCGAATTTTGGACATGCTTTACTACGCCGTACAATGTAGCTCTCGAAGAAGCAGGTTCCAATCCACTTACTTTAGCGGGAATGAGCGATAATGATAAGAAGGCTCATGATCTTGAGAAGAAAGCCTTTGCTATCCTTACTCAAGCACTTCATAAGGATATTTATCATCAATTCGCGTATTGTACCAGTACAAAGAATTTGTGGGACTTCTTGGAAGCTAGAGGAGAAGGAAATGCAGTAACAAGAAAGATTCGTCATGACTTGTTAAAGAAGGAGTTTGAAGGATTTCTGTTCATGGAAAATGAAACATTATACGACATGGCTACTCGGTACTATCATTTTCTTAGTGAGATGCACTCATACAGGGTTACTGCTACACAACAAGAAATGGTCATGCGTTTTGCTGATGCTTTACCACCCAAGTGGAGTCAATTCATTGACTTGCTAAAGCATACCGGTGTTTTAGATACGCTTAGTATTTATGAATTCGTTCAAAAGCTTGAGAACAAAGATATAAGAAATTCGAAAGGCAAAACGAATTTCAGTTCCCCAAAACCCCGAGATATACTTTGGAGGTATTAACACTGGAGTTAGTACCAATCAGCAACCGAAACTTCAAACTGCGTTTGTGTCAAATACAAACCCTTATGGACAACCATTTGACCCAAATGCCTATCTACCACCACCCAAGCCAGCTCAATCTTTTGGTTCTCTTAAAGACCCTTATGGGCGACCATTCGATCCGAAAGCCTATCTTCCTTTTCAACAAGCTGCTCCTCAACAAACCCAACAACAACCATTTCCATTTGATTCTAAAGCCTATTTTCCCTTCACACAAGCTGCTCCACAACAAACCCAACAACAACCTTCTCGACCAGCTCCTCAACAAGCCTTTTATGGAAACTACAACTCTCAGCATTCCAACCCCAACACTGTCAGATTTGATACCTCAAACTTCACCAAAGTCAGTGTGGAAGGTGCTCGGGAACATATAGAACTTCTAAACACAATGGTGAGTGCTTATTGTGGATTTGTCGCCGGTCAAATTGGGAAATTAATTTGACAGACGAAGACTATCAACAAATAGACAGAGAGGAAATGGAACTGACGGATATAAAATGGGCGTTTGCAAGTGCGGTGAGAAGAGCTAAGGACTACATGAGAAGAACGGGTAGAACAAGCTTGGAGAGTAAAAGGGATACTAAGTATGGTTTTGATAAGGATGCAGTTACGTGTTTCAATTGTGGTGAGAAAGGTCACTTCAAACAGGAATGCACTCGACCCAGCAGACAAGGAAATCAAAATCCTTTCAGAAATCAATCAAGCTCATCCAATGCAAATCAGGTGAACAATGAAAGGAGCATTGTAGCAGTTAACAACTCGAGTAACTCAAAGCAGTCGGGGCCTTCCAATTCAAACAGGGCCTTAGTAGTTCATGCAGATGAAAGATGTGACTGGTCAGTTCAACTGGGAAATGAGGGAAATGAAGGAAATGGAGGAACTGCTTGTTATGCCAAGATCATCAATTACATCAAACATGTTCACAGAGAAGAGTTTTCTGAGGATGATGACAGTTCTGGGTATAGTGGTAGTTCGGATGAGGAAAGTTCGAGTACGGGTGGTTATTGTTCAGAATCGGATGTAAAGGAAAATCTTGATGCTGAGGTTGACAGTTTACTGAAGGAAGCTGATGATCTGAAAGAAGCTAAGGAGCTGAAAAGTCCGAAATCTGTGCTGATAAAGAAAGCTGAAGTTGCATCCAAGGAAATGGTGAAATTCTTCACCGAGGATGGATCTTTTTCTTATCAAATAGCCTTTATGGTAAATTTTGCAGCTTCGACTAGTCAGGTACACACCGAAACTCCTAGTGTATGCAATGATTGTGTAGAATTGAAACGTAAACTTGAAGTAGTTACTAGCCACAATCAAGGGTTGGTAGTTGATCTTTCGAAATGCAAGGAGGCAAATATGGCTTTAACTCACAATGAAAAAGAATTCAAATATGTAATTGAAACGCTTAAGAAAAGTGTGTCTGAATTAACAAAAACAGTTTTGAACAAGCAAACGGGTATTAATAACTATATTAATATCATTGAAGAAACAAAGAAGGAGTTAGCCATTTCCAAATGTGAGCATGATGTGATCAAGCTCAAATTGGAGAGTTATTCTAACTCCCGATATGTGCTTGATCATATCATTGAGGTTCAAAAGCTGAAAGGAGATGTTAAGTGCATTGGGTATAAATCATGCCCACCTCCGTTGAGACACAATTATACCAAGTTGCCTGATGAGGAGGAAATGCCACAGTTTGAACCATCTGTACATCTTAATCCCGAAGAGTTTGCAGCAAGATTAGGGTTCAAACTGGACGATTCCTCAAAGGAATCTGAAAAAACAGAAAGTGTGTCTTGTGTTGCGGAACAAAGTCCTCCAATAATTGAGGATTATGTTTCGTCAGTTGATGAATCAGATGTGAGTGATCAAGATCAATCTCTTGATAATAAAAAAGGAGTAGAAATTCCAGTTGAGAATCATATCCTGTGTGATCCTCCTACTCCAGTTGCCTCTGTTGTGCAAATTGACTCGATCAAATATGTAGAGGAATCTATGTCTACGTTTAAAGGCGATAATGTGTTGTATACTTTGATTGGTGATGATAAAATTTACTCAAACAAGGATTTCCCAATTAAAAACGTTAATCCGTCCATGATTGATAGAGTTTTGGAAGATTCTACCAGTAAGTTTATTGGTAAGGCGATCCCGAGAGTTACAGTAACTCAGTGTGATCCTGTTCCAAAATCTGAAGTTAGAAAACAATACGTGAATAAAAAATTACCAACCAAGGAACAACCAATCGCCTCTAAAAGTAAACAACAGGAAAAAAGAGCTAAAAAACCTAAGTTTGAGTCAAAAGGAGCTCGAAACAAGAAAAAGGGGAAGGATGTTAAATTTGTGGCCTCAAGCGGTACAGATAAAGTTGAGACTTTTGAAAACAAATCAAATACTGATTTTGTCCAACACGTCAAGATTTTAAAACGTAACAATGATAACAATTACACTCAACATACCAATGGGTGTGATAATGAAACAAGTACCTCAAGGCCTACAAGTTCAACATCGGGACATCGAACGAAATCTCCTAAATTTGTTGAAATGAGATCATGTTTTAAATGTGGGGAGTTTGGTCATATAATAAAAAAATTGTACAAACCCACCAAAACCAAAGTTTGTTGAAAAAGCCCCTCCTGAAAAAGATTACCAACATCGTTCTGTGTCACCTAAACAAGACAAACGTACTGTTAAGGAAAAAAAAAAGCAAAACAAAGACGTAAAAATATCAAGGTAATCAAGAAAGCGTTAAAACCGGATGTTGTAGAAAAGGAACCAAGTTCATCAAACTCGTCAAAACCAGAAATGTCTAAATCTATAAATAACAGTCAATCCGGTAAACGACAACAATCTTGGAAACCTAAAACCGGTACAGTTTTAGTGGGAGGCACACCATTTCCAAATCATCAAGAAATAGAAATCACATTTCTTGATGATAAGGGTCGACCCAAGACCACTAAGGCTTGGGTCTCCATCTCAAACTGATCGTGTAGTGTATTGTGCAGGGTATTCCAGGAGGAACTGTGATTAGTCTTTGGATTGTTGACAGTGGAGCATCCCGGCACATGACAGGCGACTTAAAGCTCCTGTATGATGTGAAAAGCATTAGGGGAGGTTATGTTGCCTTTGCTAGAGATAAAGGCAGTTACATCACTAGAGGAGGAATGATTTCCAATGGTGTTGTGAGTTTTGACAAGATCAATTATGTTCGTCAAATTGATCACAATCTTCTTAGTGTTTCGCAAATCTGTGACAAGAAGTTCACAGTTCATTTTGATGATACCGGTTATTATGTGCTGAAACCCAGTTTTAAAATCCCAGAAGAATGGATTCTGTTAACGGCTCCAAGAATTAATGATTTGTATATTCTTGACATGAGCCAAGCTATTACCACGTCTGCACAAGTTACATGTTTTGTCTCAAAGGCCACTGGAAAGGAGTCCATATCTTGGCACAGACGTATGGGATACATTCACTTGAGGAAAATGAATCATTTGGTGAGAAATAATCTTGTGAATGGTGTACCAGTGAAGAGCTTTCATTTACAAGACGTCTGTGTATCGTGCCAAAAGGGAAAGCAAGCAAAGAAGTCCCATCCGATCAAGAAAGTCAACATCGTCAACATGCCTCTTGAACGTCTTCATATGGACCTCTTTGGACCTATGAAGCACAAGACTACGTTTGGAGATGCTTCTTGTTTGTTTGTTATTGATGACTATTCAAGATTTTCATGGGTAGCTATGATGGCTCACAAGAGTGAAACTCCGGAAATCCTCAAAAATCTTCTCACTTTACTTGAGAATTTGTACACTTTGAAATAAAGTGAATCAGAAGTGACAACGGCACTGAGTTCAAGAATCAGGTTATGGATGAGTTCTGTACTTCTAAGGGAATTCTGCATGAATACAGTTCTCGTTATACCCCACAACAAAATGGTGTTGCTGAGAGGAAGAATAGAACGCTTATCGAGATGGCAAGAACTATGTTAGTAGAGTCGGAACTTCCTGTTTAGTTTTGGGGGGAGGCTGTGGCTACTGCTTGTTATACTTTGAACAGAGTTCTTGCTGTTAAAAAGCATGGGAAAACATGTTTCGAATTGTTGCCCAAAAGGAAACCGGATGTGTCTTACTTAGAACCTTTTGGAGCTCCATGCACTATTATTGATCCACATGACAAGTTTTGTCCAAGGGCTATCGAAGGTTTCTTTCTTGGGTATGCTACTCCAAATTTTAGATTGTGGAATCTGACAACTAAAAAGATTGAAGAATGGGGTGAAGTTAAGGTTCAAAGGTACACTGAATGTGTGAGAGCTCCGAGTGCACCTTGGATGTTTGATTATGATGGACTGTTTGACTCCTTTAATCTGCCAAACTTTGATGATGCATATGCAACAGCTCAAATGTTACTGGAAAGGGATACTGCAGTTGACTTATCATTAGTACGACCAATTATTGTTAACCGACAAGAGTCTACTTCGGTTAATAATGTTGTTCAAAATGAGGAGTTTGAAGATGCAGCTGATTATAATGTTTCGTCGTAAGATGAGGAATTTCATGATGCAAATGAAGCCACTTCAGCTCTTGTTCAGGGTGCTTCTAAAGCAACCTCTCATGTGCAGGGTCAAGGCAATACTGAAGGCAATGCATCCACATCTACGACGACCCAAGGCATCGATTTGGTTGTTGATTTGAAAATCAACAATTTGGGTATTAATGCTCGAGTTCCTGATGTTCCTGAAACTCAAATTCATGATACTCATCCTCGGCAGAATATTATAGGAGATGTCCAAAGTGGTGTGCAGACACATAATTAGCTTTGAAACAACCAGAATGCTGGTTTGTATTCAGCAATTAGAGAATCCTAGGAGCAGAATGATTGGTCTTTCGCCTGATATGTTTGTCAAGTTGAGCCAAAATCATGGAAAGAGGCGATGAAAGACGATTCATGGGTGGAAGCAATGCAAGAGGAACTTCAGCAGTTTCAGAAATTGGGAGTGTGGAAATTGGTTGACAGGCCCCCGAACTATAAGAAGATTAGTACTCGATGGGTTTACAAGTGCAAGAAGGATGACCGAGGTGTCGTTGTGAGAAATAAAGCGAGATTGGTTGTCCAGGGCTTTAATCAGGTAGAAGGTATTGATTATAATGAATTTTATGCACCGGTGGCACGTCTTGAGGTGATAAGGATTTTCTTGGCTTATGCGTCCTACAAGAAGTTCATTGTTTATCAAATGGATGTGAAGAGTGTATATCTTCATGGTGTGGTCGAGGAAGAAGTATATGTTGAGCAACCGCCTAGAATTGAAGATCCGATTCATCCTGACAGAGTTTGGATTCTAAACAAGGCACTTTATGGTCTTCATCAAGCTCCAAGGGCTTGGTATGAAACGTTATTATGTATCCGACATGTCTTCTTGCTCGTTATCAGTCCAATCCAAAAGTTTCTCATTTGATGGCTGTTAAAAGGATTTTTCGTTATCTGAAGGGTTGTACAGGCATTGGTCTTTGGTATCCTAAGGATGATAACTTTGATTTGATAACAATTAGTGATTCTGATCATGGCGGCTGCAAGATTGATGCAAAGTCAACATCAGCGGGATGTCAGTTCTTGGGGAATCGCCTAGTCACGTGGCAATGTAAAAAGCAGACCTGTGTGGCAACTTCAACATGTGAGGCTGAGTACATTTCGGCTTCTAGTTGCTGCTCTCAATTTTTTATGGATCCAACAGCAAATGTGCGACTACGGTTTTGAATTCCTAACTACTCCTATTTATGTTGATAATGAAGCTGCTTTACAGATCACTCGTAATCCTGTACAGCACTCAAAGGCCAAACACATCGAGATTAAGTATCATTTCATATGAGATTGTTATGAAAAGAAACTTATCGATGTTGTTAAAATCCACACGGATCACCAACGTGCCGACCTGTTTACAAAAGCTTTTGATAAATCACGTTTTGATTATCTCCTTTTGGTCAATGGCATCTAGGTGAAACCCGAGTGAATCATCTTGGGCAAATCGTTTTTGTAAATATTTTCTTAAAAACCAAAAATACAAAAAGATCTTCATTTTATTAACTTTTTGCATTTTAGGGGGAGAAATCTTAAGAAAATACAAAAAACACCAGAAAATTTCAAAAAATCCAAAAATATGTCTTTTTATTTATTTACTGCTTTCCGTCTTTACTTTTTGAAAAATGAAAAATACAAAAACATCAGAAAATTGCAAAAATCCAAAAGTATGTCTTTTAGTTACGTATTTTCTGCATTTAAGGGTGAGAAATTCAGAAAAATCCAAAAACATTGAAAAATTTCAAAAATACAAAACATTAAAAAAAAACCCAAAAATCAAAATGAGTTTCTTGGAAAGATAAGAGAAGATGATGATACACCAGTGGTTTGTCAAATACGGTCAAAAATGCAAAATGAAAAACGATAAGTAGCTCTACTAATGATGTATCGGTAGGCTCACAATCAGATTAAAACGTGCAGGTTTATATAAACATAACGAACTGCAAGCCAGGTGGGAACCATTCATTGGCATATGGTCTTTTTACCAAAATTTCGTTTGATAGTATGCTGAGGTTCTGAGATATGCGTTCTTTATGCTGATTTATCATCTGGGTATCATGGTTGAATCTTTTACCGAAAAATAACGGGGACGCAAGTCAAGATCTTCCATGATACCATACATACGTGTAAATATTGCATACGACCTCAATAAGTGATAAACAATCACATGTCCAAATGAATAAGTGATAAAATATCACAGTTTATCTGGGAGTCAAGTTCGTCTCTTTGTCGGTACGATGGTACTAACCTGTTCACGGACTTGCTCCTGTGCCTTCATGCATCTGAAAATCAAGTTCCTCATCAATAAGTGATTTAATCACATAGGGCTTGGTTTCAATCAAGAATAAGTGAGTATCTCACAATCTATACGTTCAAACATATGATAAACAGTATACTCACTGGTAAGATGAATTCTCGTGCATGTCTTGATACGAGAATGTGTCGTGAGTGGATGAACACCGGCGAGTAGTATAAATCATACATTAAAGCGTATCTCCTAATCGTGATTGCATCTGATAAGCTGAGCTTATGTGGACAACAATACCGATAATTGTGGTAGGATGCTTATCTTAATATTTACAAGAAACAAAATCCGTTTTTGACAAGACCGTAAGCTGGTATGATTCTCTTACCTTGAAACTCGAAAAAGGTTGGTAACTTAGTGTACAGGTAGTTAATGTTTGTTTTAGTTTACCTATTTGTAATTAGGTTTTTTAGTTGTTATTTTTATTTATTTTATAATTTAGTTTTTTGATTAGCCTAAGTTGACGCTCGAATGTTTTCTACCTGAAGAAAGCCCAAAACCAACTTGTCTTTAATATCACAACTTCATAAAAAATCCTTTTTGCAAAACTGGTAAACATAAAACAAAGTTTCTTGAATCTGTTCATGTTTCTTCTAAGTTGGTTATTTCTGTGTTTGGAAAGGTCACGAAGAACCATTTGGTCAACGAAGAATAGAGTTGGTCAACGAAGAACCATTCTTCGTGGCTATTCTTCATTGTTTTGGGCCTTCACGAAAAACCTTGGGTTCTTCGTGGATCAAGTGAACTGGACTACCCTGTTTTAAGCCCAAATATGGTCGCGTACCTGGATCCGGAAGGGAAGATGACTGAGTTCAATGAAATTACGAGGTGGTTACACGAGTCAAGGATAAATGAGGCCATTACTCATCAAACGCCGCTATACAAGACGCTTGTTAAAGAATTCTGGGATTCGGCGGATGTGATAGTGGTTGACGGAAAGGAGATCATTCGTGGGCGAGTAAAGAAACAGAATGTGGATGTGTCTGTTGAAATTCTCAACACTGTCCTGCAACTAAATGACAATCCAGAAGCTCCATATTCTATTCCGATTATGTGCCAGTGTGGGTGTTTGCTACGTATGAAATGCATTGATGATATCTTCGGAGGATAAATCAACAAAACGAAGTTGCCGATGCGTTACAAGTTTCTGTTACATATCCTCATTCAGTGTTTGAGCAATCGACGAAGCGGTTATGACATGGCAAGTAATGACTTGATTGGTTTAATGGTCGCCTTGGTATTGAACAAACCGTTCTGTATTTCAAGGTATCGATTCTCGAACATGAAGGAGAACTTGAGAAGAACAGGAGCTAGTGGTCATAAGTTTTGGATGTATCCAAGATTTCTACAAATGATTATGCACGTGCAACATCCTGATCTTCCAAAGGAGGCAAATGATGTTCTGAAGATTGATGTAATGATAGAGCACACATTGAAGATTTTCAAAGCTGTAGCTGCTAAACGTTACCAGGTTTTGTATGTAGGTTCATCAGTTAGATGTGAAGAATGCGTTTTTACATGGCCATTTAAATGAGACTGTATATATGCATCAACCTTCGGGTTTTATTGACAGGCGTTATCCAGGTTTTGTATGCAGGTTAAAGAAGTCTCTCTATGGCCTCAAGCAGGCACCACGGGCTTGGTATACCCGGTTTGCTACATATATTCTCTCTAGGGTTTTCGCAGCAGTGTATGCGACAACTCGTTGTTTGTTTATACCCACGGTCATAATGTTGCATATCTCCTTTTATATGTTGATGATATTGTCCTGACTGCTTCTTCAGATGCATTCCTACATGATATCATTCAGAAACTCTCACGAGAGTTTGCTATGACAGATTTGGGTCAATTACACCATTTTTTGGGGATTAAGGTTACACGTCGACCCACATGTTTATTTTTGGATCAATCTCAATATGCCAAAGAGATTATTGCACATGCCTCGATGACGGACTGCAAGCCTTGTGCAACTCAAGTTGATCTTTCATCTAAATTAAGTGCCACTGACGGGCCCCTCTTTCATGACCCGACTCTTTATCAGAGTCTGGCAGGGGCGCTTCAGTACTTAACTTTTACCAGGCCAGATATCTCCTACGTAGTGCAGCAGG
This sequence comes from Helianthus tuberosus, assembly GCA_030545235.1. Classification (NCBI taxonomy): domain Eukaryota; kingdom Viridiplantae; phylum Streptophyta; class Magnoliopsida; order Asterales; family Asteraceae; genus Helianthus; species Helianthus tuberosus. The sequence continues at coordinate 197,111 of JARYGA010041560.1, forward strand.
TTTGTTTATTTATGCATGAACCTCATGACTCCCATTATGCTTTCTTGAAACGGATTTTGCGCTACTTACAAGGCACATTGAATTATGGGATTCAGATGGTTCGTTCTGTTACGCACTCCCTAATTGCGTATTCTGATGCTGATGCAACTCATGGTTGCTTGAGGACAATCAATGATAAGTGTGGGGATGTGATGGAGTGTGTGAAAACCGGGTGCTAAAGTGTATTATAACAAGTGTTTTATTTTCGTGAACTTGATTATACGTGTCGAATATGATGTCTACGGGTTTTTATGGTTTCTTAGGTTAAATGCGTAAATGGTGAAGTTTGGAACACATCGTGATGGCACGGAACAAGCAAGGATGTTTATCATGAGAGTTGACTTTGTTCGGAGCTTGTTCGGATGAGAAAACGACCTCAAAGCTCAAGAAACGCAAAAGTAATGAAGTTTAGGAGGTTTGTTTATTATTATACGAATGTTGCATGAAAGTGGTTCTCTTATACATCAGCCAAAAATGTCCAGCGAAGTCAAAACGTAGCCTACGGCTATCTGAACATAGTTTACGGTTTAGAAAAGACAAAGAGACAGAAACATCAAACCGTAGGCTACTGTTGACGTACGTAACCTACGGTGGACAATATTTAATGCACATGGAGGAAGCATAGACTTTTGGGTATTGGAATTCTTTTGATTGGCAGAACATCATGTGCACTAGAGTTTTTATGTCAACAGCATCATCATCACATCTTGGGACGCATCCATCATCACCAGGGGACAAGACAAATGTTTACACTTTTTGGAGGGGCCCACACACGTGCATCTTTAGAAAAATGAAGACAAGACTTTTGGGGCTGACTTGTGAAGATGGGCCACCATATGCACGTGAAGGGGGGTCTTTGGTTTCTTTTGGATTCAAGAAAAACAACAACATCATTATTCTTTTTTCGGTTGGACTTTTGTATTTGTTTCATTGGGCCGATAACAACATAATCATCATCATAGCTCAAGTGGGCTGCCATCTTGACTTGGAGACATGTTGGGCCAATCTTGGGACGACAACTTTGGAGAAAACAAACTCACGTGAAGAAGGGAGATTGGAGGCAGACATCAGCATTATTAAAGTCAAGGAATCATCAAACATCATTATTAGTAGCCTTCTTTCACGCAGACCAAGGGCCCAAACATTTACGTGAATATTGAGGGGGATTTCGAAGAATATTAAGAGTGCAGCCAACATTATTTTGAGAGGCACATGCTGGACTTTTTGGACGCAGAGATAGGGGGCCCAATATCAATCATCATCATCAACATGGGCTTGGTGCATGCATAGTGGGACGAATAGGAATTGCACATCATCAATTGGGAGGCAGTGGTCATATATGATATATCATTCACGCAGATAGGGATTATCACTGGACGGCAGCCGCTACTTGGCGGAGACACATGCGACCGACATACAAAGCTTCTGAAGATCAACAAATCACCATGAGCGGCTAGTCTTCTATGGTTTCCTCCGGATGGAGGGTTTTTGTAAGTTAGACAATTTTATGTGTTTGAGACAATCGTTTAACTTGGTGATCTAAGCATTCGATGCATTTCACCATTGATTTGATTTATTGATTGTAAACAGTTGTATTTATTTAAACCTTTATTTCTAAGCATTCAGTTCCCGAGAGTTCTAGTAATTGGGATATATTTGACATGGGGTTAGGGTTTGTAATTGTAATTGATAATCATTCGATAACCCCCCGTTATGAATTGACCGGAGTACTTAGTCATTGGTTATCACAATTAATTAATCGAGTTTAATACCTATGTCTATGTAGGTTACGATTAAACACATAGTGGAAACTAACTGTAAAACCTGAAATCTGGAGGAACCATTTTCTCTCCTATTGATTTAAACCTTAGTTTTTATTCGTTAACTTAGACAATTCTCTTAAACAATCAAACTCTCAAATGATTTTTACTTTTTAGCATTAGTTAATTGATACTTAGCATAATAACACTTTCCATAATCCTCCTCTGGTTCGATATCCGACTTACTCTAGCTACTAGTTTCTTACGGTTTTTGCATGTCACTAACGACAGACATCACTTAAATGATACGTGTATATTTTAAAGGCAAATATTATAACTGGATTCAGGTTGAGATCTGAGGTTATAGTCTTAGAGATTTATAATAGGCAATGTTAACTTATGAGTTAGGAACACATCATGACAACTGATCTCAATTGCAAAATTATCTGTAGTGACTTGACAAAGTCACTACTAAGGTTTTAGATCCAACAACCTGAAGGTTGATTAAAGATCTAGTTGTGGGATGAGACTAAAGCCCATAGAAAAAGGGTGTGTGAAGGAAACCTAACTTAGTTTACTGGAGATCCATGATCTAATTTCAATAGGACAACTAATTCATATGCCTAAGGGTGGTCATTGTGGGGACATACCTGATATGCATAAGCTAGTATATATGGTTATATATACCCCTAAACTATGAAAGAGTTTTTAAATACGTCCTAGTTCATTCATATGAAATTCAGTGACAAATTGTGAGGTTAAGCATATTAGGTGGTAAATGATTTTGGCTAATCATGGTAACCATGATGCTTTTAATGATTTAAGGAAAATTACCTATGTTAAAGAGAAGTGGGGTCGCCTCGAATGGAATTGGGAGAACAATTCCTAGAGCTCTCACAGAACCAGGAAAGTGTTCCACGACCATTATTGGACACGACTATGAGTGGATGACCCGGCTAAGGAGAGAATTAAGTGCATTGTCATCTACACAAATGTGGGTTCGTTCAAGGAAATTGCATCTACAAACCACTAGGAGATTAAGTATGCTCCACAACTTATCGTGCAATACTCCAATATTGAGGTTGGATTGAAAATTTTATGTGTTTTGAACGATCTCCATTCATGTGAGGGATTGTTGGAAATTTAGATTGTATGAATAGATATTAATTTAATGAAATTATAATTTAGTATAATTATTATTTACTAGACTCTTTATATGGGTGATAAACTCTTAAGTAGAGTTTTTATGTTAATTTATTAGTTTTTATTAGAGTTCATGTCTCCAATAAAATCTCTAATTTAGTGAGATTTTTCTGCACCCCATGTCTCTTGTATTAAAAGTAGGCTAGGTGCCTAACTTGATGAGGATATAAAAATACAAGAGAAGTGATACAAGAAAAATACATGAATACATGGAAAGTTCTTGGAAAATAATAAATACTTGAAGACCCATGTGTTGGGTACTTAGAGAGATAAGTTTTCTCTATTCGATTTCATCACCTTCGTATCATTATTTTTCACAAGTTCTAACACTATAATTTTATCCGGTGTAACCTCGGGCACGTGGCTATTTCGGGTAGTACAAACTGTTTTGGCTGTTGTACCCTGGGAGACAGACGCATCATCTTTAGTAGAGACGCGAAATCTGTTTTAAGGGAAGCGTGTTGAACACGTGTCTCAGCCACAACCATCCTGTTTGTTCCTTTTGTAGCAAATTATTGTACAAGATTACGCGGTTCAAGACCTCGTTGAAGCATACACAACGGATCGTACAACAAAACACAATTCAAGAGTTCGTTGAACACTACACAACATACAATACAAGAAGACGTGATTAAAGCTCTTGTTGAAGACTAGAGCTTGAATCAATCTAATTATATATGTTGTATTATACGTTATATTCGTTAGGATTTGTAGACGGTACATGTACTATAATTTCATAAATATATTTTTACTATTTTTTATTTACATAAGTTTTTATTAAAATTGTGACTCGTGTCCTATATAGGTAATCTAAACAACAAAACTAACATGAAAACCAATAAATTATGAAGCCATAATCAAGCATAAATAATTCCTTTCCACTGCCATGTAGAAGAGATAACGAGCCAGTAAGTTTTTGCAGTTTCAAAGCCAACTAACATCATAAGATAACTCTAGTCAAACTGGGTCAACATAACCAACCATGTAGTTATCTAAACCAATCGAGCTTCCTATTACCAAGCAATTCCTCATTTCAAGTGTGAGTTCAATCACATTGTACTACCTATATTCCAAACACTACACATAATCTAACAAATTTATAGTTAATACAACAAATTTCATAACCTACAATTTTGGCCTAAAAATAAAAAACCGTCTAGATACCAAAATCAATAAAAATGGATTACAATTACATACAAAACAAACAGAACAACAATTAAAACAAACATAAGAGTACCTTTTCAAAACGTGATCAAGTAGTTCATCAGTGCAAAACCACTCGAGAATAACATCGATCAGTTCACCACAACTTTGATCGATTGCGTGCTTCATAAGTTTCTCGAGATCGAAAACCGAATTCGGATCCGATTTGAGCATGTTGATGACCATACACATTGCCGGAGCCTTGCAGATTCTGTGCTAAGGTGTGCGTACTTTTTGTGCATTGTTGAGGATTTCTACGACATCTAATCATTGAAGGATCATTGCCATAAGTTCGTGAGGCATATGAAGCCGGTTTGAAGTTTGCTCCGTCGGTGGCGACGTCTTTGCGGTGGTGGTCGAAACCATGGAAAGTGGAATCCGATTTTTGGGTTCATTGGTTTTTCTCTATCTGACAGGATGAAGAACTGGGAGAAGCATGAAGAGTAGGGCTTTAAACCCTAGAAACTGTCGCAGGTCCCACCACCATCAAACACCAGCCCACCAACGTCAACATCCCCGTCATCAATCTCTCTCTCTACCTCCTCTTCTCTCTCAGACTTTTACTTTCTCTCACTAAAATTCTGAATGTGTGTCTTGGAAATAAGTGAAGAAAGAAAGCACGTGTGTTTCAGATGGTGATGAGTAACTCATCGCCCAAATTAGCCAACAAGAGGATGAATGCTTTAAAACTTGTACAAACATGTCAAGCAAAAACTACAATCCATCAAGCACAACCAAGACTAATAATTGATATTATATAAAAGGGTCTACATATTCCCACACCCAAACCCCTATTTCCACACCATAATAGACGCCTCGTATAGGGCTATACGAGGCGTCTAGTGTTCCTTTTCCCGACCAACTTCTGAACCTCGTACAACGTCACATCAGTCACATTAGACAGGGAGTCCAGGCCTGTACGAGGGACTAATATGAGGGTACTAAGACGCCTCTTATAGGCCTATATGAGGCGTCTTAGAGACTGATTTGACTATGTGTCTGACATGTGACTTAAAGCAATATGGGGCGTCTAGAGCTATACGAGGCGTCTATATTTCATATAAAATGCTACATACAGTTCATTGTTGGTCCACCTGAGCATTCAACATTCATTTCATTATGTTTCTTCTACTATTTCTTCCAAAGAAACTCTTGTTGTTTGCATTTGTATTCTTATCATCCCGAAGTGTTGAAATGTCATCATACTGGGACTGCAACTATGTCTTCGGGCAGTATTCTAGTGAAAACTGGGTGCCCGAAAGCGTCCGGTAACAATTATTAGCTTAAATGTTTTAATTACTTGTTGTTTTAGTTTATTATTTACTAATGATAATACGGTCATATCACACCCCGATATTTCCACGTATTACCGGTGGGCCCGATGGGGAGTATCATTACGTAGTTGATATCATCATAGTCAAATATTCACAGTTCAATGCACAGCGGAAGTCTAAAGTAATAATATTACAAACCGAGTTGAAAGTAACATAAATATTACAAACGGAATATAAGATGGATCCACAGGAGGATCTAAAATAAAAGAGATATTGTTCAACAGATTTTTAAGCATCAAAAGCTTGCAAGGCTCTTTATTTGATAGTAGGAGTAGCCAACCCATTTCGCTTAGTACCTGCACTTAACCTTTTTTGAAAATACGTCAGTTTACACCGGTAAATACAATTAACCGACTCATTTTGAAAATGTTAAGGAAAATTGATGTAAGTGCAAAAGGCACAAATAATCTTTTATAACTTGGGATAATTATTAAAAAATAATCTTGTAAAAGAATTATATGTTTGTCATACGTTCAGTAGCCCGGGTTAGAAGTACCGGGTTAAAGATTAATAGACACAACACATAATATACCCACGGCGAGTTATTCTCAACAAGCGGGTTTATCTTTTTACATACGCACCGGCAGGTGTATGCCTACACCCCGTGCTAAAGTCGTGGCCATTTCAATGAATGAGCCGAGGATATCCAGGACATGGTCATTAACCCTCCAAAGGCGTAAAACAAACAAAACAGATTAAACGGGTTAGCTCAACGATCTAACCATTATTCGATTAAAAATTCAATACCCGACCAAGCGGTATTAATAAATACCGTACCCCAAGCCCGTATAACGGAAAATAAGTTAAAAGTATTTACCTGAGCAAAAATACAAGTTTATCTCAGCCGTATAACAATCAGTAAGTGCAAATATCTTTTATTGGGCTCCTAAATCTGGAACGAAGGTTTTAATAACCTATTAGATTCCTAACGGGTCTTACTTAAGTTTAAACTTAGACCGGTTAGTTTTAATGAAAGGTTTACGGTTCAAAACGCAAGATTAAGCGAAAACCGGATTAGAATGTGATTTAGACCCAACAAGTAAAAATACTTGCATAATATGGGTAAACCAAACACATTCTGGATTTTGAAGTGAAAATGATAAGGTTTGACCCGTTTCGCTCAATTTATGCAAACTAGTTACATAAACCGCACCGAACGCGAAAAATGCATAACGGGTAACCAAAGAGTCAAGAACAGGTTCCCTAAGTTATTATGCTCAAAATGTGTTATGATATCAGTAGGATACCTTCCATTATGCCTAAAACGGATTTAAAATCAATTTGAGCCACGTAGGGGTATTTTGGTCATTTAAAAGATTATAAAAGAGGTTAAATGACAATATGAGGTTCTGGTCTAAAATGATCAGTAAAAATATTTATTTTAATAAGTTATATCAGTAAGATAATATATATATATATATATATATATATATGTGTGTGAAATTTATCATTTATAACCAAACTATGCACCATAGGGGATTTTGGTCATTTCACATAAGCTTTAAGGGTCAAATTTGGAAATATGAGTTTAAAACTTTTATTTACTGTTAAAGTATAAAAAATTTACTTAGAACATCAGTAGGTAATAAGTCTTATGTGTCAAAAATAGTTTTAACCCATACTATGTGTTTAAAAAGCGTAAAATTCGGTATTTGACGGTATTCGGGTTGATTAAGTAAATCTGAGATTTTGATCAGCCCCTACTGTTTAAAATAATTTATTTGATGTATAAAATCAGTAGAAAAAGGTTCGATATGTAAAGGATGTGTAAAACTCATTTTATTAGCAAAAAGGGCATAACCGTCAATTACCGAATCAATGCAAGAACCCTATGTTATGATCAGCTTAACAGTTAACAAAAATTTCCAAAAATCTCTAAATATTATATAATAACAGTGGGTAGAAAGTTTGGTGTGAAATTTGGGTTTAAATAGGTTTTATGCCGAAAATACTGTTTAATTAATAAAAAGACTTCAATTTACGATATCGAGCATAACTCCTAATTTAGATCACAAACTGATGTCAAATTTTTAAGACATGCTTATAAATCAGTAATAAAGGTTTTTGTCCTCTCACATTTTCAAAAATCTCATTTTAATATCAAAAGGGCATAATGGTCAACTTTTAAGCATTTAACGTAAACATGCAATGAACTAGGATTTCTATGGAACCAGGTTGTATAACCTCAGAGGGTTATACTAACCCATAATATGGTCCTAAAGGAATCCTAAGGCATATCTAAACTAAACTAAATCGGGTCAGAACTGAAAGTCAAAGCAAAAGTCTACTTTTGCGCCTTTCAGTTCCGAACCGTGCCTAAACTCAGAATTGTCGGGTTGAACATGCTTAGACATATTCTTATATTATTTACCAAGTTATTTTAATGTTAAAACATGCTCCATAACCTCTTCATTGTTAGTTATGAATTTATTTGCAAAAATTGATTCTGTTGGCTTTTTATAAATAAGTTTGACCCGATAATTGACCAAGTAAAAGTGATAATCAGTAGGTGCCTTTTTAAGGGTGTATTACCTACATAATTACCAACTCATAGCCATTTTTAAAACAATTAATGGCTGGACCATTAGTGATTAATCACTAAGTCAAAGCTTAATTATGATGGCTTTGACTTTTGGTCATTAAACTAATAAAACTTGAACTTAAGAAGCTAAGAATACATACTAGTGTCCTTAGCACGAGTTTAGAACTGAAGGAAGCTTTCTTGAACTCCAGGAAGCTCCAGAGAAAGAAATATGAAGTGATTTTCAAATGTGCAAGTGATCAATGAAAAATAAGAGCCTTATATAACAAATTCCACTTCACAAGATCACTCCACATGCCCCTATATTGATCCCAGATGTTACCAGGTGTCCCTAGTGCATGAAAAACCATTGACACAGTCCCTGGTATCGATTTGAGGCATGAAAAGGTGGTGTAACAGGCTGAACATGCAACTGTCCTTATTTTTCTGCATCTGACACTCTTATGCGGCCCGCGTAAGAGTTGGCCTAAGGTTTACGCGGCCCGCGTAAAGGGAAATTTCTAGTAAACAGTTTCAGTCCCTGGTCCATTTAAACTTTATTTTACTTCCATTTATTGCATTTAGGACCCCCATAGTTATATTTTAAGGACCTCCATTAAGCTCCCGGTTAGATGTACGATCACCCGAAAAGTGTTGTTTTCTTCGAAACTCCACAAAATGAATATCCAACATTCTTGTGAGCAAAATATTTAATCATTACAATGTTTGTGGGTTCATTAAAAGGTCACTCAGAGGTTACTTTCAACATGTTGACACTTTTAACACCCATGCTTCGTAAGATCCTTATTTTAAGCACCAACGACTTCCAATGTTCGACAAATTATTCATTAAAGAATACGAACGTCGTATGAGGTCAATCAAAGGCACAAGAATGGCATGTTGACACTTTGGATCCTTTTACTAACATACTTACATTGTTTGACAATTTTAGTCCCTCAGGAACAATTCCTTACACGTTTAAAGTTCATGACACGTGTCTTTATTATATTGGTCGTGATTTTACGAGGTGTTACATCCTCACCCCCTTAAAAGAAATATCGACCTCGAGATTTACTGAAATAAATGAGGGTACTTCTGTTTCATTGTGGATTCAACCTCCCACGTGTATTCTGGGCCTCTACGGGCATCCCATTTAACCTTGACGATCGGTACATGCTTTCTTCGAAGTTTCTTAACCTGTCAATCCTCGATCGAAAAAGGTTTTTCAATGAACTTTAAGCTCTCATCTATCTGCACGTCCTTATGCGACATTGCTAGCGACTCATCGGCTAGACATTTCTTTAGGTTGTAGATATGGAACACATTATGAATTCCACTGAGCTCTTCAGGTAGATTTGTAAGCCACAGTTCCGACACATTCGATGATCTCGAATGGTCCTATGTATCTTGGGCATAGCTTGCCCTTCTTGCCCAAACGCATCACCCCTTTCCAGGGTGATACTTTAAGTAACACTTTGTCACCTACCTCAAATTCCAAAGGTTTACGCCTTTTATTTGCGTAGCTTTTCAGCCTATCCCTGGCAGCTTTGAGACAATCAAGTATCTGCACAATCTTATCTGTCATCTCCAGGACTATATCAGGTCCTGTCAGTTGGACATTTCCAACTTCCGCCCAACAAACTGGCGTCCTACACTTTCTTCCATACAAAGCTTCGAAAGGTGCAGCTTGAATACTTGAATGATAGCTATTATTATGTGAAAATTCAATCAACGGAAGATGGTCATCCCAACTTCCTCCTAAATTAATAACACAAGCTCGTAGCATATCCTCTAGCGTCTGAATCGTACGCTCGCTTTGACCATCCGTTTGAGGATGATACGCAGTGCTGAAGTTTAATCGAGTGCCTAATGATTGCTGAAAGCTTTTCCAAAAGTGAGACGTGTATCTAGTATCCTATCGGAGATAATAGATACTGGCACACCGTGGAGAGACACTATCTCATCCACGTACAACTGGGCTAACTTATCGGAGCTGTGTGTTTCCTTAATAGGTAAGAAGTGGGCTGACTTGGTCAGTCTATCTACTATAACCCAAATAGTATCATTCCCACACTTTGTCCTTGGTAACTTAGTGATAAAATCCATAGTTACTATTTCCCATTTCCATGTGGGAAGTTTAGGCTGTTGAAGTAAACCTGACTGCTTCTGGTGTTCGACTTTAACCCGAGCACACGTCAGACATTTAGCCACATAAGTGGCTATAGATTTCTTCAAACCTATCCACCAATAGTTTGCCTTTAAATCCTGGTACATCTTGTCACTGCCAGGATGGATTGAGTATTTCAAACTATGGGCTTCTTGGAGAATCACATCTCTAAGCCCTCCATAGATTGGAACCCATATTCGTCCATTAAATCTTAGGATTCCATCCTTGCCATACGATAACTGTTTAGCAGTCACGCCCAACTTTTCATTTGGATAGTTAGCGTCCAAAATAGCTTCCTTCTGAGTAGCTAACAACTTTTCATTCAAGCTATTCTTCAATTCAATGCTCTTGGCATTGATTCTGATAGGCTTAACCCTTTCTTTTCTGCTCAAGGCGTCGGCGACTACATTCGCTTTGCCTGGATGATATCAGATTTCACTATCATAATCATTCAGTGTCTCCATCCATTGACGCTGTCTCATATTCAGATCCTTTTGGTTAAACATATGCTATAGGCTCTTATGATAAGAATAAATCACACATTTGGTACCATATAAATAATGCCTCCAAAGTTTTAGTGCAAACACAACGACACCCAATTCCAAGTCGTGGGTGGTGTAATTCTTTTCGTGCACCTTTAATTGTCGGGAAGCATATGCAATAACTTTGCCTCTTTGCATGAGCACACAACCCATACCTGTGTGCGATGCGTCGTAGTACATAATAAATTCTTCAATCCCTTCAGGCAATGTCAATACCGGAGCATTGCTCAACTTTTGTTTAAGAATATCAAAGGATTATTGTTGCTTAGGACCCCAGTTAAACTTGACATTCTTGCGGGTCAGCGATGTCAGAGATGCAACAATCCTTGAAAAGTTCTCAATGAAGCGTCTATAGTAACATGCTAGACCCAAGAAGCTGCGTATCTCTGTAGGAGTCTTGGGCTCTTGCCAATTCATAATTGCCTCGATCTTAGCGGGATCTACCTGGATACCACACTCACTCACCACATGTCCAAGAAATTGGACTTCACGAAGCCAAAACTCACATTTTGAAAACTTGGCGTAAAGCTTCTCTTGCTGAAGAAGTTTAAGAATACATCAGAGGTGCTTCTCATGGTCGGCTTGATTCTTCGAATAAATAAGTATGTCATCTATAAAAAAATGACAAACTTGTCTAAGTATGGCTTGCAAACGCGATTCATGAGATCCATAAACGCTGCTGGTGCATTAGTGAGCCCAAAAGGCATCACTAAGAACTCGTAGTGACCATAGCGAGTTCTGAATGCAGTCTTATGCACATCTTCATCTCTGACCTTCAGTTGGTGATAACCTGACCTCAAATCAATCTTGGAGAAGTAACTTGCTCCTTGAAGCTGATCGAACAAATCGTCGATCCTGGGCAATGGATATCTGTTCTTGATCGTAACCTTGTTCAGTTCTCGATAATCAATGCATAAACGCATTGATCCATCCTTTTTCTTCACAAACAGAATTGGTGCTCCCCAAGGGGTTGAGCTAGGTCGAATAAAACCCTTTGCCAACAAATCATCAAACTGAGTTCTTAACTCTTTCATCTCAGTTGGTGCCAATCGGTAAGGTGCTCTTGCGACAGGTGCTGCTCCAGGAATGATATCAATTCTGAACTCCACTTGCCTATCTGGGGGTAACCCAGGTAGTTCTTCAGGGAATACGTCTGGATATTCAGAAATAACAGGGATGTCTTCGATCTTGGGCTTTGCTTCATCAATAGTTACTTGTGCCATGTAAATGACACAACCTTTCTTCAAACACCTTGATGCCTTAAGCATAGATGCTTGCTTAGGCAAACCGTACTGTGTATCTCCTTGTATTATAAGTGGCTCACCATAAGGAGTCTTGATAACCACTTGCTTCTTATCACATACGATTTGGGCTTGGTTATGAGATAACCAATCCATGCATATCACTATGTCGAATCCCGCCAATTTCAAAGGAAGCAAAGTCAGTGGAAAAGAGTGGTTCCTAATGGATATAAAACATCCATCTAATACAGTTGAAGCAGTCTCTATAGAACCATCTGCCAATTCTACTTCATACTTTATGCTTAGGGTTTTAACAGGCAGATTTAATAACTTACAAAATTTGTTGTCTACAAACGATTTATCTGCACCCGAATCAAACAGTACCCTTGCATAAACATCATTGATTAGAAAAGTACCTGTTATAACGTTGTCATTCTGGATGGCTTCTTGTGCATTCGTTTGAAAGACCCGAGCATTGGTCTTTTTACCCTCTTCAGGTTTCTTTGCATACTTTGGGCAGTTGGATTTGATATGCCCCTTCTCATTACAGTTGTAACAGGTCGCATCCTTTATCTTCTTGCAATCCAACGTTTTATGCTCACTTGATTTGCCGATCCCACAAGCTCTAGGCTGCGATTGGGATTTTGATTCGTACCTGCACTTCCCTAGATGGCGCTTCTTGCAGGTCTTGCATTTGGGCTTCTCACCCGACTGTTGGTTATCCTTTTTGAACCCCGAACCCTTCTTTTTCTCAGAGTTCCCCTTATGTTTCTTATCAGAATGGCGTGACTTCTCATCCTCACATTTCCTTTTCCCTTCTTCAGAATTCTTGAGCGATCTCTGCCTAACCGCATCAAGAGTAAGAGATAACGACATATCAGCCACTGACCTAAAGGTGGTAGGTCTAGATGCTTTCACACTTGCTTTAATTTCTGGAGCTAGACCTCCAATAAAACGAGCTATACGTTTCGGTTCCGGTGTAACCAAGTATGGAACCAATCGAGATATGGTATTGAAACTTGTAAGGTATGCCTGACAGTCTAAGTTCTTCATGACCAATGTCAAGAAATCAGTCTCAATTTTCTCAACTTCATGTTGAGGACATAAATTTTCTTTGATTAGAGCAACAAACTGGTCCCACGTCAAGTTATACAATGGGATTTTTCCTGTAGCTTGGATTAGGGACCTCCACCAAGCTAACGCTTCACCTTTAAACGATTGCGATGCAAATTCCACAATGTCCTGTTCTGCACACTAATATCAACCACTGTATCCATCTCATCGAGCCAAGTCATGCAATCGATGGTTCCATTCTCCCCTATGAAGTCTCTAGGCTTGCAGGAGACAAAATATTTATACGAACAGGTTTTAGTACGAGGCTCCTGATTGAGTACAATCTTCTTAGATAGAACACTCCTCTGATTTGACGAAAAATGAGAATCGTCCTTATGAGATGCGTACGACTTGGAAGGTGGTTTTGTATGTTGTACAGATAGGGTCCTGCTACGGGAACCACTTGATTCATTAAATTGTCTCTTCAGGGCTCGAGTAACGGCATTGTCTATCAATGCCTGCAGTTACACACCAGCTACGTTAACCCTGGTAGTATCATTATTCTCCCTCAGGTGAATGTTGACCTCATCTGATCCAGCCATGTAGCTTGATTGCTACATAAAATATTGACTATGATTTATTCAGAAGTCTATTGTGGAATTGTCATTTATGGCAATTCATTAACCATGGTAATTTTAAGCCATTTTGGTTAATTTTATTTTATCTAAATTTTTATTATATTTTATCCAGTTATAACTATTAAGGATAATTGGGTGGCATACAAAAAGCCTAGTCATAAGGACAATTTTTAATTCATAAGCCATGATTTTATAGAATCAAGGCACTTAGGGTTGAACATAGTTCATCACCTTTTCTTGACAGGGAGTCGTAGACTACAACTGTCTTTCGTCTTAATTGACAATTATTATGGCCCGTAGGCACTACATCACAATGGATGTTTAACTTAAATAAGAAAGGAATCGGAAGAATCCAATATAAGGATGACTTGTGTGATTTTATCGAAGCACATTTGCCAGGAGTGCTAACATGTTTTCAGATGTTAACAAGGGTTTATTTCTTAAAAAGGAATTACCATCAATGCCCTGCCTTAAAATGACATGTGGGCTAGGTTTTGCCTTTAAGATTTTCTTTCAATATTCAATGGCATATGAATTTACAAAAAAAGGAACGATATTTTTGATTTATTTCATATAATATATTCATATGTATATGTAATGATAAATGAAAACTTTTAACTAAAACATTCCTTAAACTGGAAGAAGTACATAGGTGCCCTAAACGGGACTTTTAAACAAATAAATTGTCCACATAGGGACTAAAAAGGAAATACAAGCTCTCGCAAGGACTGAATACATAAATAGATGTCCACGCAGGGACTTAATTGAAATTTAAAATTACAAAGCAATTAAAAAAGGAATTTCAAGAATCCCTTTTCTTATTCCCCTTTATTAAGTCCGCCAAACCCTTAAGTATCCCCCGGCGGGTTCTACGCTCCTCCTGCACATCCCGTTCCACCCGGTTCAACCTCTGAAGGATTTCCTGCTGCTGCGGTGGTGGGATCAGTGGCGGCTGCGACTGCTGCTACGTCTGAGGTTGAAGAGGTGGTGGGTGTTGATACCCATGCGCTGGGTACCCAGTCTGGTAGGAAGCTGCGTAGGGCCCTTCAGGATGAAGAACATTGTAGTTGGCTGCCTTGAGGTATGGGTCAACATTAAGGGCATCATAGTAATTATAACCCGGGTAAGCAGGTTGCTCGAACGGGTTATACGCCACTGTACCCGCGTAAGAAGGAATCGGGTTATCATAACCCATGTGCGGCGCTGGGTTAACCGGTGCAGGGTCGATTGTAGGAACTGGGTTTGAAGGCCCACCCATTTGTGGGTCTTCGTGCAGCGGCGGGTACCGGCTGTTGCTGTTGTGTTGTGTTGTGTTGTGTTGTGTTGTGTTGTGTTGTGTTGTGTTGTGTTGTGTTGTGTTGTGTTGGGGGGTGCTGAAGTGGAAACCCCCTCGCACGGACATCCGTGCACCTGATCTTCTCCGCCTCAGTGGTTCCGTAGGCGGTTGCTGCTCTAGCGGCGGCAGTGGCGTGACCGCCTGGAAACGAGAATCCTCATAGGGATCCTACTGCTGTTGTAGAGGTGGGTTGAAAGGGGGAGTGAACTCCCAGTGGTATGTGGCCCACCTTTCAGCAAAACTGTCTGGGCCTCTGTACGGCGAACCATGAAATGATGATCCGTCGAAATTCTCTATGGGATGCGTGGGCGTTGTGAGAAATAAAGCGAGATTGGTTGTCCAGGGCTTTAATCAGGTAGAAGGTATTGATTATAATGAATTTTATACACCGGTTGCACGTCTTGAGGCGATAAGTATTTTCTTGGTTTATGCGTCCTACAAGAAGTTCATTGTTTATCAAATGGATGTGAAGAGTGCATTTCTTCATGGTTTAGTCGAGGAAGAAGTATATGTTGAGCAACCGCCTAGAATTGAAGATCCGATTCATCCTGACAGAGTTTGGCTTCTAAACAAGGCACTTTATGGTCTTCATCAAGCTCCAAGGGCTTGGTATGAAACGTTGTCTACCTATTTGTTGCAGAATGGTTTTCGACGTGGGTTGATCGACTGTACTCTCTTCATCAAGGAAAGAAATGAGGATTTATTGCTGGTTCAAGTGTATGTTGATGATATCATTTTTGGGTCTACAAATGATGAAATGTGCAAGGAATTCGAGCGGGTGATGCAAGAGAAGTTCGAGATGTGCGCTATGGGAGAAATGAATTTCTTTTTGGGCTTGCAGGTTCATCAGTCTGAGAAAGGAATCTTCATTCATCAAACCAAGTATGTGGGGGATATCTTGAAATGATTTCAGATGGAAGACTCGAATCCTGCGGGGACTCCTCTGGCTCAAAATCATGGGATTACTCCTGACGGAACGGGTGAACATGTGGAACCATCTCTCTACCGTGCTATGATCGGATCTCTCATGTATCTTACCGCTTCAAGGCCCGATATTATGTATCCAACATGTCTTCTTGCTCGTTACCAGTCCAATCCAAAAGTTTCTCATATGATGGCTGTTAAAAGGATTTTTCGTTATCTGAAGGGTTGTTCAGACACTGGTCTTTGGTATCCTAAGGATGATAACTTTGATTTGATAGCATTCAGTGATTCTGATCATGGCGGCTGCAAGATTGATGCAAAGTCAACATCAGCGGGATGTCAGTTCTTGGGGAATCGCCTAGTCACGTGGCAATGTAAAAAGCAGACCTGTGTGGCAACTTCAACATGTGAGGCTGAGTACATTTCGGCTTCTAGTTGCTGCTCTCAATTTTTTATGGATCCAACAGCAAATGTGCGAATACGGTTTTGAATTCCTAACTACTCCTATTTATGTTGATAATGAAGCTGCTTTACAGATCACTCGTAATCCTGTACAGCACTCAAAGGACAAACACATCGAGATTAAGTATCATTTCATATGAGATTGTTATGAAAAGAAACTTATCGATGTTGTTAAAATCCACACGGATCACCAACGTGCCGACCTGTTTACAAAAGCTTTTGATAAATCACGTTTTGATTATCTCCTTTTGGTCAACGACATCTAGGTGAAACCCGAGTGAATCATCTTCGGCAAATCATTTTTGTAAATATTTTCTTAAAAACCAAAAATACAAAAAGATTTTCATTTTATTAACTTTTTGCATTTTAGGGGGATAAATCTTAAGAAAATACAAAAACACCTAAAAATTTCAAAAACATCCAAAAATATGTCTTTTTATTTATTTACTGCTTTCCGTCTTTACTTTTTGAAAAATGAAAAATACAAAAACATCAGAAAATTGCAAAAATCCAAAAATATGACTTTTAGTTACTTATTTTCTGCATTTAAGGGTGAGAAATTCAGAAAAATCCAAAAACATTGAAAAATTTCAAAAACAATAAAAAAAACCCAAAAGTCAAAATGAGTTTCTTGGAAAGATAAGAGAAGATGATGATACACCAGTGGTTTGTCAAATACGGTCAAAAATGCAAAATGAAAAACGATAAGTAGCTCTACTAATGATGTATCGGTAGGCTCACAATCAGATTAAAACGTGCAGGTTGATATAAACATAACGAACTGCAAGCCAGGTGGGAACCATTCATTGGCATATGGTCTTGGTACCAAAATTTCGTTTGATAGTATGCCGAGGTTCTGAGATATGCGGTCATTATGCTGATTTATCATCCGGGTATCATGGTTGAATCTTTTACCGAAAAATAACGGGGACGCAAGTCAAGATCTTCCATGACACCATACATACGTGTAAATATTGCATACGACCTCAATAAGCGATAAAAAATCACATGTCCAAATGAATAAGTGATAAAATATCATAGTTTATCCAGGAGTCAAGTTCGTCTCTTTGTCGGTACGATGGTACTAACCTGTTCACGGACTTGCTCCTGTGCCTTCATGCATCTGAAAATCAAGTTCCTCATCAATAAGTGATTTAATCACATAGGGCTTGTTTTCAATCAAGAATAAGTGATTATCTCACAATCTATACGTTCAAACAGATGATAAACAATATACTCACCGGTAAGATGAATTCTCGTGCTAGTCTTGATACGGGAATGTGTCATGAGTGGATGAACACCGGCGAGTAGTATAAATCATACATTAAAGCGTATCTCCTAATCGTGATTGCATCTGATAAGCTGAGCTTATGTGGACAACAATACCGATAATTGTGGTAGGATGCTTATTTTAATATTTACAAGAAACAAAATCCGCTTTTGACAAGACCATAAGCTGGTATGATTCTCTTACCTTGAAACTCGAAAATGGTTGGTAACTTAGTGTACAGGTAGTTAATGGTTGTTTTAGTTTACCTCTTTGTAATTAGGTTTTTTAGTTGTTATTTTTATTTATTTTATAATTTAGTTTTTTGATTAGCCAAAGTTGACGCTCGAATGTTTTCTACCTGAAGAAAGCCCAAAACCAACTTGTCTTTAATATCACAACTTCATAAAAAATCCTTTTTGCAAAACTGGTAAACATAAAACAAAGTTTGTTGAATCTGTTCATGTTTCTTCTAAGTTGGTGATTTCTGTGTTTGGAAAGGTCACTAAGAACCATTTGGTCAACGAAGAATAGAGTTGGTCAACGAAGAACCATTCTTCGTGGCTATTCTTCGTTGTTTTGGGCCTTCACGAAAAACCTTGGGTTCTTCGTGGATTAAGTGAACTGGACTACCCTGTTTTAAGCCCAAATAGGTTCTTCGTCGACCCTCACAGGTTCTTCATGGGGGACGGGTATAAAAATGGGTCCCTTGTCAGTTAACCCTTATCACAATTCAAAATCACTTCTCACTTTCTCTCTCACCCTGTCTAACTGTTCATCTTCTTCAATAAGAAAACCCACAAAATCGACTGATTTTGAATATTGACCATAGAACATTAAGGTATTTTGTTGACATATACCTTTGTGCTATCAATAAACAACAAAGTCAAAATAAATCCTTACGTTTTATCAAGAAAAAAAAATCGAAACCCTAGGCTCAGGAATCGACTGTTCATTGATGATGTTTTTGAACATAAAATCTGAAAACCCAAACCATTCTACTCATATTTCTGTTATAGTTCTTGTATACTGATTTGTGTTAAGTTTAAGATCTTGATGAAGTGTCGAAATCAAATGTTTGTTTTTGTCTATGTATTATGATTTGAAGTGAGATACATATCGGTTTATGTCGAATGTTTAACTGATTTTGGGTATTTTCTGTTTGATTGTAAGGAGTCCTAAAATAGGGGTTTTTGTTTTTGAATGATGTTTCCTATTGCTCATAAATGTGTTGGATTGTTTTGATTAAAGTGTTTTGAATGACTGGGTATCTTGGATTTCTTGTGTCGGAATTGTAATAAATGTCTTTTGTCAGTGTGGATAAACACTTGAATCAAATCCCTTGAACAGTTAGCATTATTGGGGACGAAGAACTAATAACAGACAAAAAACCCTTTTCTTTGTGAGTGAAGAACCCTAACAGAAGAAGAATCATTCTTCATTAAGAGCAGACGAAGAACCATTCTTCGTTGCTTATTGACGAAGAACCCCTATGGTCAACGAAGAATAGAGACTAAGTTTGACTTAGGTTCTTCGTGGGTCACGGTCACGAAGAACCTGATTCTTCGTTGTAACAGGTTCTTCGTCTAAGGCAAGGTTCTTCATCCAGTAGTACATCAGTGTAAAATAGGTTTTTCGTGGGTTTCATACTTAGAAAAATTTTGGTTTTTCTCAGTAATGTTCTGTCCACTGTTTACTGTACACTGTTCAAGATCATGTATCAAGTGTTTGTGTTTATCTTTCTTATTGGAGCCTTACTGCCTCTACCTCTTCCTCTGATACGTGGCGGCATGATTTCTTGTTCCTGTCAAAACAAACACAAGAAACAACATGGAAAACAATAAAGGACAAAATAATTAAGATTAGGATTAGTCCTAAGTCCTTTGCCTAGACTCGGAGGTCAAGGAATGTGAAACTGTGTCATTGAGATTAAACACAAAAAGGCAAGTGTTTAATTCACTCAATGTTGGCTCTGATACCAACCTGTCACACCCCGATATTTCCACGTATTACCGGTGGGCCCGGTGGGGAGTATCGTGACGTAGTTGATATCATCATAGTCAAATATTCACAGTTCAATGCACAACGGAAGTCTAAAGTAATAATATTACAAACCGAGTTGAAAGTAACATAAATATTACAAACAGAATATAAGATGGATCCACAGGCGGATCTAAAATAAAAGAGATATTGTTCAACAGATTTTTAAGCATCAAAAGCTTGCAAGACTCTTTATTTGATACTAGGAGTAGCCAGCCCATTTCGCTTAGTACCTGCACTTAACCTTTTTGGAAAATACGCCAGTTTACACTGGTAAATACAATTAACCGACTCATTTTGAAAATGTTAAGGAAAATTGATGTAAATGCACAAGGCAAAAATAATCTTTTATAACTTGGGATAATTATTTAAAAATAATCTTGTAAAAGAATTATATGTTTGTCATACGTTCAGTAGCCCGGGTTAGAAGTAGCGGGTTAAAGATTAATAGACACACCACATAATATACCCACGGCGAGTTATTCTCAACAAGCGGGTTTATCTTTTTACATACGCACCGGCAGGTGTATGCCTACACCTGTGCTTAAGTTGTGGCCATTTCAATGAATGAGCCGAGGATATTTAGGACATGGTCATTAACCCCCCAAAGGCTTAAAACAAACAAAACAGATTAAACGTGTTATCTCAATGATTTAACCATTATTCGATTAAAAATTCAATACCCGACCAAGCGGTAATAATAAATACCGTACCCCAAGCCCGTATAACGGAAAATAAGTTAAAAGTATTTACCTGAGCAAAAATACAAGTTTATCTCAGCCGTATAACAATCAGCAAGTGCAAATATCTTTTACTGGGCTTCTAAATCTGGAACGAAGGTTTTAATAACCTATTAGATTCCTAACGGGTCGTACTTGAGTTTAAACTTAGACCGGTTAGTTTCAATGAAAGGTTTACGGTTCAAAAAGCAAGATTAAGCGAAGACCGGATTAGAATGTGATTTAGACCCGACAAGTAAAAATACTTGCATAATATGGGTAAACCAAACACATTCTGGATTTTGAAGTGAAAATGATAAGATTTGACCCGTTTCGGTCAATTTATGCAAACTAGTTACATAAACCGCACCGAACGCAAAAAATGCATAACGGGTAACCAAAAGAGTCAAGAACAGGTTCCCTAAGTTATTATGCTTAAAATGTGTTATGATATCAGTAGGATACCTTCCATTATACCAAAAACGGATTTAAAATCAATTTGAGCCACGTAGGGGTATTTTGGTCATTTTAAAGATTATAAAAGAGGTTAAATGAAAATCTGAGGTTCTGGTCTAAAATGATCAGTAAAATTATTTATTTTAATAAGTTATATCAATAAGATATCATATATATATGAAATTTATCATTTATAACCAAACTATGCACCGTAGGGGCATTTTGGTCATTTCACATAAGCTTTAAGGGTCAAATTTGGAAATCTGAGTTTAAAACTTTTACTTACTGTTAAAGTATAAAAATTCACTTAGAACATCAGTAGGTAATAAGTCTTATGTGTCAAAAATAGTTTTAACCCATACTATGTGTTTAAAAAGCGTAAAATTCGGTAATTAACGTTATTCGGGTTGATTAAGTAAATCGGAGATTTTGATCAGCCCCTACTGTTTAAAATAATTTATTTGATGTATAAAATCAATAGAAAAATGTTCGATATGTAAAGGATGTGTAAAACTCATTTTATTAGCAAAAAGGGCATAACCGTCAATTACCGAATCAATGCAAGAACCCTATGTTGTGATCAGTTTAAAAATTAAAAAAAATTTCCAAAAATCTCTAAATATTATATAATAATAGTGGGTAGAAAGTTTGGTGTCAAATTTTGGTTTAAATAGGTTTTATGCAGAAAATATCTTTTAATTAATAAAAAGACTTCAATTTACGATATCGAGCATAACTCCTAATTTAGACCACAAACTAATGTCAAATTTCTAGG
The DNA here is from genome assembly GCA_030545235.1 of Helianthus tuberosus. Classification (NCBI taxonomy): domain Eukaryota; kingdom Viridiplantae; phylum Streptophyta; class Magnoliopsida; order Asterales; family Asteraceae; genus Helianthus; species Helianthus tuberosus. The sequence goes on from JARYGA010041560.1 coordinate 218,791, forward strand.
ACATGCTTATAAATCAGTAATAAAGGTTTTTGTCCTCTCACATTTTCAAAAATCTCGTTTTAATATCAAAAGGGCATAATGGTCAACTTTTAAGCATTTAACGAAAACATGCAATGAACTAGTATTTCTATGGAACCAGGTTGTATAACCTCAGAGGGTTATACTAACCCATAATATGGTCCTAAAGGAACCCTAAGGCATATCTAAACTAAACTAAATCGGGTCACAACTGAAAGTCAAAGCAAAAGTCTACTTTTGCGACTTTCGGTTCCGAACCGTGCCTAAACTCAGAATTGTCGGGTTGAACATGCTTAGACATGTTCTTATATTATTTACCAAGTTATTTTAATGTTAAAACATGTTCCATAACCTCTGCATTGTTAGTTATGAATTTATTTGCAAAAATTGATTCTGTTGACTTTCTATAAATAAGTTTGACCCGACAATTGACCAAGTAAAAATGATAATCAGTAGGTGCCCTTTTAAGGGTGTATTACCTACATAATTACAAACTCATAGCCATTTTTAAATGATTAATGGCTGGACCATTAGTGATTAATCACTAAGTCAAAGCTTAATTACGATGGCTTTGACTTTTGGTCATTAAACTAATAAAACTTGAACTTAAGAAGCTAAGAATACATAATAGTGTCCTTAGCACGAGTTTAGAACTGAAGGAAGCTTTCTTGAACTCCAGGAAGCTCCAGAGAAAGAAGTACGGAGTGATTTTCAAATGTGCAAGTGATCAATGAAAAACAAGAGCCATATATAGCAAATTCCACTTCACAAGATCACTCCACATGCCCCTATATTGATACCAGATGTTACCAGGTGTCCCTAGTGCATGAAAAACCATTGGAACAGTCCCTGGTATCGATTTGAGGCATGCAAAGGCGGTGTAACAGGCTGAACATGCAGCTGTCCTTATTTTTCTGCATCTGACACTCTTACGCGACCCGCGTAAGAGTTGGCCTAAGGTTTATGCGGCCCGCGTAAAGGGCAATTTCCGGTAAACAGTTTGCCAACTTTGCAATTTCAGTCCCTGGTCCATTTAAACTTTATTTTACTTCCATTTATTGCATTTAGGACCCCCATAGTTAACTTTTAAGGTCCTTGGGTCATAAACTAACTCTATTAAGCTCCCGGTTAGATGTACGATCACCCGAAAAGTCTTGTTTTCTTCGAAACTCCACAAAATGAATATCCAACATTCTTGTGAGCGAAAAATTTAATTATTACAATGTTTTTGGGTTCGTTAAAAGGTCACTCAGAGGTTACTTTCAACATGTTGACACTTTTAACCCCCATGCTTCGTAAGATCCTTATTTTAAGCACCAACGACTTCCAATGTTCGAAAAATTATTCATTAAAGAATACGAACGTCGTATGTGGTCAATCAGAGGCACACGAATGGCATGTTGACACTTTGGATCCTTTTACTAACATATTTACATTGTTTGACAATTTTAGTCCCTCGGGAACAATTCCTTACACGTTTAAATTTCAAGACACGTGTCTTTATTATATTGGTCGTGATTTTACAAGGTGTTACAGGTCGTCTATTTTGGAGGAGTCTGGCATTCCCGATTCTAATGAGCAAGAGGAGGTTGTGTCTAGTATACAAGGAAAACAAAATAGACCGTTTCTAGATTTGAACACGCATCCCCCTGTTAATGAAACAGCCCCTGTAGATGACTCATACCATGCTGGTCAACCAAGTTATCCGACGCAACAAGGGTATCCGGATTATAGATACGGGTGCGAATATTCTTACGGAGGAGACGGTGGATACGGAGGAGAAAATGGATATGGTGGATATGGTAGATACGGTGGATACGGAGGAGACGGTGGTCATCGACAATTCATTTCCCCGGGCACTCCTTACATTCATCAAAACAATCCGGACGTTGGAGGATATGGTGGATATGGTGGTTATGGTGGATATGGTAGATATGGTGGTGAGGCACCTCCCATCCCGGACTATCCGTACTTAAAAAAGCAGGTATCAATTACTATTTTATTATTATTCTTATTATTATTATTATTAATATTGTTATTGTTGTCGATGTTACAGGTTTTCAACTCTTTAGATGAACTAAAGAAACAGATACAAGAAATAGCAAACGCGGATGGTTTCGTTATTGTCACCCGTCGATCAAAGAAAATTGGGGGAAGAACCGGGAGGGTATGGCTTGAATGTGACCATGGTGGTGAGCACCAGACTACAACAACACTTAGAAAAGCAGAAGCAAAAAAACCGGTTGCCCGTTTTACTTGCTGGCTGTGCGAAACCACCCGTATGAAACCTGGGAGATAAAAGACGGAAAAATTGAACATAACCACGAACTTTGTGAGGACCTGTCGGTCCACACGTTTGTGCGAAGGTTTACTCCAAGCGAAAAGAAACTGATCGAGCAGCTGACAGCTCAAAACACGGAGCCGCGCAAAATATTTCAAACGATAAGGAAGCAGGACCCCGACAGGTTTCATGTTCAGAAAGACGTTCAAAACGTTGTGGCAAAGATTAGAGCCGAACAAAGACAAGGATTGACTCCCATGCAGTCACTAGAAAACGTGCTGATAAACAACGACTTTATTTACGAGACACGGGAGGAACCCGGAACAGAGATCGTAACAGAGATCTTCTTTCTTTATCAGTACTTGGTAGACATGTGGCGTGCATTCCCCCACGTCATGCTGATCGATGCGACGTACAAAACAAACTTATACAATATGCCATTTATCCAGATTGTTGGTATGACGCCTACCAACCATTCGTTTTGTATCGCGCATGCCGTTGTTAGTAAAGAACGGGGTGATAACTTTGTGTGGGTGCTTGAGAGGATCAAGTTAATGTTGGATGAATGTATGGAGCCACGTGTGATTGTAACGGATAGAGACCTGGCCCTTATAGGCGCGTGTGCTAAAGTATTTCCAGACGCCTCCAGGCTTCTTTGCAGGTGGCACATACAACAGAATGTTATGAAGCACTGCAAGGCTGCCTTCACATAAGAAGACTGGGATAAGTTTTTATCATTCTAGGGGACATTGATTGAGTCTTCATCCATACCCATCTACGAGTACCACTTGCGCAACTTGCGAAAGCGACTTGTGTAGTGCAAATGTTCTAGTAAGTTTTTCTAATAACATACGACTCACCTATGTAAATTTTATTAAATTATTTTTACTTTTTAGGTGTCTTCAATTACGTGTACGATAACTGGCTAAAAGACTATAAGGAGATGTTCGTCTTTGCGTGGACTGATAAGAGGCGCAACTTTGGTAATCGTACCACAAATAGAGTTGAGAGCCAACATGCCAACTTAAAGAGATACGTTCTAGATAGGAGCTCACTGGACCGTGTAGTTGGTTGTGTCCGGGATATAGTTGAGACACAGTTCGGTGAAATAAGGAAGAGTTTTCGAGACTGCATCGAAAAAAGAATGAACCACCACAAACACCCTGATGTGTTTAGAATTATACACATCTTATGTATCAAATTACCCATATTTTAGATCAATTGTGTGCGTTTCTCCTTTGTATTCGTTACTGAATCGATAAAATCATGAATCTACAGGAATAGGTGAAATATCCATGGATTATGCGAGGAAAACGATAAGAAATTGACAATGAAAAGAATACATGGGAAAGCGTGTCAAAGAAAACAAAGAATTTGCCGTGGAGAAAGCCTTACGGACCGTAAGGCTCACACCCTTACGGTCCGTAAGGACCGGTCGGCAGACACTTTCTAGTGCGGGAATGGGCAGTAGTGGAGTGTTAGTTGGAAAGGTCTTACGGACCGTAAGGCTCCCACCCTTACGGTCCGTAAGGGGGTCGCAGAAGCTCATTTCTTGGCCTATAAAAGGGCACTCACTTATAGTCGAAAAACACACATTCTCTACTTCGAAAACACCTCTCAAAGACTGTTATCATTCGATTCTAAGCAAGTTGAAGTGAAGTTGAAGCGCCTTGGAACTTCTCGGGAGTCGTGGAAGCTTTCGGTTTCGAGTTCTAAGCAATCCGGGTTCGGTAAATATTCGTTTTCAGTTTCTATTCGCTTTGTATTATGTCTTCAATTATTTTCAGAATTTTTTCAGTTGTATTAAAGAATATTATGTGTAGCTAAACTTTGAAACTATCTAGGTTATGATGAACACTTGTTAAAATGTAATTTTTACCGGGTATTGTGTGATTATGGTTTGTTCTTGTGAAGTAAATAATTTAAGTTATATGTTTTGGTGTATATGCATATTTTAACTTGGTTAACATTTTGATCATATGTTTTACATAAATTCCGGTGAATGTCTTTTCATAAAAAGAATTAATGTTGATATTCAAGTCTTAAACAGTTTGGGTAATCATATGGTGGTTTGTGAAATAAACCATAAAAATAATGATCAAGAATTAATCCAGTTTTAATGTTCTACTATTTTTAGCACTGAAAGGTATAATAATATTATTAGATCAAGTTTAGTGTATTGCTAGGATTGTGTTTTGTGAGAAACCCGGTTTTAGTTAAATTGTCGCTAACTTGTCTATTAAGCCAAATCAAGTTTTCTTAAATTGCTTTAGATTTACAACCGAGAGGAAGTCAGTCTTTTCAAGCACTTTTCTAGAACACTAGACAACCGTAAGGAAGTCTAGTAAATCGGTAATCAAAGTAAATCTTTAGAGTCACACATGTGCCTTCCCGAGAATGATTGGGAATCCTATACGTCGTCTTTTAGGGTTTAATATCTAAAGATCCCGGTTTCATATCACAAAATTACCCGGTAGAAAGTATGTTATTAACAAGTGGGATTCCAACCTAGATAGTCCTTTATCATCATAAAATCAAACATTTGTCTTAATTTGTTTTTAGTTCATTTTTATTAATTAATTTTTAATTAATTTACTTTTCAAGTAAAACCCCCCCTTTAAATCAAAAATACAAAAATATAAAAATGTTTAGTGTGATGTCATTTTTAGTGTAAATAAATTAATTAACGTAATTCAACAGAGTCCTTTGGGTTCGATACTCGGACTTACATTAGCTATACTACACTGATCGGTACACTTGCCGGATGTGTGGTTTAGGTTTAGATCGAGTCTAAGTTTATAAATTTAAAGCTTAGAGTGTCTAGATTAAGGTTATTTTTAAAGTTTGTCTTTTTGTACATTATTTGTAAAAATGTGTTTTTCGTGTCGGACATGTAGTAACTAGAAGGGTTAAGTACCGTTAGTTGAGAACTCCTGTCTAGGCTGGCATTCGTACAAATCCAATTATAAGGACCCGTTGTCTACCTGGGGATAATCCCAAAGAGAGTACCGATACCTATTAGGCCAAAGCATGTCTAAAGTTTAATTTTGTTTTTATTCGAAAACCTAGCATTTTTATTTAAATTATTTTTTTACAAGTTTTTAACATACCGCCACTAGCATACATCAAGTTTTTGGCGCCGCTGCCGGGGACTTCTTTGCAATTGTGTTAATTAGTTTGTTTATTTTTTTTATTTAAATCTAAAATCCATTAGAGTATCTTGTATTTCTATTTTATTTTTATTGCAATTTTTATTTTCAGTTTTTATTTAATACTTAGTTAAATTGTGTTTACTTGTTTATTTCAAATTCCTAGTTTAAATTTCATTAGTTTATGCGACATACACGCTCACGAGGACCACCTGAGTTTGAGCCACAATACGATCCTGAGCTTTTATTCTCTCAACGTACCAACAATCAGGAAGGAGAATCATGTAACATAAGTGAATTCCAAGTTTTTGAAAATCCTTACTTTGAATCCGAAACAACCACAAAGACCGATTCCTTCGAAATTTCACGTTCTTCGAGTCCAGAAACCAAAGCTCGAATGGCTAACCGCACTGTTTACCAACAAGCCACAACCGGTTTCACCGGTCAAGCTTCACCCATCACCCTTCCCGAAATCACCAATGAAAGATCTTGGCAAATCACATCCTACATCATGACGGCTATCACTAACTCTTGCCAATTCCATGGCCGTGACGATGAGGATGCACCCGCTCACGTCTTTGCACCACTTATTCTATCGAAGGTGTAAACCTTGAAGCCCGTTACCTTCAGGTCTTTCCATTTTCTCTTGCTGGACGCGCAGCCATCTGGTTTGATTCGCAGTCAGCAGGAACTTTCACCACCTGGGCAGGTCTTCGAGATGCCTTCTTAGCTAAGTACTACCCACCAGCCAAAGCATCCTGACTTCGTGATCAGATCCATTCATTCCGGATGGAACCTGATGAACCTTATCATCTTGCCTGGGAGAGATTTTAAACTTTACTTGCTCGTTGTTCACAGCACGGATTGTCAGATTGGGCACTTGTAGAGAAATTCTACAATGGTCTCACCCCAGAAATCAAATCCCGGTTTGACACTTCGGCTGGAGGACAACTTATGGGAAAGAAGACAGTTGCCGACTGTAACGATCTTTTCGAGAGTTTTGCGCATTCTGATATGGATTATAGCGCTGCCAGTAGGAAATCTATTCCTGTGACTAACACCTCTTCGACCACTCGAGGGGTGAACCAAGTTGGCTTGGATTCATCGGTAGCTGCTGTTCTAGATCAGATGGAGAAGACTTTCACAAGAGAGCTTAATGAGACCAAGAAAAAAGTCGATAGATGTGAAGTATGCAAAGGAGGGCACGATACTGGAGATTGTCCAACACTTACCCTAGAACAAGTTGAGTTTATAGCAGGTCAAAACCGAGGTCCCAACAACCCATTCAACGCCAACACATTCAATAACAACTCTAATTGGCGTAGTAATTACCGCTCTTCTGGAAATCCTCCTGGATTTTCTTCCGGTCAGTATCAAAGTCGAGGGCCAGGTTTCTATTCTCATAGTAATTCATGTCAAGGGAATCAATTTGGTAATTCAAATCAAGGAGGTCAGTTTAGAGGTTCAAGTTCGTGTTGTCAATTTGCTACAGGGAGTTCATCTCAAGAAGGTCAAGCTAATGGCAAAGGTTCAGAATCGAATCTAGGAAGAATTGAGGAGATGTTTACTCAATTAATGGCGAAAGATCAAGCTACTCAGAAAACTCTAAATGAACTTACTAACTTCGCTAGAAATCAAGACCAAATTAACAAAAATCAAGAGCTTCATAATAAAAATCAACAATCCTCTCTCTTAGATCTTCAGAGACAAGGAGGTGATATCGCCAAACAACTACACCAGAAACCTCTTGGTCAGTTCTCAGGAAACACCTACCAGAATCCAGCTAATCATTCAGCTAAAACTATTACTACTCGTAGTGGCAAGATTCTAGGAGAGGTTGCTCAAGAGAAACCAGAGACAGAGGATGAAGATGAGGTAGATGAAGAGATTGTGATGGAAACTCCCGGTAAGGTGCAAGAGAAATTAGATCCAGCAAATACCGCATGAACCGGAGAACCTCAAGATGAAGAAAAGGCAGACAATCAACCAGTAGGAGTTAAGCCATCCCCTTTGGTTGATCATTCGCGTGTTCCATATCCCACTCGCCTTAAGCAAGAGAAATACGATAAGGAATATGGCCACTTTCTAGAGATCTTTAAGCAGCTAAAGATAAATCTTCCGTTCATCGAAGCACTTCAAACCATGCCTAAATATGCCAAATTTCTCAAGGACCTTCTTAAGAGAAAAGATAAGATAGGTGAGATTTCAAACATTCCATTGACGGGAGGTTGTTCCGCGGTAGTCTTAAATAAGCTACCTGAGAAATTAACCGATCCTGGCACATTCACCATTCCATGTTTTTTCGGAGGTACCATTGCTCCCGCTCATGCGTTAGCCGATTTAGGTGCGAGCATTAATTTGATGTCATTTTCACTCTACGAAAGGCTAGGTCTAGGAGAACTTACACCCACACGCATGTCATTGTCATTAGCTGATCGTTCGATAAAATACCCTAGGGGGATTGTAGAAAACTTGTTAGTCAAAGTCGATAAATTTGTATTCCCCGTTGACTTCGTTGTCCTTGACATGGAGGCTGATGAAAAAGTTCCAATCATTTTAGGCCGTCCATTCCTTCGAACCGCTAAGGCAGTCATTGATGTCTTCGACGGTAAAATCTCACTTCGTGCAGGTGACGAGATTGTCACATTCGAGATAGAAAGAGCCATGCAATATCCCAGTGGTACTGATAATGGTCCATGTCATTCCGTTTACTTTCTAGATTCCTTCATCTCGTGCGTTGATCATTGTTTTAACTACATTAGTGGAGCCGATGTAGTTGATGAAGACAAGAATGAAGAAGAGGATGAGATTGAGATAGAAGAAGACGATCCGGAGCCGATTCCAGAATCATTGGAGCTTAATGAGATCAAGGAGGAGAATGAGAACAAACCCATAGAGTCACCTCTAGAACTCAAAGTCCTTCCTTCCCACCTAGAATACGTTTTCTTAGGAGAGGAGTCTAGTTTGCCCGTCATCATTTCATCTAAATTGACGGAGGAGGAGAAAAGAAAGTTGATTGAGGTGCTACGAGAGCACAAAGATTCCATAGCATGGAAGTTGTCCGATATCAAGGGAATCAGTCCCACTTTCTGCATACACAAGATTCTCATGGAGGATGAATTCAAACCAGTAGTGCAACCTCAAAGGCGTTTAAATCCTAACATGAAAGAGGTGGTTAGGAAAGAGGTAATTAAGTTGATGGAGGCCGGGCTAATTTATCCGATTTCTGATTCCGCGTGGGTTAGTCTGACCCAAGTCGTTCCTAAGAAAGGAGGAATGACCGTTGTCATGAATTCAAAAAATGAGCTTATACCTTCACGTACAGTCGCCAGTTGGCGAGTGTGTATCGATTAACGCAAGCTTAACGATGCCACTCGAAAAGACCACTTTCCACTCCCGTTCATCGATCAAATGCTCGAACGTCTTGCAGGGCAGCAGTTCTACTGCTTTCTCGATGGTTTTTCCGGATATTTCCAAATTCCAATCGCACCGGAAGACCAAGAGAAAACCACTTTCACTTGTCCATACGGCACATATGCGTACAGACGCATGCCTTCTGGATTATGCAATGCACCGGCGACTTTTCAACGGTGTATGGTTGCCATCTTTCAAGGCATGGTTGAGAGGTCCATGGAGGTGTTCATGGACGATTTTTCGGTATATGGCGACTCTTTTGAGCAGTGTTTAGCAAATCTTGAGGAAATGATGAAGAGATGTATTGAAACAAAGCTAATGCTGAATTGGGAAAAGTGTCACTTCATGGTGACAGAGGGAATTGTGCTAGGACACAAAATTTCAAGAGCCGGTATAGAGGTTGATAAAGCAAAGATAGATACCATCAGTAGGTTGCCTCCACCGACAAATGTGAAGTCCGTTCGCAATTTCCTTGGTCATGCAGGCTTTTACAGACGTTTCATTAAGGATTTTTCAAAAATCACGCGCCCCATAACACGACTCCTCGAAAAAGATGTATCCTTTGTCTTTGACGAGGAATGCCTGAAAGCCTTCGACTTTTTGAAGGAGAAACGTGTAAGTGCACCCATTCTTATTTCACCCGATTGGAGCTTACCTTTTGAGCTCATGTACGATGCTAGTGATTATGCTGTTGGCACAGTTTTGGGTCAAAGGATCGAAAAGCACTTTCATCCGATCTACTACGCGAGCAAGACTCTTAATGATGCACAAGAAAATTATACCACCACTGAAAAAGAGCTTCTCGCAGTAGTGTTCGCATTCGACAAGTTTCATTCATATCTCGTTCTATCCAAAACCATCGTTTTCACTGACCATGCAGCCTTGCGTTATCTTTTCAAAAATAAAGACGCAAAACCCCGTCTCATACGGTGGATTCTACTCCTTTCTGAGTTCGATATAGAAATCAGAGACAAGAAGGGAGCGTAAAACACAGCCGTAGATCATTTATCACGATTGGAGGATCCTGAAAGAGAGGAGATTCGAGAGGAAGCAATTGGAGATAAATTCCCTCATGAGTATATAGATTTAATTGCAGCTTAGAAAGAGGGTATGCCATGGTTCACAGATTTGGAAAATTACCTGGCAAAAGGGGTGGTGTTGAAAGGTATGACCACCCAACAAAAGAAGAAGTTCTTTCAGGATGCAAGGAGGTACATTTGGGATGACCCCTATCTTTTCAGGATAGGAGGAGACATAATTTTGAGAAGATGTGTGAGTAAGGAAGAAGGTTTAGAGATTCTTAGGCACATACATGAAGGTTTAACAGGAGGTCACCACGGTCTACACACTACTGCACAAAAGGTCTTCGATTGTGGTTTTTATTGGCCTTCGGTAGTGAAGGATGCGGTAGAGTTTGTGAAGACCTGTGATCGTTGCCAACGTACTGGCAATATCTCATCCAAGGATGAGATGCCCCAAAACCCAATTCAAATTGTTGAAATCTTTGATGTTTGGGACATTGACTTCATGGGACCATTTCACTCATCCAGAGGAAATCGGTATATACTTGTGGCGATAGACTACGTTTCGAAATGGGTGGAGGCACAAGCTCTTCCTACAAACGATGCCCGAGTAGTGGTTAAATTCCTTAAGAAACTCTTCACTCGATTCGGTACTCCTCGTACTCTTATAAGTGACCGTGGCACACATTTCTGCAATGCAATCATGGAAAAGACATTGGCTCGTTACGGTGTCACTCATCGTTTTTCCACCGCCTACCATCCCCAAACTAGTGGGCAAGTCGAGAATTCGAATCGTGGAGTGAAACGAATCCTAGAGAAAACCGTAGGGAAAAGTCCGAAAGATTGGTCAGACAAACTTGACGATGCATTGTGGGCATTTCGAACCGCCTACAAAACACCTTTAGGAACCACACCATTCATGATTGTATATGGCAAAGCTTGCCATCTTCCCGTCGAGTTAGAGCACCGAGCACTTTGGGCTCTCAAAACTGTTAATCTTGACTTAACGGAGGCCGCCAAGAGACGATACTTCCAAATCCATGAGTTAGAGGCCTTGAGAGATGCCGCTTACGAACGATCTTGGAATATCAAGGAGAGGACAAAGGCATTGCATGACAGGAAGCTTAAGGGGTTGAAGGAATTCAAAACAGGAGATAAAGTGCTTTTATACAATTCACGTTTAAAATTGTTTGCAGGAAAGTTGAAATCAAAGTGGACAGGACCGTATGTAGTGAACGGAGTTTTTCCATACGGAACAATTGAGTTAAGGAATGAAGCAGATGGAAGCACTTGGAAGGTGAATGGACATAGGTTGAAACATTACCTGGGGGACCAATTAACACCACCGAGACGGAGGTAACTCGTCTCGATGTCTCACCAATCACCATCGTTTAGGATCTTGAGTGAAAACTCAAGATTAGGGTAGATAGTTAGTTTTATGTATGAGTCATTGTTTAGGAGTCTAATTTAGTAGTTTTTGAGTATTTTTCTTGGTATTACTTGGATTTTTGCTTTTTTTTTTGCATATGCAGGTTTGAATCATACCACCCGTACTCAATCTCCATTCGGGTGATTTCGGAACTGCTTGCAAAACAACAACATCTCCAACGTGTAATCTAGGTTTAAAATACATCCTTTCGATTTCAATTTTCTTTGTTGTTTACATTTTGCAAAACCAAGGTTGCCTGTAGAACTTAAGGAGAAGATCTTTCTCCTAAGCGCTGAGATAAGGAAGGAATGGCGTCAACAAGACCAAAAACCGCCATTTTGTGGAACATCCAAAAGTGCAATGAAAAGAAGAGCAAAACGCTACGAAAAATGCATGGGATGTGGAAATTGGGCGCACACAGGAAGATGTAAACGAAGTCCAACTGAATCCCAAGGTGAGTACATACAACTAATGGGGGTGGGCGATATTAGGCTCGATGCCGAACGGTCCATTAGAGTTGGGAGTTATGTACACTATCGGATTGAGGAAGACTTAACACACATTTTCGAAAAAACTAGTCTTGATAAACTGACGTTACAAAAATCCCTTGGTTTGTAAATAATTTTTAGTGGTGAGTTTTTGTAAATAAAACTTATTTTTAAATTCTGAATATATTAAAAAAAAATATTATATGTCTAAACAAGCTTACGGACCGTAAGCTTTATACCCTTACGGTCCGTAAGGGTTTCGTCAGGTCAAAAAAATATAAGACCCACAAATGGGGATCGTCTTCCCCATTCAACCCCAAACACCATCACCGCCATTACCATCGCCCCCATTAACCACCGACTCCTCCACCCTCACCCACCATCTTCCACCACTGCAATCACCTCCCGACACCACCATCTCCACCACTCGACCACCCTCTCCATCTCCGATTTTAACCGACCGCCGCCCCCCTCCGCTCGATTCACCTCCGCCGCACCAACCACCCACTGTCAAACACCATCACCGCACATCCGATTCCACTTCCACCTCCGTCGCTCACCACTGAGCCGCCGCCATCTTCGCCACTCCGCCACCACCAACAACTCACCACCACCACTCTCACCGTCGCCCACTGCCTCCGTATCGCACCACTGTCACCCATCATCCCCACCTTTCACCACCGCCATCACTGCAGTCGTCACCACCGCTACTGCCACCACTGTTCTGTTTGATTTCCGCGCCTAAACCGACACTTCAGGTATGTATCTTAGATTATTTAATTGACTCAGTTTCAAGTTGAATGTTGCTATGATTCAAGTCGTGTCGGGTCGGGTCTCGTCATTTAGTGTTAACTTTAGATTAAGCTTTGTTGTGAATTGATATGTTTGAGTATTATATTGTTTCGAGTAACTTTATTCGAGTCGTCTAGAGTAGTCATAAAATATTGTAAATATTCCTTTATGTCGGTTTAATTCTAAGTGTTATTATTCTGTTTGAAATTTGAATTTATTAGCATAAAGTAGTGATCAAGGTAAATTATAGTTAACCGAGTCTAGTTTCGAGTCGACTAGTTTAATTGTTATTTTGTTTCGAATCGACTAGATTAATTTTGTTTCGAGAATGTTTCGTATGTGTAATTTTTATGTTGTTACTTCAATTTTAGGTTTCGCAACTTGGAAGTACATAGTAGTTTCTAATATGTTGCGCCTTTTTTATATAGCTTAGACATAGTTTAGGCGTAGTATGTATATTTCGGATGCATAAAATAATGACATCGAGCTTTGAATTGATATAAAAATTTAGTGTTATTGTTATTGCGGTTTACTTGCAGGTTTCGCCGCCTCTCCCATTCGGGCGAGGATTGGTGGTTTCTTGTAAATACGCCGAGATGCTGCCAAAATTTCTAATTTTTCTAATTTATTTTTAATTTTGTGTGTTTATTTGCGGCCGCGAACGAAATGCTATACGGCCGCAACAACCGTCCCTAACACAACAAAAACACGTTTTTCCGTAAAATAAAATATCGTTTTTTTATATTTATATATAAGTTTAAAAATAAAAATAAAATCGAAAAACATTGAAAAACGTGTTAGGGCACGGTAAGCTTTATAAAACCTGCAATATCTAATTGTTATATTTTTAAATGCAGGTATGGCATCTTCCTCAGGTCCTTCCCGTAAGCGGGGACGCGCCAGGAGTTGATTCCTGCGGTAGAGCCTCAGGTTCAGCCGCAGGTCCAGGAGGATCAGCAGCAGCGGCCTGCCAGACGGATACGTTATGATACAGAGGCAGTCAGGCCAGACCCTCAGGCACATATCCCGGCAGATCTCCCACCTATAGAGGAGAGCACGCTCTTAGACTTCCAGACAGGTTCGGATGAGCGTACTGCCATGCTGAGACTGCTAGGCAGGCGTTTTCATAGGGCGAGGGTGATAGATTGGGGATTGATGGAGACGATGGGAGTCAGAGATAGGTTACGGGGCATGCTAACACCTCGATGGTTGAGGTTGTTAGATGAGAGGCGTGTGCATTATCAGGAGCTCACTATTGAGTTCCTTTCTACGTTTTCATTTGATTATGTGCGCCTCTCATCCGACTCTGCAGTCAGCTTTGCGTTATGACGGTGGACACATATCATGTCCATTGCACAGTTCACCGTCAACGCCGACTTATATACTCAGGAGGAGACCACACATGAGGTCTTCACTGAGAGTCTGATGGGATGGTCAGACCAGGAGTTACCTTACTGTGTCACTACGACACAGTTGACAACTTTCTGGTCCACCATCGCCGATGGAGGTTTTGTGCCTGGGATCGCTGCCTCGCAGATCCGAGATCCCGTACACCGCTTTATCCACAGGGTCCTTGCCTGCACGATCCATTCCGATACATGAGTATCGAGAAAGTGACGTATTCAGATCTTTTCGCACTATATTGCATCGTGCAGGGCCAGGAGCTCAATTTGGCGGTATTTTTGCTATTTTCATTTATGAGGGATCACGGGCGAGGCTGGGAGTCCCGTATTTGTATGGGGAGCTATGTTACTGTCCTAGCTGAGAGTCTGCGGGTTTTTGAGGATTTTCCGAGAGGATGGCTTCATGAGGAGCCTATTGGGACGATGATTAGGAAGGCCGATATGCGCCAGATTCCTGAGCTGATGGCACAGGGCGAGCCTCCACGGTTCTTACCGCCGAGAGTTATTCAAGATGACGCCCCAGTTATCGCACCACGCCATCAGGTGCCTGAGAGAGAGAGAGCAGGAGAGCCCAGGGACCGGCCCACTATACCAGAGCGTTTAGAGATACTAGAGCAGGGCCAGGCTCAGCTCAGACAGCGCCAGGATGAGATCAGGCAGAGGCAGGATACTATTGTGCAGACACATATAGAGATGAGGGAGATGCTTCAGCGCATCATAGATCATCTTCAGATTCCCCCTCCACATGATCAGCCTCTACCACCGTAGACTATCTTTATTGTTTGTATTTTACCTTATTACATTTTGGTTTGTATTTACATTTACATTTTGGTTTGACTTTAGTTTGGTTGATGGTGTTTATTATGTTTATTTCTTATGATGCGTTTATTTACCATGTTGCAAGCATCGCTAACAGGCATCGAGGCAGAATTGATATAATGCGGCGTTGCAACATAAACACACGACATAACACAACACATCAGGGAAGTAACATTTTAAATTTCAGTGTGCATTTTATATTGCATTTTCAGTGTGCATCTTATTTTCTCATTTTCACACATTGAGGACAATGTGTCTTTCAAGTGTGGGGATGAGGGAATTTTATATTATATTAAAAAAAAAGTTTTATACTTGTCCCAGTCCTTTAAACACATATAAAACATGAACATTTTCCAAAAACGTCTGTCAAAAAGCAATTTAAATGTTGAACTTACAAAACCAAAAATACATGTTTCTTTAAGTTGCGGGATAGTAGGTTGATTAAATCATGTTTTTCGTGAAATAAAAACTTTTACGGGATGCCTAAGATAATAGATCGATCTGGAAAGTAAATTGATTATGCAATGACAAAAACCTATAACCCTTGTATTTCCACATGACGGTAAGATTTGAGCCTATAAATGTTTCTTACATAAACACTATTTTCGTTTTATGTGTGTTTACCGACGTGTTGCATTACTTTAGAACTTGTACGTTTTGATACATTTCAAGACCTTTAGTCCAGACTTTGATAGAAATTTGATAGAGGCATTAGGATCACCTTTTCTGTAAAAATTCACCATTTTCCTTTAGACACCGCTTTGAACCAAAAACCTTCCGTTGTTACCCATTTTAAACCGGAACGTATAATATTGTGATATTATTGATATCTTAAAAAAAATAGAATAAAGTATCGTCAAATGACCAAAGTGTTATTAAACCCTATTACGTGCTTTTCCGGTTTATCGTAAAATCTCCTGTTAACCACTCTCTCCCAAATAAACAACCTACCTTTTACCCTTACCTACCCAATTTTAGTCCTCTTTATTTGTATCAATTTCTAACAATTAGGTGGAGATCTGATTGACGTACAACCTTATAATAGTCATGCTTCACAGTTCGGTCTTTGAGAGTTCACTTGAAATTACATATATATTAGCCGAGAGAGGAGTGAATCTCGCAAGGGGTGTTGATATTGCATAATGAATTACTTGAAGGTAAGAAAAGTTTGATTAGGTAGTCTCGGTTTCTCGTGTCATTCTTTTGAATTATCAACCTTTTGAACGATGTAATTCTTGGGAAACCCCTGTGTTTAATGATTTTGTAGTTCGCATTTTAATTTGTTCGAGGCTTGCGTTCTTGTAAATCGTTTTTGTGGACATGTTGTTTAGGATTTTGCTTAGGGACAAGCAAAAGGATAAGTGTGGGGATATTTGATGTGTTTAGAATTATACACATCTTATGTATCAAATTACCCATATTTTAGATCAATTGTGTGCGTTTCTCCTTTGTATTCGTTACTGAATCGATAAAATCATGAATCTACAGGAATAGGTGAAATATCCGTGGATTATGCGAGGAAAACGATAAGAAATCGACAATGAAAAGAATACATGGGAAAGCGTGTCAAAGAAAACAAAGAATTTTCCCTGGAGAAAGCCTTACGGACCGTAAGGCTCACACCCTTACGGTCCGTAAGGACCGGTCGGCAGACACTTTCTAGTGCGGGAATGGGCAGTAGTGGAGTGTTAGTTGGAAAGGTCTTACGGACCGTAAGGCTCCCACCCTTACGGTCCGTAAGGGGGTCGCAGAAGCTCATTTCTTGGCCTATAAAAGGGCACTCACTTATAGTCGAAAAACACACCTTCTCTACTTTGAAAACACCTCTCAAAGACTGTTATCAGTCGATTCTAAGCAAGTTGAAGTGAAGTTGAAGCGCCTTGGAACTTCTCGGGAGTCGTGGAAGCTTTCGGTTCGAGTTCTAAGCAATCCGGGTTCGGTAAACATTCGTTTTCAGTTTCTATTCGCTTTGTATTATGTCTTCAATTATTTTCAGAATTTGTTCAGTTGTATTAAAGAATATTATGTGTAGCTAAACTTTGAAACTATCTAGGTTACGATGAACACTTGTTAAAATGTAATTTTTACCGGGTATTGTGTGATTATGGTTTGTTCTTGTGAAGTAAATAATTTAAGTTATATGTTTTGGTGTATATGCATATTTTAACTTGGTTAACAGTTTGATCATATGTTTTACATAAATTCCGGTGAATGTCTTTTCATAAAAAGAATTAATGTTGATATTCAAGTCTTAAACAGTTTGGGTAATCATATGGTGGTTTGTGAAATAAAACATAAAAATAATGATCAAGAATTAATCCAGTTTTAATGTTCTACTATTTTTAGCGCTGAAAGGTATAAAAATATTAATAGATCAAGTTTAGTGTATTGCTCGGATTGTGTTTTGTGAGAAACCCGGTTTTAGTTAAATTGTCGCTAACTTGTCTATTAAGCCAAATCAAGTTTTCTTAAATTGCTTTAGATTTACAACCGAGAGGAAGTCAGTCTTTTCAAGCACTTTTCTAGAACACTAGACAACCGTAAGGAGGTCTAGTAAATCGGTAATCAAAATAAATCTTTAGAGTCACACAGGTGCCTTCCCGAGAATGATTAGGAATCCTATACGTCGTCTTTTAGGGTTTAATATCTAAAGATCCCGGTTTCATATCACACAATTACCCGGTAGAAAGTATGTTATTAACAAGTGGGATTCCAACCTAGATAGTCCTTTATCATTATAAAATCAAACATTTGTCTTAATTTGTTTTTAGTTCATTTTTATTAATTAATTTTTAATTAATTTACTTTTCAAGTAAACCCCCCCCATTTAAATCAAAAATACAAAAATATAAAAATGTTTAGTGTGATGTCATTTTTAGTGTAAATAAATTAATTAACGTAATTCAACAGAGTCCCTTGGGTTCGATACTCAGACTTACATCAGCTATACTACACTGATCGGTACACTTGCCGGATGTGTGGTTTAGGTTTAGATTGAGTCTAAGTTTATAAATTTAAAGCTTAGAGTGTCTAGATTAAGGTTATTTTTAAAGTTTGTCTTTTTGTACATTATTTGTAAAAATGTGTTTTTCGTGTCGGACATGTAGTAACTGGAAGGGTTAAGTACCGTTAGTTGGGAACTCCTGTCTAGGCTGACATTCGTACAAATCCAATTATAAGGACTCGTTGCCTACCTGGGGATAATCCCAATGAGAGTACCGATACCTATTAGGCCAAAGCATGTCTAAAGTTTAATTTTGTTTTTATTCGAAAACCTAGCATTTTTATTTAAATTATTTTTTTACAAGTTTTTAACATACCGCCACTAGCATACATCACACCCGCTGTTTCAACACCTATATGGAAAAGTATCCCATACAGCCCTTGAGTTATTGAGTGGAGAGGAAATTAGGAAGCTAGATGTCTTGGAGCGCTTTCATTCATCATGTGGTTGCTAAATGTGGTACGTGGTCGAAGAGCTAAATATTGTTAGACAACAATTAGAGTCGCACCCCCAGCTCAGCAAAAAATCCTGATGTCAAAGATTAAAGCGGTGTTGACTCCAAAGAAATCTACCAAGAAACCACCGGTTGTCCAACAAAATACTCGTGGCCGACCAACAAAAGAGAAGGTACAACAAAGGTTGGACGAGGCCTCTCGTATAGATGAAGAATTTAGGAGAAGCTCCTTCGGTGATGCAAACACGTGCTTTGAAGGTTCCCGGCAAAGTAAGTACGATAACCCACGCCACAGCTCGTACGTTCCGTCACAGGCTTCTCAACAGTCGGTTATAAGGTCCCAAAAACCCAAAGCGAGCCTAAGCCGTTCAAAGAGTTCTAAGAAGAAAGAGACACGAGATGATCATGGTTTTCCTTTAATCATTGGGGACGAGAACGTGGGAACCATCAAACAGTTTAAGTCTACCATTCCGCTAGTGTTTCATCCGCACGTCTCGTGCATACGAGATGTGATGCCGGACGGTCATTGTGGGTTTCGGTCTGTGGCTGTGGGCTTAGGTATGGATCAGAGTTCATGGGGGCTCATTCGAAGGGACCTTGTCCAAGAAATGGATCAGAACGAATCGATCTGGTTCCCAATATTTGAAGCATGGGATGAAGGTTATTTTTACACGCATCGTTAGGGCCTAATTTGGGATTAAGTGTCCGGTTGTCCCCCGGATCACTGGATGGACTTCCCCTTAGCAGGACTTCTTATTGCACAAACGTACGGTATCGGGGTGCACCTGTTAACGACATCCATGGGTGCGAGTTCCACTTTCTTCTCGATAATAAGTCCTCCGGCTAATCAACAACCATTATTCATAATGCTTGCACATGTTAACGAGAACCACTTCATACATGTTAAGCTGGAAGGGGAATGCCACCAGCACACGGGCTATCGTTGAACCACCGAAGACCCCATAGTGAACAATGGGAAGATATGTACTTGCCACGTCTAGAATGGTATACATCGATAATGAATCCTCCACCAAGATCAAACCCCAGTCTTAATTACATCGACAGTGATACGGAAGAATGATTTTTTGTAATTAATAGTATTTTTTGTATCAATAATTAATCTAATTATAATTAATAAGATTTTTTGTATTAATTTCTATAATTTTTTTTTTATAATTACAATTGCATAAAACAATTTAATAACATTTTTATAAAAATTTCTATCATTTTTTTATAATTAGAATTGATTAAAACAGTTTAATAATATTTTTATAAAAATTTATATCATTTTTTTATAATTAGAATTGATTAAAACAGTTTAATAACATATTTATACAAAAATTACAAATATACGCCTCGTATATACCTAGACGGGTCGTATACGTATGGTCAAAAGACCATTTTGCCCCTGATATGCCCTCACTCTAGGCTTAAATGAGGGGCTAAAAGGTCATTTCACCAAATCCAGACGCCTCATATAGAGCTGGACAGGTCGTCTGTTTGAGCGGCATTTTGGGTTTTTGAATTTTTAAAATTTGAATTTCAAAATTTAAATTTAACAAAAAACGACGCCTCGTATAGAGCTGGGCGGGTCGTCTTTCTGGGCGGCAAGATTTCTTTTTTTAAAATTTTAATTTTGAAAATCTTTTAGTTAATTACCATTAAACCCCTGAAAAGACCCTAGTATAGGCCTTAATCAGGGGCATAAAGGTAATTTGAAACACTAGACGACACGTATAGGTCTATACGCGTCATACATGGTGGGCGGCAACTGTTTGGGTTTTTTTTTTAATTATTAAAAAAATGTTTACTAAATTACCATTTTACCCCTGTAAAGCCCCCAGTATAGGCCTTAGTCAGGGGTAAAATGGTAATTAACGATTCCAGAAATATCTTTTTGGATTGGTTAATTACCATTTTACCCCTGATTAAGGCCTATACTGGGGGCCTTACAAGGGTAAAATGGTAATTTAATAAAAAGGCTAGACGGGTCGTCTAGCTCTATACGAGGCGTCTATGCCTCGTACAACAGAGGGAGACCTAGACGACCCTGGTTATCACCCCTAAACCACAAAACACACACACACCTTTATACGCCCCGAATACGTATTTGGACCGTATTTTCGAAGACTATAAGCATTCCTGGTACGTATTTCAGCCCGTAGTTTAGTATTTTTGCCTTGTTTTTGCCTTTAGACCGTAGGTTTGCCCTGAAATTAGGTTTTTGTTAGGTTTGGGGGTTTGATGTTGAGGTTGAAGATGAAGGACGTAGAACAAGACGCCCCGTATACCTCTATACGAGGCAGATACGAGGCACTGTTTTTTTTTTTGTTATTAATGTTATTATTATTGTTATTAATGTTATTATTATTGTTATTATTATTGTTTTTATTATTATTATTATTATTATTATTATTATTATTGTTATTATTAATATTTTTCTTATTATTATTATTATTATTATTATTATTATTATTCTTATTATTATTGTTATTATTATTATTATTTATTATTATTATTATTAATATTATTATTATTATCAATTATTATTATTATTATTATTATTATTATTGTTATTATTATTGTTATTATTATTATTATTATTTATTAATATTAATATTATTTATTAATTATTATTATTATTAATGTTATTATTATTATTATTATTATTATTATTATCATTTATTATTATTATTATTATTATTATTATCATTTATTATTATTATTAATGTTATTATTATTTTTATATTATTATTATTATTATTGTTATTATTTATTTATTTATTTATTATTTTAATATTATTATTATTGTTATTATTATTATTATTATTATTATTTATTTATTTATTATTGTTTTTATACGTATACGGTATTTATTTGCAGATTGATTATGGGGGACGATGAGATTCAGATTGATATTGATGGGGCACCGCCGTGGAATCAGCCGGTGCCGCGGGGTCCGCGACGGAGGCGGCTACCGCCTCCGGATCCGCTGCACGGTCACCCGTATCTAGAGTTTCCCGACTGCACCCCTGCCGCCCGTCATTGCCAGAAGCTTAGGAGGATGCACATTGGAGCGCATGCAGCGATCGACTGGGATGCGATTAATGAGATTAGTGAGACGGCTAGTGTGCGTCGGTTTATACCTGTCGATTCGCCGTGGCTTCGTCTTTTTGAGTTGGCGCACACGCCGAGCTACAGGGAGCTGCTGGTCGAGTTCCTTTCGTCATTCACATTTCACCCTCCTGGGGTCCCAGTGCCGCTTCCGCACCCAGATGCTCCCCCTCCGCCTGAGGTTTCTTTCAGGATCGCTGGCGTTTTGCGTTCGATAACGCTAGCATAGTTTGCGGTGCATTGCGGTTTATACAGGCAGGAGGAGATCGAGACTGACGTTTACACAACGGGGCTAGTGGTGGTTGATAGACCCACTCTTTTAGGGTTTTGGCAGGTGATTGTGGGGCCAAATACTTGGGAGCACGATAAGTCGAAGGGGAGGGTTTCATTTATTAGCGACCCATTGTACAGGTACGTACGTTTATTACAACAATTATTGTGATTATGTGTATTGTTTATTAATCTCTGTTTCTGTATTTCGCTAACACTATCTGCAGGTATATGCACCATATGCTCCCTACTTCTATTGCAGCGCGCGACTACAGCCGTCAGTGGTGTACGGCCACATATCTTTTTTTCTTTTATTGTTTGTTGCACAGGAGGCCGTGCGCACTAGCACACGGTCTAGCCCAGTACTACGCTTCCGCCCATCACCGGCAGGAGCGTGGATTTTTGTATGGCGACGCGTACGTGACCCTCATTGCCCGTTCATTGGGAATCGTACCGGAGCAGGACCCACATTTACGGACGCCACCAGTCATGCCGGCGCGGATGGGTTTTCCATCGCTGTGGGGGATGACACTGATCAAGAGGTTCGCCGTTGGCCAGCGGTTTAAAAACCGCAACGGGGGCATATGGACAGAGGAGCCCCTACCAGAGCAGTTCGAGCTAGTCTATCCGCTGGCAGATCCTGATGATACAGTGCCCGTGCCGGACCATCCGGTGGATTTAGACGGTGCAGCGATGCCACAACCACCGCACCTCCCGGGGCGCCTCCGTTTCCACGTCACGTTATTCCAGGTCATGCCCCAGGAGCTGCGCTACATCCGGAGGTACGAGCCGAACTTGACAGGCTCAACGATTTGGTAGGTTGGTTGGTACGGGCCGAGCAGGATAGACGAGAGAGAGAGGGATTACCCCCGATACCAATTCCACCACCTCGAGCACCACATCAGCCGCAGCAGGCCAATCCAGATTCGGAGCCTGGTGCGTAGACCAGTAGTAGTTTTTATTTTTGTTATGGATGTACAAACTTATCTCATATATTTTTGTTATGGATGTACAAAAGTTATCTTATATATGTCATATTTACCTTTGTTTTCAGTTATTCGGTTACTTAATGATTGTTGTCTTACATTGATATAATACGGAAACAATATATGTTTTGAATATAATATGGAAACAATATTTAAACGAAATAAAATTTTAATCGGAAGAATAATATTTAAAAAATTAAAATGTTAAAAACATTATAATATTTAATCGATATAATCTATTTAAAGAGCCGATCTCATAAAACACGGTTAAATTTTTTATAGTGTAAAAAAAAAAAAAAAAAAAAAATCGCTAAAAAAAAAAAAAAAACTCACCAAAACACCCCTCTTTCAAAAAGTATCAAAATAACCACACCAAAACCCAACAAAACACCCCCTCTTTCAACAAAAAAAAAACCAATGCCTAGACGCCTCGTATAG
Source organism: Helianthus tuberosus (assembly GCA_030545235.1). Lineage (NCBI taxonomy): Eukaryota > Viridiplantae > Streptophyta > Magnoliopsida > Asterales > Asteraceae > Helianthus > Helianthus tuberosus. Next base: position 241,872 of record JARYGA010041560.1, read on the forward strand.
GCCTGTACGAGGCGTCTAGGGTTTATTAAACTTTGTGCCTGACAACCTCTGAATACCCCATGAATTCAGTGTCTAGATGCCTCGTATAGTTCTATACGATACGTCTAGGGCACAAAAAGTGTCCAAATAGATCCAGCCATATAAAATTACAATTAAGAACAATTTAACTTAAATTTAAAATGAGATTATCAAAAAGATATTTTGACTAGGTCTTTTCCCCACTCTAACTCTCAAGTGAAACAGTCGATTCTTCATGGACACGCCACTAAACCGTCGTCCAATGTTTCACCTAGTCATATGTGGTTTTGCAAACCGATTATTGATTATCATTCCTCATCAATGTTGTTGTACTTTCTACTGGCGTTTAAAAAGGTGGCTCCGAATTAAACAAGGGAACACCCAAACTACCCCTTCATAATATCCGGTGGTGCAAGAAAGTATCTATCTCTACCCTGACGAACTCTTAGCCTAGGTTTGAGCTTACGTTATTATCCAACGCAACCTATTCAGTCTGCTAATTGTTCGGATCAATCGCCTAGGCCGAGAAACGAGTTTTAGGAACATAAGGGAAAGCTATTGATGATTAACAAGGGATGATTACACCTTCTGATTTTGCACAAAAACACCTACAATGTGAAAACTGTAATTAAAACGATCTCCAGGGTTTTTGACACATTTTTATATTAGTCGTTTAGTATGTTTATTTCTTACAAGTTTATCACCCAGGACTGTTTCCCGAGTTCAAGAAAGTTTTTTATATTTTAATTTTATGATTAACATTGTATTTAAAATAATAAAATAAGTTATCTATAAACGAATTTTAATGTTTTGGTAAACATGGGCTTTTGAACATGTAGCACAATGTTAAAATCGTACTAACAACTTACGATAAAATAAAAGACAAATGATAACGTTTGGTTTTGAAAAGTGAAGCGGCATGTCGTCTAAGAGATAACCATTGATTCAGTTATGCGAACAGGTATGTCTCGAATGACACACCTCTTGGACAAGACGCTTCATATGTTATAAGTAGGGTTAGTTTTTCGGCTCTTGTTACATAATACAATCGCATTGTTTCATTTGAAATTCAAGGTTGCAAGTTCTGTGAATCCATTCGATTCATAGATGTATTGGTGTGATGCTTGTGGTGATTTCCGTGATGCTTGTTATCATTGGTCTTCGCCTTAATCATAGTCCTGGGAGAATCGCGACTTTGATACAAACACAATGTGGTATAAGGATTGTAGCTAAACTCAAGAACTTGAAGCTTAGCATTAATAAAGTGCTTACCAAGATGATTATGGATGATCAGATGGTGGAATCAAAGATAGATTGTTTTATCGATGAGTTTTCAGGTTTTAGATCGATTCAAAATGTGAGGATGTTACAGATTTTGTGTTTACATATAAAGATATCAGACTGCAATTCCTCAAAACATATAAGAGAAACCCCTTGGGAAGTTTAGTAGCCAACATATATCCTTCGTAATAACTTACAGCCAACAAGAGTCACAATGCTTTTCATGAGATAACCTTCTCTACATAGCACAAAAAACATAACTATAGATATGATTAAACAGATTGTCAAAAGAGAAGGCTTGAAATATGCTAGGACCGAACTCCCGCCGAGGTACTCAACAGCTTCGACTTTTGCCATTTTCTCAAATTTCCTCACATACGCTTCGACTTCGAATCTATCAACGTGCCCGATGACTATCAATAACGGTGTCCCGTTCTCCAAGAACCTTTTAGTGGAAACAATTAATGGAACGCCAAGGTTATACATCGTCTCTATTTTCTTGAGGATGCCAATTTCTCTCTCCAGACCCGTTAGAACAATTATCTGGAATGTAGTCATTGAAGAATACATATATAGTTAAGAAACTCATTAACTTGTTCATAATCTATTTTTTAACCTTTCATTGATGTATAATTGCATATCGATAAAATATATTCCATATACATAATACAAATATGTAAACCTCAAGAATAAAGAATATATTCTATACGCATACATAACTATTTACATGAAACAATGTACATGTAAACATCTAATAGCCTTCCTCATTTGATGTAAACATCTATTTACATGAAACAAGGTACATATAAAACTGTTTAAAAAAACAAGTTTCAATATGAAATAAAGTTATATTACGTTTATAAATAATGCAATTCAAATTTCTTTAAATAACAAATGGGTTCGGTTAAATTCTTAAAAGTTGAACCCAGAATTTCATACTGAATTAGCAACTGGGTTTGTGTTTAGTGAAACTCTCATGCTCCAATTAAATCTACTAATAAGTTTACACCACCGTCCAAGCGGGACTAGAACCATGGGAGATAACATCTTACTAGTTACTACACTCATTGGTATAACTAGACGACTACAAGCCCTTTAGTAGAAACACGTGTAAAATTTTAAAGTAGGAAACAAACACGGGTTCTATTACATCAAAGTTGTTAAAACTTCAAAAACTTGTAACATTGGTCAAACAACGTTCACTAATAAAGCTGAGTCAATTGGGAGATCTGGTTGATCAGCATGTGCTAGTCTTTCCTAGGATTTAGTTTTGTTTTTTATTTGTATTATTAACAAGTTGTAAGTCCTTGGCTATTTAAGCCGCTTAAAACAACTTGTTCCAATAACCTATCCTCATATTAATCTTGATCCAACCTAAATTTGATTATTATGATCGATAAATATACAAAAGGTTTACGTACTTTGTGAAGAGTGTCTCTATAATCTTCTAGCTCCATAAACGTTTTTGTCCTCCACTGCATTTGCTTACGACATTTTCTCCATCTTTGTGAATTTGTTACTAAAAGAAATATGAAGATCTGTCATTCTTTGCAGCCCAATCCCTACTAAAAGCAATCATCAACAAATTAAAGAGGTATTGGACATACCTGAATCATAAATGCCATCGCCAAACAACATTTTTAAGTTATCAGCGCTCTTTGACGGCTTGAAGAGATCACGACGGCAAAGATAGTACCCTCCTTTGGCCACCTCGAATTCAGACAGATCTCCTCCAATCATTTCTTCCTCTTTCACATGGTTATTTTCCCGGTTCACTACGCCACTATTCATATACACAAGTCTAGCATCACAACCTATTACTGTCATATATTCTGTCTCCCAAAAAAAATTCACAAAGACTACGTCATTAGCTTCTAACATGTTTCCAATTGGCCAATAGCTTAACCACTCAGCAACTTCACCAACTCTTGGTTTGCAATAAACCACAGGGTTGTATACCCATGTAAGAGCATTGGTAGTAGACTTATTGATCTTGACTTTGACAAGCAAAAACAAACTATCGTTATTTTCATCCTCATCTAATATCCGGTATCTTAGGGTTACACGCAATCCTCGGATCCTTTGTTCCATTGTTAAAGGAGGCACCTGAAAGTATATATTTGAAGAGGGGAGAATGTCTATATGTGGATCATTTATGCCTTTCAGAAAGAAGCTGCTTATACCATATTCATACAACATCTATGCCACACAAAATACACAAAAAAACCCAGTTAGTCGTATGTTAATCAGTTTTGTAGGCCGAGTGAGTTTCACCCAGTTTATGTGTTTTTTTTTTTTACTTCAACATGCATTTGGGAGAAAGATGTATTACCTGGATTCTCCAGATTCTGCCTTTAGTGACCTCATCACCCACCAGGTCCACTGTGTGATCTTTGAATGCTTTGATCCAACTCATATATCCCAGATCTGCTTCTGAAAGTTTTGCAATGGGTGCCAATTTGAAAAGGCCTTGAACTTCTGACAGGTTGATACATCCTTCGTACGTAAAAAGTTGTAGTTTGTAACGAGTTGATTGGAATGTTATTTTCTTAAGTGATGTACAAGAATCTATATGCAATTTCTCCAGATTACTTGGGAGACATAGGAGTGACTTCAGTTTTATACAATATCGCAACATCATTGTAACAAGTCCTTTAAGTTCTTTTATAGTTTCACAAACATTAGTCAGATTGATACAGCTTTTGAAGATCAAAACCTCTAGATTAGGCAGGCGCCAGAGATTGCAGATACAGACAAGCTCTTCAGAGCCAGTAAGATCTAGATACTTAAGTGAATAAAGAACCTGTTCCATGAAAATTCAAGTTTAATCTGTTATTGTACATCTGACCAACAGAAAGGTAAGTGCAAACAATATATATAATGAGTGTGTGTATGCATGCATTTACCGTGGGTGGTTCAAACTTTCTCAACCGTCCATTGGTCATATCTAATGCCACCAAGGTACTCATCCACATGCTTGATGAGATTGTCTTATTATCACATCCATGCCAGCACAACCATCTTAAATTTCTAAATTCAGAGAAGCCTTTGTAGGACCCCTTGAGTTCCACATAATTGAGTCGAAGCAATTTTAGGTTTTTCATCTTCACAAGGTAATCTGATTTAAGGGGCTGCAATTGTAACATGAAATAAATTCTTTGCCTTACATGATCAAAAGCATCAAAATACATAGTTTGTTGAACCAAGATCTTTATCCAACCGTTAATTAATTAGAATGTCAATTATAATGAATTAAGAAAGAGTGTACATATTTGCACACCCAAATGCCTATCTGCACACCGAACGCTAGCTTTGTATATGCCACGCATAGAGCTGTATGTGGCATATAGGGTTTTCATGTATGCCACGTATAGAACTATACGTGGCTTATAGGGTTGCCTTCTCCAACCAGATGCTCAAACCTCGTACAGTTTCAAATCAATCATATATACGCCGAGTAAAGACCTCTACGAGGCTTATGTACGAGGCTTGTATACACGGCACATAGCTCTATACGCGGCGTACATCTGTCAGATTTGACATGGATACGATGTTGTCTGGGCACGTGGATAAAGGTATACACCGAGTGCAGAGCTATACGAGACATATACTTGTGAATTTGGAACATTTATATATAGACTTTCAGCTGTTTATTATTGAAATACGAAGGTTGCATCATTTTATTTGCATTCTACCTCGATTTATTAATTGCCGGACGAGTGTGGAGCTAAAATGTCACCGTTTTGGGACGACAACTATTTTTTTGGACAGTATTCTAACGACTCGTGGGGGTGCCTAAAACCGTATCGTTTATTAATTTAACTTTTTTCATTGTTGTTTTTGAGATTAATAAATATTATACGGTTTTTTAGGAGGAATTGGGCATTCGAGATTCTGATGAGGAGGAGGAAGAGGTTGCGTTTGGCGTCCCTCTTAATCAAAACAAATTGTTGCCAGACTTGAATGAGGCTATGACTCCACCTGTTAATGAAAATATTATTCGGCGCATCAAGTGTATCCGAATTACGGATACGAGTGTGAATCTCTGTACGTGTAACAAGAAAATCCGGTTGGATACGTAGGATACGGTGCTAAGCATGCCCCTGTTGACGAACCATATTATCCGACACAACAAGGGTATCCGGATTACGGATAAGGGTGTGAATCTTCTTACGTGCAACAAGACATTTCGGATGGATAAGGTGGTGAGCCTCCATTCACACCACCGTATTATGGTGAGGAACCTCATAATCAAAGTAATCCATATGAAAGTAAGAGAACATCACATTCTTTGTACGTGCAAGCAGGCCATCCGAACGGCGGAGGATACGATGGTGAGCTTTCGAACACACTACCATATGATGATGATCGACCGACTAACCCGGGCAATCCGTATCAAAATTAATATTAAATTTAACTTAAACATATCTGTGTTTTAGCTTTTCATGTCTCTAATGGATTTGAAGAAATGGGTACAACAAAGGGCAAACGAGAATGGCTACGCTATTGTGACCCATCGATCGAAGAATATTGGTAGTAGTACGAGGATGGTATGGCTTGTTTGCGACCGTGGTGGTGAGCACCGTAGTAAAGCAACGGTTAGGAAAGTTGATAGCAAAAAATCAGTTGCCTATTTTCACTACTCGCGGTGCGTGACATGAAGCATGACACCTGGGAGATAGTAGTGGAAAACTTGAAACATAACCAAGAACCGGCACATATCTATTGAGCCATGCCTTTGTGCGAAGATTTTCCGAATGCGAATATAAGCTGGTGGAGTAGTTGTCAACTCAAAACATGGAGCCATGCAACATTTTTCAAATTGTAAGAAAGTAGTACCTCGATGGGAACCCGGAACAGATGTCGTAATAGAGCTTTTCTTTGTTCATCTCCAATCGAGTACTGTGTGGCATGCATTCTCGCACGTGCTGTTGATCAACGTGACATACAAATAAACATCTACAACATGCCATTTGGCCAGGTTGTGGGTTTGACTTCAACCAACAAGTCTTTATGTATCGCGCATGCCGTTATTTGTAAAGAACGCAGTGATAACTTCGTATGGGTGCTTTAAAGGATCAAGTCAATGTTGAGTAAATGTATGGAGCCACGTGTGATTGTAATGGATAGAAAGTTATCCCTAATGAACGTGTGTGCTAAAGTGTTCTCGAACATCACTACGTATCTATGCATGTTTAACATCGAACATAATATCTTTAAAAATTGCAAGAAAGACTTCAATAACAAATATTGGCTGATATTTCTGTTGTTCTACGGGACATTGTGTGAGTCTCCTTCAGAACCGATATATGATTACAACTTGCGCAAAATTGTATAAGCGACTCATGGCTTGTAACCTTTTAAGTAAGTTTGTCTTCGACAAATGACTCACACCTTCCATTATATTTACACACATGTACATTTAATTTGTTATTATACTTTTGCAGGGGTCTTTAACTATGTGTACGATAACTATAACAACCCTCCAAATTATTTTTCTGACACCCTAATATATTTTAGAATACCCCTATATGTCTTAAAATACACCCCATACGTGAAAACCGAGCCCAAAATACATTATATTAATAAAAATAAAATAAAAACAAAATTTTATAAGTTGTAAAATATCGGTACACAAGGAGGAAGATTGCAGGAAAAAGAATAACAATATGATATGCTATAACTGCGGAGAATAAGGCCACATCAAGTCAAATTGTCCAAAACTAGCTCCTGCCACAAACAACAAGAATACTTAAAATGCTAGAGCATTTGTTCTGACTGCAGAAGAAGCAAAGATGATCCCGGATGTGATCACTGGTACGATTTTAGTTAATGATGTTTTTGCTAAAGTATTATTTGAGTCTGGTGCGAACCAATGTTTTATTAATACTTCATTTTGCAAATTACTCAATCAACCATTAACTAAACTTCCACAAGCATGTCTAGTAGAGACAGCCAATGGAGAAACCATTAAGATTTCTGAAATCTTGCAGGGAGCAAGAATAGAAATTCGAAATCAGAAATTTATTGCAAACATTTATCCCATGAATCTGGCAGGATTTGATATTGTATTAGGAATGGATTGGCTAATAGCCAATAAAGCCAGTATTTTGTGTGATCAAAAGTCAATTCAAGTGAATTCACCAAGGGGTGAAATGATCACAATTAAAGGAAATAAAACCACTAGATCTACAAAATTCATCTATGTGATGAAAACAACAAGTTACATAAGAAAATGATCATTAGTGTATTTGATTTCTATAATCACTAACACTAAAGGAAAGGACTTAAAAGATATTCCGGTAGTATCTCAGTTTTTAGATGTATTTCCAGAAGAACTACCAGGACAACCTCCAGATAAGGAAGTTGAATTCAGAATCCATTTAATACCAGGGACAGCACCCATTGCCAAAGCACCCTATCGATTGGCACCTGCAGAAATGCAAGAACTGAAGAAACAATTGGACGAATTGTTGGAGAAATGATTTATACAGCCGAGTTCATCACCTTGGGGAGCGCCAATTTTATTCGTTAAAAAGAATGACGGATCAATGCGTATGTGCATGGACTACCGTGAATTGAACAAAGTCACGATTAAGAATTGGTATCCATTACCAAGAATAGACGATCTGTTTGATCAATTGCAAGGAGCACGATTTTTCTCAAAAATCGATTTAAGGTCAGGATATCATCAATTAAAAGTACAGGAAGAGGACATTCCTAAAACTGCCTTTCGAAAAAGGTATGGTCATTATGAATTTACTGTCATGCCATTTGGTTTAACCAATGCCCCAGCTGCATTTATGGACATGATGAACCGAATATATAAGCCATATTTGGATAAATTCATAATTGTCATTATAGATGATATTCTCATTTACTCTAAGAGTAAAGAGGAACATGCTAAGCATTTGCACGCACTTCTAAGTTTATTAAGAAAGGAAAAGCTCTATGCTAAGTTTTCGAAGTGTGAGTTTTGGTTAGAACAGGTATAATTTCTTGGACATCTAGTCAATCATGAAGGAATTCATGTAGATCTAACCAAAATCGAGGCAATTACTAAATGAAAAACCCCTGAGTCACCAACTGAGGTTAGAAGTTTCTTAGGACTAGCTAGTTATTACAGAAGATTTATTCAAGATTTTTCTAGAATGGCCATTCCCTTAACTAAGCTAACCTGTAAATCCGTTAAGTTTGAATGGGGAACAAAACAAGAAGAAACATTTAGAACTCTTAAGCAAAGATTAACCCATACACCTATATTAGCATTACCAGAAGGAACTAAAGATTTTGTAATCTATTGTGACGCTTCTAAATTTGGTTATGGATGTGTGTTGATGCAACGTCAAAAGGTTATAGCTTATGCATCCAGACAACTTAAGAATCATGAAGAGAATTATTCCACTCATGATTTAGAATTAGGAGCTATAATTTTTGCTCTTAAGATTTGGATACATTACCTATATGGTAGTAAGTTTACTGTTTTTACCGATCATAAGAGTTTAAAATATATCTTTGGGCAAAAAGAATTGAATATGAGACAAAGACCCTGGATGGAAATGCTTAGTGATTATGATTGTGATATCCAGTATCATGCAGGAAAAGCAATTGTAGTTGCTGATGCTTTCAGCCGAAAGTATCATGAAAAGCCAAAAATGATATGTTCTTTTAAATTAAATCTACAAGTAGATTTAAATGAGCAGATTAGAAAAGCACAAGAATCAGTAGTCAAGGATGATACTGAAAAATTGAAAGGAATGATTAAAGAACTAGAACAAGGAACAGATGGAATTTGGAGATTCCATAAAAAGAGAATGTGGATACCTAAATTAGGAAACCTACGCCACCTTATATTAGAAGAAGCCCATAAGTCTAAGTATACGATGCATCCTGGAAGTGATAAGATGTATCAAGACATAAGAAAGAATTTCTGGTGGATAGGAATGAAAAAGGATATAGCAGCTTATGTTGCAAAAATGTTTAACTTGTGCACAAGTCAAAGCTGAACATCAGAAACGTTCAGGTTTATTACAACAGTTAGAAATGCCTGTTTGGAAATGGGAATTGATAACAATGGATTTTGTTACTAAATTACCCAAAACAAGAAAAGGTAATGATACAATCTGGGTGATTGTAGACAGGCTAACCAAGTCAGCTCATTTCCTACCAATGAAGGAAACTTTCGGTATGGAACAATTAGCTAAACTATATGTAAATGAAATAGTTTCATTACATGGTATTCCTTTATCAATTGCTTCTGACAGAGATAGTCATTTTACCTCTCATTTTTGGACAAGTTTCCAAAAAGCAATGGGAACCAAGTTGAATCTAAGCACAACTTATCATCCTCAAATGGATGGACAAAGCGAAAGGACAATTCAGACAATGGAGGACATGCTTAGAGCTTGTGTAATTAATTTCGGAGGTAATTGGGACAATCACTTACCATTGATAGAATTTTCTTATAAAAATAGTTATCACACAAATATCAATGCTGCACCATTCGAAGCACTTTATGGACGAAAGTGCCGAACTCCAGTCTGTTGGGCAGAAGTTGGAGAAAAAACAACTATCTAGACCTGAGATAGTACAAGAAACAACAGACAAAATCATTCAAGTCAAGGAACGACTGAAAGCAGCACGTGATAGACAAAAGAGTTATGCTGATAACAGGCGAAAACCGTTGGAATTTCAGGTAGGAGATAAGGTGTTATTAAAAGTCTCTCCTTGAAAAGGAGTGGTAAGATTCATCAAAAGGGGAAAGTTAAGTCCCAGGTATGTTGGACCTTTTGAGATTATTAGAAGAATAGGACCTGTAGCCTATCAGCTACAACTGCCAGAGGAAATGGCAGGAATAGATGATTTATTTCATGTATCTAATCTCAAGAAATGCTTAGCAGATGAATCATTAGTTGTGCCTCTTAAGGATATAGAGGTAAATGAACAGTTAAAATTTGTGGAAAGACCTCTACAAATTGAGGACAGGAAAGTCAAGAACCTCAAGCACAAGAGATTAGTTCTGGTCAAAGTGAAGTGGAACTCCAAAAGAGGACCAAAATACACATGGGAGCTTGAATCAGAAATGCAAAATAAATATCCGCACTTGTTCCAGTACACCTCGAGGACGAGTTCTAAAACAAGGTGGGGAGGATATAACAACATGTTGGATCTGAGTTTCTTTTTGATTGTATTTTCGTTTGAAATTAAGATGAAAATGAAAGAGTTGTGCAGCGGAATTAAGATGAAAACAAACTTTGCATACAATCAAACGAGAGTAATACTTTAATCAAACATCTTTACACAATGAATCGAAAGATTGAATTTGTTTCAACAACGATTACAATGATTGATGAATGAATGCAAACTCCCCCTCAGCCAGAGCTCAGTAGTTTGTTCGTGCAAAGAAGACAATGTTATAAAAGAGCTAATAGAACAGTACAAAGTACTGAACTATTTATAGGCACTTGCAAACCACTGAGCATCTTAGCTGACGTCACCATGAAAGTGACATCTAACCTCCTAACAAACTCTAACCACTGATCTAACCACTGATCTATACAAACTCTGATCTACTAACTACTGCTATTACATTTCTTTACATAAAAGACACTTAAACAGCTGCTGCATCCTTCCACTGCTGTGAACCCAGCAGTGCCTGTCCGGATCAGCAGTACTTGACTCAAGGCAGTAGATTGAGTCAGCAGAGCTTTGGTCTTCCATCAGTCTTTGACATTTGTCAGTAGATGCAAAGCAGCAGTTGTAGGACAGCACTTAGTAAGGTCAGCAAATAGGAGGTCAGTAGATATAAAACCACTTTCAAGGGGAGAGGTTTGCATGAACTAACTGTAATCGTCTGCTTATTCTGGATCCACTGCTCTGATCCAGTTTTGGCTTTAATTATCTGTTCCTCTGATAGGGGTCAATCCCAACAATCTCCCTCTGGAACAGATAATGCCAAAACTCTTCATTATTTGTGGACTTCTTTATTGCCTCATCAACAGCTCCCTTATCTGACCTTTAAATTGTAATTCAAAGTCTAGGGCATCTGTATCTTCATCATCCCTGCTAAGTGGAAGATCAAGGAGATCCTGCAAATCTTCAAGACTCAGGCCAAGAGCTTGTTCCCTTGATATTTTCTCCACTTCTCCACCAGACCTGAGCAAAGTCAATACGCAGGTCTGTTTGTCAGTTTCCCACTTTTGTATTTTTGAGCCTGGTGGGTTTCTTGTGAGATGTTTATTTGCAGAAGTATTTGGAGAGGCTGGCCTATTCATGACTGGCTGAGCAGTACTTGCAGTTTGATCCAAACCAAGAGTTTCCATGATCATTTTCTTTATACCCTCTTTTCCAAGGTCTTCACCTTCCATTAACTCTTTGATGGTTTCAGCAATCAGCTGTTTCTGTGGCCTTCTTTTGTAGATGGCAGCACCAACTGGAGCTGTGGATCTCCTGATTTGCAGCTTTGATGGTCTTTTTGAAACCGCTGCTGCAGGATAGTCAGGCTTTTGAGGAACTGTGGGATCTTTCTTTCTTAATTGTTCCAACTTTTTGTAAGTAGCCCTGACCACATCTTCTTTCCATCTAGCAACTTGTCTTTTGTTTCCATAATCAGCTGCTACCAGTTCCTCTTTCATTCTCCTCAGCTCTTCCTATTTGTCAGGTACATTCTTTCTAAACTTTGCCCTATTAGGAGGAGTGTGAGTGACTTTCCTGTTTATCATGTCTTGAATTCGTGCTGCTTCGTTTTCAAGTTCAGGAATAGTCCACTCTTTGTACATGTATCTCTCTCCTTTGTACTTCTTGTGAGCCATGATGCTTTCAATGTAGTCTTTCTTCAGAGTTTCAGCTGCTCTTTCAGAAATTTGTTGACTAACATTTTTTGCAAATTGCTCTAGGGATCTGACTTGTGTGAGCAAATATTGACTTCTCTATGCAATTTCTTTATCAGATTTCCCTTGTGTGTTTTTCTTTGAGATATCCTCTGCTTGCTTGGCCTTGATTTCCAAATATTCATCAACATTTTTAGGCTAGGGATATCCTTTTATTGATGGCAAACTCCGTTTGGCAGGGTCATCCTCAAAGTAAAAAGATTTTATTTCTTCTCTAACAGCTGCTAATTCAAGAGGAAATTGAACACCTGCAGGAGGTAAGGGCTTGTACATTTTAACTGAAGAGAGAGGAACAGGTTTTGGAATTGTGACAAGTGCTAAAGATTTTGAAGATGTTTGTGGTGGTGAATTGTCATCATCTTTGAGAATTAGTCTTCTCCTTTTTGTAGGAGGGACTGATGATGTTTTGGATGGAACAGTGGTGGTAGATGTAGTGGCAGTGGATTGTGATTGACTAACAGCTGTTGAAACAACTGGTGTTTCAACCACTGTTGTCATTACAATAGATGTTATTACATCTGCTGTCTTCTGCTGTATGTCAGCAGGTGTTGTTTTTGGTGGTGGTGATGGTAAAGCAGTGGATGTTGTGTGTGTTGAAGTGGTGTGTGTTGATGGAACAACTGTTTGGCAAGCAGTAGTTTTTGTAACTCCTGTTGCATCAGCTGTTTTGTATGGTGGTTTTTGAGCAGACTTTAAACGTCTGGTTGGAATGGATTTGGGTTGCCTCACTTTTCTAGTAGGCTTCTTCTTTTCCTCAACAGGATTTTCATGATCCTTTGACCCAGAAGTACCCTGATCTGGATGATCCATTATGTCCACCCTGGCTTTCCTTTTGGCCTCTCTATCCCTTTTTACACTTGCAGCTGCTTCTGCTAGTGCATTTGTTGTCACATCAATTTTCTTGCTGCCATCTGGCAAAGGGATCTTTTTGGTCATGTTTGAATTTTCTGGTTCAAGATAGAGACCATCCTCTATACCCTTCTTTTTCCACTCCATAATTTTCTCCCCCTTTTTGGCATTATCTTCGGGGATTTGATAAATGTAGCGGACTTTTGGAGGAGCATTTCCAGTGGTGTGCAAGATCTGAGTTTTGAGAGCCTTTAAATCAGCCTGAGTGTTCTTGAACCTTGACTCCATTGCATTTCTCAGCTGTTGTACATGTTTTTCATGTTGCTGATCTGCTAATTGTGCTTGTTGTTGGAGAAAAGATTGAAATAGATTCCAGAGCTCATTTGTAGCAGGTGCCCTTTGTGGAGCAGGTGCTTGAGGTGGAACAGCAGTTGATTGTACCTTCTGAACTTGTAACACCTGTTGTAACATATCTTTGAGTTCTGCAACAGAGTTATCAAGCATTGCAATACCATCCGTCAATTTCTGGTACTTTAAACCATCACCCAAGTTAATGGGATCATCTGATTTCCCACTAGTAGTGGTTTTATCAGTGGTAGATGTAGGGAGTATACTCCAAACATTAACCACTGATGCCCCTTTTTCTTGGTACTGGGGTCTTCTTCCTTCAACACTTGACAACCTTTTGATGTTGCCAGTAGGATAAATAAATCCACTGGTGGTTGGCAGAGGTGCTATAAAAGGAATTGCCTCCAAGGAAGTCTTATTAATGTAACCACTGTCCAACTGTAGACCTGTAGGTTCAACAGTTGTAGTGGCTGCTTCACTTGGATTACCACCAAGAGTTACTTGTAACTCATGGGGTGTAACCTCCTCAGGTTGTGTTGGTGGGTTAGCAAAGATTGATACATCAGACCCAGTCAGTGGTTGAGGTATATTCTCATTATCAGGTGATTGAGAAGGACTGGTTAATGCCTGGTTCAAATCAATTGCATCCAACAGTGGTTTTATTGGTGAGGGAATTGTGGATGTGATGATTGGTGTAGAAATAGGATGTGTCCCGGGCATTGGACTGTGGATGATAGAAACGAGTGTTTCCAGAGCATCATGATATGGAGACCCTATTTGTACAACCTGTTCTTTTTGTGAAGAAACAGGAGGAGTTTCGGTTATGGGTTGAGATATTTGTACCAACTGCTGTGAGGAAGTAGCAGCAGTGGTTTCTTGTGACTTTTGTGTTGTCACTGGCAGGAGCTCTGGTATCTCATCCTCCAGAGATGCCTTTTTGATGGTTTTGGGGGGTTTTTGTGTTTTTCTTTTTGTTGGCTTTTTGGTGATTTTAGGTGTGGGTTTCAAAACAGTTGTGCTGCTGCTTTGATCACCTTGAGCAGTGGGCTCAGCAGCGGATACCTGAGGAGCAGTTGTAACTGCTAAAATCTGCTCAGGCACCTCTGCTTGTGTTTTGCAAGGTGCTAACATTCTTGAAAAAGTTTCAGTTGTTAAACTGTTTATTTGAGTAGAATCACCTTGGTTTATTACAGCTAAATCATCCTTACTGAATTTCTTTGAAAAATAGTAACTTAAAAACCTTGGAAACAGTAAGAATGATTTTGTTTCAACATTATTAACCAAATCTTTAAAAATTTCCCGAGAATAGTTAAAATTTTCTCCTTGAAGAATTGCATATCCCAGATTTTGAATCTTTAAAGGGATTTCATTGAAAGAAGTGGTTTTGTTTGAAACACATAGTAGGAGGGTATGAAATAAAAATCTGGTTGCAGACGGAAAATAACCTTTTTCTAAGGTAATTTTCTTCATCATTGTGGCTTCATACCCTCTTTCAATGAAGTCAGTTTGTAACTCGTTTTTAGTGAAAGAAATTTTACCTTCCTGATCACCGAGTTGAAAGACCTCTGAAATGGATTGTGGCGTGATTTGGACAACTTTACCCTTTATCGAAGAGTTTATGGTGGTTGCAGTGTCTCCTTGTTTTTCAAGGGTTGCATTTTTCCAGAACTCCCTTTGGGTCGCCAAATAGATTGGTGCATCGGCAGTGAACAAAGTTTTGTACTTTGATTTTGCCATGAGATCAATGATGGAATCGAAAACTTTGGTGGTTCCTGGTTTTGTGAGAAGACCCAGGAGATTGTGAGATGGTTTATGTGGAATTTCAGTGGAGATTGCCTTTTGAGAGGCTGTTTTCGATGATGATTTGGATGAGGGTTTTGAGGATGACTTCGATTTTGTTATTTTAAAGATGAATGATCGAAGAAAGTTGTGAAAGATGAGAAGAAAAACTGCTTTGAGAAGAGAATTTTTAAGAATTCAATTCGACAGTAAAACCCTGTTTTGGTGGTGAGTGGGGGATTTTATAGGGAAGAAAGTGAATGCTGAGGTGGCAGCCCTTACAAAAGGTCTGACCAATATGTACTGCCCACGTGACAACCCCTGTTGAAAGTGAAGGACAGTACTTGTGTGATAGGGACAGATGAAAGCAGTGGTATGAAAGTAGTGGATGATTTTCACTATCAGTGGATAGCATATCAGTGGATAAGACACTGCTTTTGAACAATAGAGTTTATCAAAGTAATGAGAGAGCAGGGGTTGACT
Source organism: Helianthus tuberosus (assembly GCA_030545235.1). Lineage (NCBI taxonomy): Eukaryota > Viridiplantae > Streptophyta > Magnoliopsida > Asterales > Asteraceae > Helianthus > Helianthus tuberosus. The sequence continues at coordinate 257,519 of JARYGA010041560.1, forward strand.
TTCAGCAGTGGACAGACTTTTGAAGGAAGCAGACTTTTGAACAATCAGTGGTTAATGGCAGACTTTTAAGGATTTTAATGAAAAATTTTCATTTTTAGCTATTTTTAAGGATGGAGTTTTGATTTTCTGAAAACATTTTGTTGATTTTATTCATAGAAAAACAAGGTGTTGCTTGTTATTCCATGTTCAGCATTCCAATTCAAGAGACCAAGCTTTCAAAAGTGGCTGTATCAAGTGCTTTTGTGAGCACATCAGCCAGCTGGTATTTAGTTGGGACATGATGCAGAGAAATCAAACCTTTTTCATAGCAATCCCTCACAAAGTGATGTCTGATGTCGATGTGTTTGGTGGTTGAATGGGAAACTGGATTTTTGATGATATTTTCTGCTGCCTGACTGTCCAACATGAGTGGTGTCTTCAAGGCAGTGATACCAAAATCCAGTAACTGATTTTGAAGCCACAGGAGTTGGGCTGTACAGCTTGCAGCAGCAATGTATTCAGCTTCAGCAGTGGATGTTGAAACAGCTGCTTGCTTTTTGCTTTGCCATGAGACTAAGCAATCACCTAGAAACTGGCACCCTCCTGATGTGGACTTCCTTGTGGTGTGACATCCAGCAAAGTCACTGTCTGAGAAACCTGAAAGCTTGATGTTCCCATTAGCTGGATACCAGATACCAAGTGTGGGAGCACCTTTTATGTATCTGAAGATCCTTTTTACAGCAATGAGATTTGATTTTCTGGGAGCTGATTGACTTCTTGCACAGACACATGTTGCAAACATGATGTCTGGTCTAGATGCAGTTAGGTACAATAAAGACCCAATCATGCTTCTATAAAGTGTTTGGTCAATCAGCTCATCTTTTTCATCAGACATGACTAGCTTATTTGTTGCCATGGGTGTGCTGCATGGTTTACAATCATTCATATCAAATTTGGTTAAAAGTTCTTTAGCATATTTGCTTTGATGAATGAAAGTTCCATTTTGCAATTGCTGTACTTGGAGACCAAGAAAGCATTGCAGCTCACCCATAGCACTCATTTCAAACTCAGCTGTCATGAGTTCTCTAAACTCTGCACACATTGAGTTACATGTGCTTCCAAAAATAATGTCATCCACATAAATCTGGACAATCATTAAATCCTTCCCTCTCCATTTTAAAAACAGTGTTTTATCAATGGTACCTCTTTTGAAACCATTTGAGAGTAGGAAGTTGGAAAGAGTTTCATACCAGGCCCTTGGTGCTTGTTGCAAGCCATACAAGGCTTTGTTTAGCCTGTAGACATGATCTGGATAGAATGGATCCTCAAAACCTGGAGGTTGACAAACTTACACCTCTTCTTGAATTGTACCATAGAGGAAAGCACTTTTGATATCCATTTGAAACACCTTCATATTGTGGTTGACAGCAAAGGCCAGGAACAGTCTAATGGCTTCCAATCTTGCAACATGGGCAAATGTTTCATCATAATCAATCCCCTCTTCCTGTCTGTAACCTTGAACCACAAGCCTGGCTTTATTCTTGACAACAATACCCCTTTCATCAGTTTTGTTCTTGAAGACCCACTTTGTGCCAATGGGACTAACCTCTTCTGGCAGTGGTACAAGCTCCCATACTTGTTGTCTTTTAAACTGTTGGAGCTCCTTTTGCATGGCTTCTACCCAGCTGTTGTCTTTCAGTGCCTCTTGGTACTTGACTGGCTGATGGAGTGATAGAAAACCCGCAAAAAGACAAATGTTTTGGGTTTGACTTCTTGTGAGCACCCCTTCATTTATGTTGCCAATGATTTGATCAGGTGGATGAGATCTCAAGAAGATTAAATCTCCTTGGTATGGTATGATGGCATTGGTTGGTGAAGGCTGCAAATGTGTATCATCTGAGCTAACCACTGCTGGGGACTTTGATGATCCAGCAGTGGCTTCAAAAGGTGGTGGTATAGGAGATAATGAAGTGGACAACTGCTGACTTTTATCCACTGTTTGAGGACTTTTGTCAGCAGTGGTTGAGGATGTGGAAGCAGTGGTTGATAGGCTACTTTGGTCAACAACTGTTGAGGTAGCAGTGGTTGAGCTTTGACAACTGTTTTGAACAGCTGGTGCTTTTCCCTTTGTGGCAGACCTTTGAGGGATGATGATTTCATACCCATAGTCTGGTGTTGTATCCTCTGATGGACCTGCACTGTTAGTCTTGACAACAGTATTTTCAAAAGTGAATTTTTCAAGATCAAACAGATCTGCAGGGTTTGCTGGGATTTTCATTGATGAGAGTTCATTGAACTTAACATTCAAAGTCTCCTCCACTACCTTGGTCCGTGTATTGAACACTTTGTAGGCCTTGGCAGTGGTTGAGTATCCCAGATGATAACCACAATCAACTTTGGCTGCAAATTTTGAAATGGAATCTTTTAAGTTCAAAATAAAGCATGGGCAGCCAAACACTTTGAAATATGAGATCAGTGGTTTAATTTTATACAAAATTTCATAGGCAGTCTTTTTGTGCCTGGGGTTTATTAAAACTCTGTTCTGAACATAGCAAGAAGTGTTTACTGCCTCTGCCCAGAAAGTTAATGGCAAACCTGAATCTGCAAGCATGGTTCTGGCAGCCTCAATCTGAGTTCTGTTCTTCCTTTCCACTACCCCATTCTGCTCTGGTGTTCTTGGGATGCTGTACTGCCTTACAATCCCTTTCTTCACACAGAAGACATCCAACTCCCTATTTTTGAATTCTGTGCCATTGTCACTCCTGAAGCTTTTCACTGGAAGGTCAAATTGCTTTTCAACCTGTATTACAAAGTCTTGCAAAATGCCCGCAGTTTCATCTTTTGAGTGCAAAAAGAAAGTCCATGTGAACCTAGAAAAGTCATCAACAATAACCAAACAATATCTTTTCTTTTTGAGGCTCATGACTTGAACTGGGCCAAACAAATCCATGTGTAGCATTTGCAAACACTGGGTTGTTTTGGACTCTTCAATGGACTTGTAAGAACTTTTATGTTGTTTTCCTTTTAAACAGGAAATGCAATGTTCAGGACATGAAAACAATTTTTGTGGTAGGCCTCTCACCAAACCATTTTTTGAAATTTCTGTGATTGTCTTAAGATTTGTGTGTCCCAGCCTTCTGTGCCAAAGTTCTGTCTCTTTGTTAGAGGCAGCTGAGAACAGACAGGCATCAGCTCTGGGACACTCTTTTGACATGTCAACAACATAAACATTGCCACTTCTTTGAGCAACAAGTTTAGTTTGACCAGTTTTGATTATTGCTTCAATCTTTTTGACCATTTCTGGTCCAACAATCCTACAACAATCTTTTGTGAAGAATGACCCAAAACCCTTGTCACTCATTTGGGACACACTCAGAAGGTTGAATTTTAGATTGTCTATTAGATTGACATTTTCAAATTTTACTTTTCCAGACTCCACTGTACCCGACCCCAGAACTTTTCCTTTACTATTATTCCCAAAGGATATATCACCCCCTCCATGGATTTTAAAGTCTTTGAGGAAGGCTTTACATCTTGTCATGTGCCTGGAGCCTCCACTATCTACATACCAAAGACTATCAAAGCATGCAGAAGCTCCCTGCACATGAAGTAAAAGGATTAGTTCATTAAGGTCTCCAAAGCCAACAAGGCTTTGGATGGGGTCTCAACAGTGTCTGGGATGGATGCAAAATGATGGACAGTGGTTAGGTCAGGAGTTTGAACTGTTTTAGGACAGTGTTTCTCTAACCACTGTTGTGGGTCCTGACCAATCATCTGGTGGTAACCAAAAGGATGCTTGTTCACTTTGGGTTTAGAGGGCCTTTTGTAGGCATCATAAACGTGAGGAATCCTTTGGTAAGACTGTTTTTCTCTGCCTTTTCTGAACTGATTGGCAGGAGGTGCATCAGTAACCTGAACATCTCTTTTGATAGATGTTTGGTTCAGCTGTTTTGTAACAGCTGTTGGAACTGGCACAAACAGTGGTTGTTTCTTGGTGAATTTGACAGATGTTGATGATGATGATGGACTCAAGGATGTTTTAGCAATGTACTCATTCTTTTTCACATCAAAGTTTTTGAGATACACACATGCTTGAGTTTTGTGGTTTGTTTTACCACAGACAATGCAACCTTCAGCTGAAACAATGACACTTGTTCTGTTTAAATCATACGCTTTTAAGTGGAAACAATCTTTTGTAAGATGATTCTTTTTCTCACAGAATTCACAAAACAAGTTATCAATTTTTTCTTTCTTCTTTCTCTTTTCAGACTCTTTTGCAGCAGAGGTTTTAACCACTGCTGGGATGTCCTTGAGAGGTATGACTTTAGCTTTTGGAGCCTTGACACCATCAGTTGATGTAAAGTCCATTGGCTTGAAATTTTCAAGAATGTCACACTCATCAGACCATTTTGGTTTAAACTGGTATTCTTCAAGCTCCTCAAAAGTAGAGGATTCCATTGGTCTGTCAAGTGTGATTTTGTTACCAAGTTTGTCAGTGATTTTCACTTCTTGGCCATTCTTGTTTGTGGGGATGAACTCAGTGGTTACATCAGTGGTTTGAACAGATTTTTCAAAAGCAATGTTTTCATCATCATGTTTTCTATAGCCAACCCCAAATTTCACATTGCTTTTTCTCTGTTTTTCAAGCATAACCTCATATCCTTTGCAAGATTCCACCCATCTTTCACAAGTAATCTGGGCGGACTCCAACTCCTTTTTGCAAACTTGGTATTTTTCTACCATAGTTTGAAGTTGGGTTTTGGTTATACTTTGCTCTTCTTTTAGACAGCTGTTTTCTTTTTCTTTTTCAGTCAATTTGTTTTTAAGTTCTTTTAAAGACCTTTCAAATTTGACCTCATCAGACAAGATTTTATCCCGAAGGTTTTCATTCACCTCTTTAATGTTTGCAAAAGCAATTATGCAATTGTCAGAACACAGTTTTTCAAGAACTTGAGGAGATACCTTGGCAGCTGCCATCATTGCACAATCACATTGATGATCTTCCTCATCATCAGCTTTCACCTTCTTTTCACCAGCCTTTTCTTCCTTCTCTTCTTGTTTGTCCTCTTCGGACCATGGATCTGTCAGTGGTTCAATCAGGGAACCTGAACTTTCTCCCAACAGTAGTTCACCAGCCACAGCTGTAACCACTGCTTCAGTCACCTCTTCCACTGTTTCAAAGCTCTGCTGTTCCTCCTCAGTTTCAACCCCCTCCTGTATTGACTCTAATGCCATCAAACAAAACTCATCATGAGAAGAATCATTAGAAGCATAGAGTGCAAAATTTTCATCATTAAGGTCTTCAGGCATACTGCTCCAGTCAACAAACCCTTGAGTGAAAAAACTTTGTTGATCTGGTTGTGCTGCTGCTGGAGCAGTGGTTTGAGGTGCAACAGGTTGCACTTGTACCTGTGGAGCAGGGGTTTGAACATATTGAATTTGTGGAACAGTAGTTTGGACATAATGTACTGGCACAGGGGCAGCAGCATAGTGAGCAGTGTTCACTTGAGCTGCTGGGGCATATTGGGCATAGTGCACAGTGTTTTGGTTTTGAGGTCTAGGATTTGAGCTAGGATGAGTAATTATGGGACCAGTAGTTTGACTCCTACATTCCCTAGCGAAATGTCCCAACCTATTACACTTGTAGCACTTGATTTTCGATTTATCCAACCCAACCCTTAGATTCCCATGCAAACCTGGGAATTTTCGCCCTGTTCTTTTGTAGAACTTGCTAGTTCTAACACTTAGCAAAGCCAGTTGGTGCAGGATGTCCATTTCCTCTAAATCAGTGGGATCAAAATGTTGCAAATCATTTAGTTCAAAACTTAAATTGTCTGACATCTGGTTTTCATTTGCAGTGAATGCATAACTAGCAGAGTGAGGATCAGGGTTGTTAAAATTTGCACCAGCAGTTATGTCAATGAAGTGATCATAACCCTGATCCTTACCACTGCTCCCAGATTCTTCTTGACACAGAAGAGCAGTATTACCGAAAGTGTAATCATCGGTAACTTTTCCTGACTCTTGTAACCTCGTTTTCTGGTTCAACTCCCTTTCGTAGGTCAGGAGTCGACCGTGGAGTTGGGTCAAGGTCAGATCCTTGAATTCAGGTGAGTTTCGGGTGACAAAAGCTATGGTGTCCCATTTTTCTGGCAGTGACCTGAGGAACCTGCTATTTTGAGTTGAGTTTGTAAAAGTGGTGTTAACAAGCCTCAGTTCACTGATGAGACAACTGAAACGCTCAAATTGTTGCGTTAGTGATCCGCCTTTAACGTAGCAAAATGTTTCATACTGTTGGTTCAGGATTTCCCTATTGTTTTCTATGACTTCTTCAGTTCCCCCAAACTGTTCCTTAAGTGCGTCCCATAACTCTTTGGCACTGTTACAATGTAACAGTCCAGCATATATCTCATTGGGCAGCGCTGATGCTACGATGCTAAACGCTTTAGCATCTAGTTCGATCTTTTGAAAATCGGTTTCGGTATAATTTTCAACTGGTTTTGGAACGAACTTTTTAGCATCTTCAGTGCTTGGCACTGAAGGAACATGGGGACCATAAATGACAGACTTCCAACAACCTGTGCTTTGTTGAGCGAGGATGTGACCCATCCTCCTCTGCCAGATGTTGTACTCATTTCTTTTTAGCATAGGTGGTTTAAAAAGCGAGCCGATGTTGTTTTTATCATCCTGAGATTGTGACGTCATTCTTGTTGTTTTACAGACACTGAGAAATCAACTTTAATGGTGATTTATCCTTGCTCTGTTTTTCAACGGACGAACAAACGATCAGTATCAACTGTTATGAGCTGAACTATTTACGTCAAAATGATTGTTAAATCAAATTTGACTGTCCAAGCTCTGATACCAATTGTTGGATCTGAGTTTCTTTTTGATTGTATTTTCGTTTGAAATTAAGATGAAAATGAAAGAGTTGTGCAGCGGAATTAAGATGAAAACAAACTTTGCATACCATCAAACGAGAGTAATACTTTAATCAAACATCTTTACACAATGAATCGAAAGATTGAATTTGTTTCAACAACGATTACAATGATTGATGAATGAATGCAAACTCCCCCTCAGCCAGAGCTCAGTAGTTTGTTCGTGCAAAGAAGACAATGTTATAAAAGAGCTAATAGAACAGTACAAAGTACTGAACTATTTATAGGCACTTGCAAACCACTGAGCATCTTAGCTGACGTCACCATGAAAGTGACATCTAACCTCCTAACAAACTCTAACCACTGATCTATACAAACTCTGATCTACTAACTACTGCTATTACATTTCTTTACATAAAAGACACTTAAACAGCTGCTGCATCCTTCCACTGCTGTGAACCTAGCAGTGCCTGTCCGGATCAGCAGTACTTGACTCAAGGCAGTAGATTGAGTCAGCAGAGCTTTGGTCTTCCATCAGTCTTTGACATTTGTTAGTAGATGCAAAGCAGCAGTTGTAGGACAGCACTTAGTAAGGTCAGCAGATAGGAGGTCAGCAGATATAAAACCACTTTCAAGGGGAGAGGTTTGCATGAACTAACTGTAATCGTCTGCTTATTCTGGATCCACTGCTCTGATCCAGTTTTGGCTTTAATTATCTGTTCCTCTGATAGGGGTCAATCCTAACACAACCCTCCAAATTATTTTTCTGACACCCTAATATATTTTAGAATACCCCTATATGTCTTAAAATACACCCCATACGTGAAAACCGAGCCCAAAATACATTATATTAATAAAAATAAAATAAAAATAAAATAAAAACAAAATTTTATAAGTTGTCGCGGGGCGCGTAGCCTTTGACTACTGTCTACGCGGGCCGCGAGAAGGCAACAAACGAGACCTCACCTGGTGGCGACACGTGTCATCAACGTGTTGAACCTAGTCATGACCCGGATTAGCTACAGCCTAAACCCTCTACTACGCGGGCCGCGTAGCCCGAAGGCTAACCTTACGTGGGCCGCGAGAGAACCAGATTTCAGCCCTATATAAGAAGGCATCGAGCTTTCAGTATTCCTTGCTCAAGTCTTTCTTTGTAAACGAAATTCTCTGATAGTAGGTATAATATTCGAGTTTAATACCCCCTAATTAGTGAGATTCTGCTCCGTTGTAAGTATTATAACCCCAGTTTCGTATTAGATACACTGCCCGATTGATTTAGGGTTCCGTAACGACTGTCGTGGTTCTGTCCGACATAGTTGTTGGAATACCGTCTCGTGGAGGGTATCGTTAATATAATTAAAGGGTTATTATACTAACGTATGTACAATTATGTGAATTGTAGAATAAAACAGGAAACCCTTAAGCGAAGTCTAAAATAGCAATGTGAGTTTATTCTCTTTTTGTAAATGCTTTTATCTATTTTTACAAAACCTTAAATGTTTTACAATGCGATTAAGCGGTGATTGAGTCTTTGTAGTTCTTCAATTACTGCCGGTATGTTGGGGTTTTGTATACAAAATTTGTACTACACTGTGTGTAATAAGTCGGGACGACATTAACACATTACAATTGGACAACGAGTTAGCCAATGTGTAATATGACCCACCAGTCAGGATTGACAGTACTGAATGAGTAATTGTGTAGAAATAAACTTTGTGATCGCTCTCAATACTGTGTTAATTGATGAAACTTTTCTTGATTAAATTGGGATTCACTCACCAGTATTTCCCACTGACAAATGTTTTTAAAACGCGTTTCAGGTAACACAATGTGAAAGCCAATTGGGAAAAAGCCAGCTCGAGAGCACTGAAAGCTTGGAAAAAAAAATGTGGCTATAAAAGTTACCTAAAAGACGATGTTTTAAATTCAATAAAACAGGGTTTATCCCTATAAACATGTTGTAATAAGAAATTTGGGTTTTACCCATGTGATTATTAATATAAAATATGGTGGTTTTACTCTGATAAATATTTCCTAACTAAGGTCCTGATGTAATTTCCGCTGCCAAATTAATAAACTGATACCACCACAAACGAATGTTCGCGTCCGCCCGTTCCCGGGACAGATAAGGGATCGGGGGTTCAATAACTGGCTTAAAGACTATAAAGAAATGTTCGTTTTTGCATGGACTAATAAGAGTCACAACTTTGGTCAGCATATCACCAACAAAGTTGAAAGCCAACATGCTACTTTGAAGAGATACATTCGAGATAGGAGCTTGTTGGATCGAATAGTGCGATGTGTCATGGATATAGTTCCAACACAATTCGGAGAAATACAAAAGAGTTTCCAAGAAAGCATAAAAAAACGATAAACAACCATAGACTACCAATGTTTGATAACCTACGTGGAAAGGTTTCCTATAAAGAACTTGACTTGCTGGAAGGAGAGCTATTTAGGAAGCTAGAGGTGTTGTAGAAACTTCATACATCATGTGGTTGCTAGATGCGGATTTGTTGTGGGTTGTCGTGTGCTTGTCGGCTGCAAAAGTACGTGCGTACAGGTAATAAATCTTAAACCTACAACCCTTTTGTTATTTAGAACGATTTATGCAACTTAAACAATGTATTGATTTAACTGTGTAGAGCGTAAGTTACATTTTGAAAACGTAGATGTATTCTGGAGTAAGCTTAACTTACTACCGTGTAAACTGATAGATGAAGAGGTGTAGGACCGTGTTTCGGGACCGAAACCGTGATTATCATGTTTAAGTTCTTAGACGGGAAGATTAGAGACGGATAAAACAACTTACTTGTATTGATTTGATAACATAAGAGTACAAGGCGGCCAGATTAACAAGCTAACCGAACCTTTACCAGAGCCGTTTACATCCGGGGAGAGACCAAGTGGTGATCTCTCCCTGTGAGGACTCAAACCTCCTAAAACTTCCCAGTGTTACAAATGGCAAGGGGTTACTATTTATAGCCACACCCCCTTGTCTTGCAAACACACACGGTCAAAAAAATAACCCTCTCGTTTGACCACTTCAAACGAGCGGGTCACTACACGTTCGTTTGACCATTTCACTAACTATTACATATTCAGCATAAAATAAATCTAATCTATTCGACAAGCATCGGACACAAAAACTGCATCAACAAATTCCCCCTTGTTTATTGCTGTCGAATGCTGAAAATGCAACTTCAATCGATCTTCAGTCAAGTATTTATCTTCTCTGTGTTGACAAATTCCCCCTTGACCGATGATCCAGGTAAGTAGTATCTCGACGTTCCTTGTATAATAGTTCCCCCTCAATGTACGCGTATCCGTGTTGGGTGTTGTGCAATTTCCTCACAAGGCTCAATTGACCGATCTTCCGCTGATCTTCCAATACTCCAACCGGTATTTGATAAGGGTTCCATTCTTTAAAAAACTGCATCAAGTCTTGATCTGTCATATGACATACTCTACCACCTGCGATTGCGTTTAGAAATTTACCGAAGAAATTCAACATATTTTATTCCCCCATTTCTTTGGTATGATCTCTAAACATTAACAGATTCCCTCCACTTTAAAGGAACTGTCGTCAACTTTCAAATGTTCACCAATTCCCTTCACTGAGCGGAACTGTCGTCAATCTTCACTGAATGTTCTCGGTTTTTCGAAAAATCACGAAAACGATTTTCTTCTTTGCATATTCTAGTTGAATAAGAAAGTCCCCTAGTACCCCGTAGGATCTGACTTGTATCCCTCCAAAGACTTTGTGAACTCGTTAGGACCGGTATTGACATTCCAGGTTCATTCATTTGTTACCAAATGCGAGAATATGACAATAAACAAAATGCTTTCTTCTTTGCATATTCTAGTTGATAAAAAAAGTCCCCTAGCACCCCGTAGGATCCGACTTGTATCCCTCCAAAGACTTTGTGAACTCGTTAGGACCGGTATTGGCATTCCAGGTTCATTCAATCGTTTCCAAATGTGAGAATATGACAATAAACAAAATGCTTTCGAACATTTACGAATAATCGATAACAACATAAATATTGACGTGCGGAAGTAAACATACCGTTTTTGGTTTTTGGCCCATAGTAGTTAAGTCACCAGATTTGACGTTTGCATCGGTAACCGTGACTGCCCCACATTTGTTTTTGAAAATATGACCATCTGTTTTCATCAAGCTTTATCATCCCGCATGCTCCTGGACCCGTACAAATTTGACGTTTGAAGCTTAATTCAAATAACCTTCACTAACACCCGACCCTACTTTGTTCGCGACCCAAAAATATAATAAATCCCAGCCCACTAATCAATCCATACTTAAACCCAAGTATCCTTTTAACAGCCCACTTGAACATAATTTCACAAATTAGTGGCCCAAGACTTATAACATTCGCCCCACAAACCTTTCAATTTTGGCTCAAATAAAATAGTCTTTAACTATTCAAGCCCATTTAATTTGATGGAGCTAATAAACCCCAAAAGTTAACAAACCTCATATTTATCAGCCGCTAAACCCATCTGTCTCCCTCTTTCTCTGTGTTTGCGATGAACAAAGCTCCCAAAATGTCAAACCCCAAAAAAAAAAAAATTGCAGCCGCCACCATCTTCTGCCATCGTCCTTGTCATACTTCACACCTTCAATCTTCATCAATGGCGGACACAGAGACGTACTTCTAGGAGTCTCAAGCCGGTGGATCTTTCACTGTATCACGAGGAACAATGGATTCGTCCCTGAGATTTTTTTTGTCACAAACAAAAACCAACTCTTTGTGACCCTAGCACGAAGATTTAAGTGGCCCAACGAATAGTTTGATTTAACGAACATTTACTGGCCGACGAAGAGTGATAAGGTCTGACGAAGAGTTAAGTCTTCGTCGAACAACATAAGTGTTCGTCAAACAAAAGGTTCGTCAAACAAAGGGTTTGTCGACCTTTTAGTCTTCGTCGACTATCTTGAGTGTTCGTCGGGAAGATTAGAGATGGATAAAAAAACTTACTTGTATTGATTTGATAACATAAGAGTACAAGCCGGCCCGATTAACAAGCTAACCGAACCTTTACCAGAGCCGTTTACGTCCGGGGAGAGACCAAGTGGTGATCTCTCCCTGTGAGGACTCAAACCTCCTAAAACTTCCCAGTGTTACAAATGGCAAGGGGTTGCTATTTATAGCCACACCCCCTTGTCTTGCAAACACACACGGTCAAACAAATAACCCTCTCGTTTGACCACTTCAAACGAGCGGGTCAATACACGTTCGTTTTACCATTTCACTAACTATTACATATTCAGCATAAAATAAATCTAATCTATTCGACAAACATCGGACACAAAATCTGCATCAATAGGAGGTCAATGTGGCAGAAGCTCTCAATATAGATGAAGAGGTCTTGAGACCCTCGGTGAGACCGTTAGAGCCCATGAGTTTGTTCCAATTGATTCACCGTAAGATCTCCTTTTGAGTTATCGTATATGTTGGTCCAACCAGCCTGCATAGGCATAACACCAGGAGCACCCCCATCTTGAAAAGGTTTCTTTCTGCCTAGCCAGTGGGAAGCGTGCTATGACGCTTGCTGATCTTGCGGCCTGCTGCGGCTTGTGCATGGAGAATGAGATCGCTACAGATCTTTATACTTTATACGAGGTACGTTAATTATTAGGGTGCCTTATTATTAATATTTGTATTGTTTTTATTATTATTTTAATATCTAATAGTTAACTAAGAAGCATACGTGTAAATAGGGACAAGTAATGGTTGTTAAACCCACGCTTCTAGGGTTTTTGGATCTGGTTGCAGAAATGACACTTGGGACCTCGAACTCTCCTTGGGGATGGTTTTTTGAATTGTTGACCCGCTCCAAAGGTACGTTTAATATTCTTGTTAATATTACTTATAATCAATATATTACTACTAACACTATGTTGGCAGGTATCTACACAGGCGCATCGCCTCTTCCACCACTGCTCGTGGGAAGAGCCGCGAGTGGTGTACGAGCGGATGTCTATTTTTTTCTTTTTATTGTCACTTGTACAAGAGGCCATGCACTCTCGCACACGGTTTGGCGCAGAACTTCGCCTTCACACATCATCGGCAGGAGCATGGAAAGTTGTACGGCGGCTCCTACGTCACTGTGATAGCCCTTTCGTTTGGGTATCACCCACACGCTGACCCGCAGATACTATCGATAATAGAGCCAAAGAGGCTGGGAATGAACTTGATATGGTGGATGAAAATTATTTAGAAGTTCCCCCTCCTAAGAAAGCGGTTCCGCACTAAGAACGATGACCGCTTTGTGTCGGTTGAGTTGCCGGCACTCTTCGGATTGGTCTATCCGCCACCCTTGTCTGGGGCCGTACAGGAGCATGGTCTTGATATGGACATTCCAGAGCTGCCACAGCTGCGACCACGGCCTGGGGCGCCTCACTTTCCATATCACATTGTCCCAGGTCCGGTCCCGGGAGCAGTTGTGTATCAGCAGTTACGAGCCGATGTTGACCAGCTTACTAATACGATCAGCACGATGTCTTATGCGCTGCAGTGGTTGGTTGAGTAGGCGAAGAAGCGGCGACAACGTGAGGGGTTACCTTCGTACCGTCGGCCTCGAAGACGACATCAACACTAGGATACACAACAACATCACAATCTACACCAGCAACAGGATCCGTAACCATAGACGAGCCTCTTGTTCTTGTTTTTGTATATTATTTTATTCTGTTATGTTTTATCTTTTATTATGTATGTACAAACCTATGCGATATATATTATCTTCAGTCGTTTTTATGTTGTTGGTTTACGTGATGTTGTTTGTATTACACAATATCTAATAATAATTTTTTTAAACACTAAAATTGCTTAGATGTAATATTTTTGAAACCATAAATTTGAAATGGTGTAATTTTCAAATGGTAAACATTCAAACCATATAATATTTGAAACAAAATAAGGTTGAGAATGATATAATGTTGAAATGATAATATTGAAACGGTATAATTTTTTGCATGATGTAATTTTAAAACGGCATAGTGTTCGAACTAGACGAGAGTAAAAAATGGTTTAACATTTTAAATGACGGTATAATATTTTAACTGCACCAGAGTTTGTCAAACAAATTAATGGTATAATATTTTAAACCATATAATTTTGATATAATGTTGAAACGGCAAAATGTTCGAACTGTATAACGGGTTAAAAATATGTTATAATATATTCGAACCGTACCGGAGTTTTTCAAAATAATTAATGGTATAGTCGTTTATGCTATTTAATGTTCGAATCGGAGTTTATAACATCAAAGCACCAAAGTCATCAATCCTAATATTGATGCTTTATATACGCCACGTACAGCCGTGTATGTGGCGTATATAACCTCTAAAATTATGTGCTTGACTGGTGTTAGGCACTAAGCACATAATTATATGTACTTTTATACCTTGTGTAAAGGTCTATACACGGCGTAACGAAACCCAAAAGAGTGCAGATAGTTGGCTTGGGTGTGCTAATAGTTTGTGCCTTAAGAAAATCTCTATACAAGAATTAATTGATTCATTTTTTTGGCTTACCACAATCCCTTTGTTGAGCTTTCGAATGTCAAGTGATAGAGCTTCAATATTATTTGAACCCTAATAAAGAAAGATATGATATGAGAGAAAGTTATGAAATGGAATGCAAGTTTAGAGACACACAAAAGAAACATGTTACCTCTCCACATCTAAGCAAGTGATAGGATTCGTCATCAAGCCAAACTCTAGAACGTTGAGATGGATCTGTGGACCGGGCAATATTTCTTCCCATGTCTTGAAGAAGTTGATGCATCATCAACTTGCCACTTCGAGACCTGGTGAGAAGGCATCTGTTAATAAGGGTCCAGATTCCAGATGTTGCATGGTAGTCGTGCTCCAATATCTCTTGTACATAATCTGCATCTTCGCCAACAAAGAAACAAGCAATATGTAGAAACACGTCTTTCTCCTCCTTGTTTGGCAATGAGTCAAAGCTTGTCTGTAGCACATTCTTGATACGGCTATCAAGATCTCTTCCTGGTGAAGTTAGAGAATTCAATCTACTTTTCCATATTTTTACCATGTTATCATTTTTATTCATGTCTTCATTATTAACGAACAGAGAACAACCCAGTACTTCCAGTGCTAGTGGGTTTCCCCCACAGTATTTTACTAACTCCACTGCAAGATCCTTGAAACATTCAGTAGGAATATTTGATCCAAAGGCATGGTAACTAAAAAGTGCGAGTGAATCTTGTTCATTCATTGAATCAAGTTGGCACATCTCGTACCTCCAGGATATCGTCTCAAACCATCCCTTTATTGCTAGATGCCTAGTTGTGATTATGATTTTGCTCTGTGTATGAAATGACTTCGTTCCAAGTAAATTGCTGAGTTCCTTCGATTCATCAATGTCATCTAGAACAATTAGCACTTTATTTATTTCTAAGACCTTAACAATATTAGTTGTGTCGTCAGATTCACTGGATGTGATTTCATTCATACCCAGTGATATGTCTCTGAGAAGTTGTGTCCTTAGTTCAAGCAAGCCATTAGGTTGTTTGCTTTTCTTTCCAATCTCTTCAAGAAAACAACTACTTTGAAAGTTTTCCTTGTTTGAGTTGTATAGGTATTTGGCCAATGTTGTCTTGCCAGCACCTCCCATGCCATAAATTGCTAGAAACCTCGATTTATCGTTTTTCAACCATGAGTTGATATTTTCAGCTCGAGTCTCCATTCCAATTAGATTGGCTGGAATACTAAGTAGTTTGAGATCTAGTTCACAAACGATTGTGCCAACAATTTCCGCAATATGTTTGGTTTCACGCCTAGAAAAGAAAATAAGAAGCAATACATTACAGCGCACACTTTAGCATGATGGTTAAACTTCCTATAAATTTAACAAATGGTACATATAGCTAAACCACTACCCATGATCTATTGGTCCAATAGTCTAGTGCTTACACCCCATACAAGTGGTGTGATTAAAAATCCTTACAAGTCCAAGATTAGAAGGTATTTAGGTGTAAACAATAGTTATCAAAAAACACAAAAGTGATATAAGTTAAAATCCTTACAAGAAGGTATTTAAATGTAAAAAAGTAGTTGTTAAAGAAATATATAGTTAAACGTACTACCGGAATTTAAAATTTATAAAAGGTTCAGAAATTTTTATCAAATCATGAGTGAAATGACTAATTGAAGTGTATACAAATAATGTATTTTCCATCTAGCTAGATTTGAATTCAATAACCGGAAAAGGGAATACGACCCACAATGTTATTCTTGTTAACAAACACACAAGAAAGCTAACATTGCGTTGTTGTGGAGTAACTAAAAGTGTCCGTTACCGTGCCATGTTAATGTCATGCAGGCAAGATGCCATTAACTAACCTAATTTAGTTATATTGATCATATTAGAATTTTGAAATCTTTATATATTTAATTCGAAAACAAACACTTCTGTACTATTCTACATGAACAATATAAACAGAAATTTCATAATCTTTATAAGAAATTTAATGTGTAAAATTATAAAAAGAAATTTATCAACCTTTATAAAAATTTAATTCGTAAATTAGGTTTAAGATTTTTTACCTGTAAATATAGTTTCTAAATAGGCTGTCAAGAATAAATGAATAAAATATAGAACACTGAAAGAATATAAATTTATAAAAGAAATCGAAAACAATCTCATATTTTTATAAATATTAAAATGAAATTAAATATACTTTGGTTAGGTAGCTACAAATATATTCATTTTAGCAAAAAAACGATTTTTTTTTTTTTTTGATATTTTAGTCCAATATTTGATTTTTTATAACAATTAATATCCAACCATTTAACATCACCTAATAATTGTGTTAAATTTAAAAAAAAATAAAAAAATGCCTCTTGCCAAGAAAATTTCATAAATAAAAAAATAAAACAAATTACTAAAAAAAATGCCTGAGAAAATTTTGACCCATGACCCGACCCGACCCGTTTGCCAGGTCTACTAACTAGTTAGGATTTGAACTACAAATATGGTGGATAAAATAGGAAGTTTACCCCGAAGCAGTAATGCCTTTCAATTCGCCAACCTCTAACAGGGCTGCCTTCCACCGACTTACACTATCCTCTGTCCACTTTGATCCTTTTTTTGCTTTTATATCAAACTGTTGTCTATAGTTCCTGACGTCCCTGGGTTCAACATGATAGAAAACCGGTAAAACATAATGACCGCATTTCCTCTTCTGCTCCTGGATCAACGAAAGCTCATCGAGGCACCATCTTGAAACCGCATACGTCTTTGATAATATAACGATAGAAGCCCTGGAACTTTTTATGGCATCGTTAATTTCCGGTTTCAATTCGTGTCCTTTCTTAATTTCGTCGTCATCCCTAAAGGTGCGAATTCCAGCTCTCACTAATGCGTCATAAAGATGATCAGTAAACCCTAAACGAGTATCTGGCCCCCTGAAGCTAAGGAAAACATCATACTGTGTATGACGTTTTTGTTGGGAAGAAGCCATGGAAGTGTAGAGGAAGAAACATGAAATGATGATATAATGCGGTTCTAAACAACAGAATATAAAGCATGGAAAGTCAAACACAAGTTTGTCTTATGTAATCATAAAGATAATAATTCGTTAACCTATTCTAGTTGGCATTTTCTATCAAAACATCACATACCACAACGGTTCCTAGGGGGCACCGTCCGACTTTCCAAACATCTTTAATACATTATTTTGATATACTTTTATATAAAAATCACATTATTCTCATCTCAAAGTTTTTATTATTGAATGAAAAATGCAAAATATCATTTGGCCGGGCAAACATTCGTGGTTCACAAACACAAATAGGTATCATTTCGATAGGTGAGGTGGTGTTCCTGCGCCTTCCGTTGCACCCATGCGGATTTGACACCCTACGAGAGCTTCTCCGTTATGTGAATCAGAAAGAGCGGATCAAAGTTCTTAGGGTGTAAGGTGTCACACCCCGAAAATATCAGAGTTGGCGTGACTGGACTGGTATCTTCATTGCACAGCGGAAGCAAATAAGCTAAGACTTCTAGAAATTGAATGCCCACTAAGTACTCGAATCTCCAATGGTTCTCCTATTCCAACCGTGCCTTAACTTTGAAATGCAACCTGAGAAAGAAAAATGCGAAAAATCAACATAAAGTTGAGCGAGTTCATACTTTGCTTTGGAAAAAGATTTAAAACAAATCTTTTTGATAACCGGTTTTACAGTTGTCGTGTAAATACATTAAAATCATTTTTCTTGGCCTGATATATAAACACTGTGAGCTCTAAATAAACTTGAAATCATTTGTAATCATTGTAAGTATGTATGTAAGTTTGTAAATCCCTGTATGAAAGCAACAAGGAAAACAGATCACCAATAGTTTGCAAGGCCATTGATATGTGTGAAGTGATGCAGAAAAACTCAAAACTAGCAAATTTGTCTCCGGGAATAAGACATAGTCACCACATGGCCACCCTGGTCCGCATGGGTGTGGGCTCGCTACACCCAAATAGATCTATCACTCATGTCTCTCGGTCCTACAACGAGGATTAATGGCCTTAAGTGTCATACCCACCACTCACATGATCAAGCAGTACCCTTCCTTAGCTAACCATACCACATAAAATGTTTGTAAACAGTTTGTAACATATATTTCACCCCCGAAGTTATAAAACCAAAAGCGGTTAGAGAAAAGGAGGTCATGAAACTCACTGGGTGTCCCGTTCTTCAAACGTGGACCAACCCAGTCCCAATATTATAACTAGACGATCCCATCCCTAGTCATGAAAATCATTCACATTTCGATAATACGCATTTGTTTTGTAAAACCGGTATATTTAGTATAAATCGTTCGTAAACAATTTGAGTTCCTTGAAAATCACAAATACTTTGTGTTAGTCAAAACGTGTTGTAACATAGTTTAGAAATATAAAGTTTTTGTTCCTTCAAAAACCTCGTATGTTCTTGCAAACCGTGCTTGTCTAAAAATATGCAATCCTTGTTCATCGAAAACTTTGTATGTTTCTACAAACGTGCATGTCTTTCCACCCCGAAAATATTTATAAAAATGTAAAACCGTAAAAGGTGGGGTTATGAACTCACCTGGATTGCCATGTGCAAAGCTAGCTAAATACGACTCCGCGATGTCGTTTCCAAGACGAGACTCGCTAGCGTGCATTCTACAATATTCCTAACACGGAATATCTCATAAATTTCTAAATAAACGCAGTAGCTAAACTACGTGTCATCGAGCTCTACCGAATCGTTAACCAGACGATTCAACGGTAAGTTGTTAACTTAAATGTAACGAAGGAATTATACTCGTTAGCTCGTTTAACGTCGTCAAGGACTAACAATTTGATAAGTCTTTGAAAGACTTGGTTTTTTTTTGTGAGATTTCAAATATATAAATATTTATACAAAAATATAAATATCTCGTTAGAATAGTGTTAGTCGTTCCGAGAAGTCGTATGTGTATGTACAAAGGTTTATATGAAAATAACATATGACAAATTCGCATCATATATTGCGTCTTGTATATATTCGTCAAAGTATATGTAGATGTCGTTTAGGCGTTTTAAATAAATATAAAATGTTATATTTGTTTAGTAAAAGAATCGTCGAGTTATTTGAAGTCTAAAATAAATAGATAAACTATATCTATTTTATAAAAGAACTCTTGATGTACGATATTTAAAATAAATATATAAGCCATATTTATTTTTGTATTATGAATTCGTGTCGTTTAATGTTTTAAATAAATATATAAACTATATTTATTTTATTAACACCATCGTCGTGTCGTTTGATATTCGAAATAAATATATAAACTATATTTATTTTTATAAAAGAAGTCATGCTGTTTGTTAACGGAAATAAATATATATAACTATATTTATTTATATAAAACGAATTCGTATTTTTGATATTTGAAATAAATACATAAATTATATTTATCTTTATAAAAGAATTGTCGAGATTTCAAAATTTTAGAACAAATATAAGAACTATATTTATTGTCGCAAATAATGTTCCGAATCGTCGCTTTCGTGATGTTGTGAAGTGTCGTCGATATTCGTATTTGTTTTACTAAAAAAATATTTGAATCCGATGTTATGTTTCATAATAAAAACGCTTTATTTTACGGATTTTATCGAAAAACGGGCAGAGTTTCCTCTGTTTTTGGACGCCCCCCGACAACACAAGTTGTCGTTATTTTATCAAAATTCAACAATATTCAATCAATATATATACTTTTGTCTAATATATCAAACATAAGTTATGATTTAACCGGTTCGTGCTCGTTATCTCGTAATATAAGGTTATATAAAAATAACAATATCAATCTCGTCGTTAAACCTTTACCATTTCTCTCGCATCGAGTCGTCGAAACACGGACTGAGTTGACCGGCTGAGTTGACTGAGTCAACTCGCTGTGTTGACCAGGGTTAACCGAGTTGACTCGGTTTGACAGAGTCAACCTAACCGGACCATCTGACCAAGCCGCTTGACCCGAATAATGTGCTGACCAGTTGACCCGAACCCATCTGTTGACTGAGTTGACTAGGTTTGACCGAGTTAAACTGAGTTGAACCAAACAGTAACCCGAACACCGAATCTGTCGAAACTGAACCCGAACCAAACTTAAAACAATGTGAACCAAGCACCCAAACATCATCTATTCTGAAGCTGTCTTGAACAAAGTCGTGCCATCACATTCCTCCGCCGCCGTCGCCACCGGACGACCTCCATGTCGCCTGCTGTTGTCGTTAATCATCATCATCCTCCTCGGGGTTTGAAACCCTTCGGATAATAACAGGGACCGCCAGGTAATTGAACTGACCGGCGGTCGGTGTGGCCACCGGTCGAACATCACAGAAGGGGGGGGGGGTGTCGGCCAGAACGAGGGGAACCCAGGGGGTGTCGACTTGTCGGAATAACCACCACCGTCGCCACCGGCTCAGCTGTATCTGGCAGGAGTCCGGACGTTCATCTTCATCAGAGGGGAACGTGGGGATCGAGAGGGTGTTTGGATTTGTGAAAGCTTGTCGACAAGAAGGGTGGCGCCGGAGCTCGGTCAGACCTCCGACTCCGGTCGCCGGTGTATATGCCGAGAGAGAGAGAGAGAACATGAGGGTGTGTGTGTGTTTGTTGTCTGTGTGCACAAATGAGAAAATGAGGGCATGGCCGCTTTTTATATTTGCATAATGGGCTTGGGCCCAAGGCCCACAAGCCCAATCCCCGCGTTTTGAGTGGCCTGTCATTCCAACGAACCCACTTTCGCGACCCGAACTCTCCGTTGCATCGTAAAACATAATATTTGATTTAAAAATATATAAAATAATGTCGGTATTAGTTATTAATCGCGTACGTTTGTCGGTTTCGTTAAAATCGTGTAAACTGCGTAGTTTCGTCGTTTTTAATCCGTTTTTCAATCTGTTTCAACTACGGATAATAAAAAGTAAAAACGAAGCTAAATATATCAGAATATATTAATATCGAGACGAAATTCGAGTCTGGTGCTTCCGTTTCGACGTTGTTTGTCGGTGCGTTAATGTTTCCGCGTTCTTCGTTCACGTCTGCGTTTTGTGTCGTTTGGAAGCACGATAAATTTGTAAAACTAAGTTTATAAACACAAAATATTCGTATAAGATTCGTACTTGTCGGCATCATCAGTATTCTGTTCGGTGTCAGTTCGTTGTCGTTTAATGTTCCGCAGATTCCACGCGAATCTTCATACGCGTACTATAAAGTCGAATAAACGTTCCTAGGGACTCCAAAGGCCTAATTTAGTTAATTTGCGTTGTAAACATTATTTATTATTGCGTTAATCACCTGTTAATCACGTAATTAATAGTCGTAAATCACCGGTTGTCACGTTCTCCCCCTGTTAATGAAATTTCATCCTCGAAATTTAGACTACGTTAACTCCATAGAGTTACGTTGTGTGTAGGTAAATACGAATAGTATAAAAGTGAATGATCATGAAATCGAATCAAGGCTTATTCGAATGATGTGAATTCAAGGACGTATCTCAACAACAAGAACCCAACGGTTTAAAAGAAATGTGTTTTAGAAATTGATGTCAAAGGAAAATAAGACGTATAGATACAGTTACTAGTGTGACTAAGTTAACAGGGGTCCAACAAAGAACAGGAACTTCGACCAATCGAATTCCAAATGAACGTTCACAATATGCAATCGAATTCTAGAAGCGATCATACCCATTAATCGAAACTTAGAATCAACAAGCTCAAAAGTGATATTTTGCATGAAACGCTCGATGGTGATCAGCACAAGCTGCAAGTTATACCGACGCCACAAGGTGTCGCAGTGAATGAAGCAATTCAAATATAGCGGTGATCGAACAAGTATCACCTGTGTTTTGCATAAAACGCTCGATCTTGATTAGCCCAAGCTACAAGTTTTCACCGACACCACATGGTGTCGTATCGATTTAAATAATTCAATGATAGCGGTGATCTAACAATTTCACCGTGTTTGAAGTCAAATGAAAGCGCAATGAAGTAAATATTAAAAATTTGTTTCTAACAACATCATAGGATTTTTCAATTGAAAAAAAAATGAAACATCAATGAAATTATGTTTTCGATCGAAGATGAAGAAGCAATGAATATCACGAAACATTCGATCGATGTTGAAAGAACCGTTAGGAGGTACACCGGAATAAAATGTGAATTTGTGCATCATTTCCTTAACACGCGATTGTGTTAAGACTGCCGTAATATGATAAATCAAAGCGGATTTAAAGCAAATCAATAAACAAATAATTAAATCCGTGCATGAGATGCGTAAACGAGATTAGCGCAAGCTTCAATTTAGTGAAAACACCACCACAAGGTGTCGAAATCAACAAACGACTTAATGGAGTCGTAGACCAAACAAGTCTACTACAACTCAGAACAAATGAAACGCTTGTTAAAAAGAATTTGAATATGACGTTTCTAATACATCATATGGTGTCTTAAATTGAATATGTGTAATGAACAAGTTCAAACAATTGAACTTGGTTTTGGCGTAAGCCGACAACAAATACATGTATCGACAAGAAAACTTCCGGCATGGTCACAACGAAAAAACCATGTATGTAAATTGAAACGAAAAGAAATTTCAAGAAAATGTGTTGACTTGATAACAAAGGAGCCAACAATTACAATAATGCAGGTCATTCGAATCACAAATCAATAATTAGATTTAGCGAAATAATATTTGAACTTTGATGAAACGCTTATTCAAAACGAAACCACATGCCTAACAAACGATGCATGTGTAACATATAGAAATGAACCAAATGAGTATTCGCTATACTGAAAGAAATGATCGTGATACAATAACCATTAAGAGGAGTATAGGTACGAAAAATCTACTCAGTAAATGCGAAAGTCAAAATTTCAATACAAGAAATTTAAGGACTTTACCTGGGGTTTCATGTGATGACCGGTTGTTAGGTGACATTACCATGGAATTTCGAACATAGCGTACTCGTCATTAATGAGAGAAGGGGGAATACGAAGACATGCGTCTTCTCCTTAGCGTGACTCGTGTCGTTACAGGACCGTGTGCCAAACCGCCGCTTCCTAGTCGATAGTTTTCGTGCTTACAGGATTAGCATCATCATTGAAATGCTTCATAGTGTCTTCTCGGTGACTTCACCTTGAAAGTCGTATGTCACGTACTTCATCCTCCGTTGATGTATAGCTTAAGTTTCATGTATACCTGTGCACTAGCATCTTGTTCCGCGTAGAATGTGATGTACTCCGAAATCCGTTGACGTAAAATTTGAGTTCCATGTATTCTCGTGCACTAGCGTTTCGTTATGCGTAGGCTGCCTGCTCGGGAAGTTAAAATATCATAGACAATATGGATAATAGTGTGTGCCCGAGTTAATATTCACGGTTCCTACGTGATGACCTTTAATGAACTTCAACATAAGTTTCCAAAGGTCCTAAATACATGTTTCCTAAACTCTCAGAGTTTTGCTTACTGTATGTAATCGTTTTATGTACCGTGTGTAAAACACAACTTTAGCGTATGTTTGAAAACAAAATCTTGAATGTTTGTTTTTCGGCAACGGTTGGAGACCATATTCGAGTCTTAGGCGTTCTGTATGTATTTAAAGTCTTAATGATCTAAGTCCCAAAGAAAAGTGAGGTTAGAGCCTAGGTATTCCTATAGAAAACCTTATTCGCTGTAACCTATAGCTCTGATACCAATCTGTCACACCCCGAAAATATCAGAGCTGGCGTGACTGGACTGGTATCTTCATTGCACAGCGGAAGCAAATAAGCTAAGACTTCTAGAAATTGAACGCCCACTAAGTACTCGAATCTCCAATGGTTCTCCTATTCCAACTGTGCCTTAACTTTGAAATGCAACCTGAGAAAGAAACATGCGAAAAATCATCATAAAGTTGAGCGAGTTCATAGTTTGCTTTGGAAAAAGATTTAAAACAAATCTTTTTGATAACCGGTTTTAAAGTTGTCGTGTAAATACAGAAAAATCATTTTTCTTGGCCTGATATATAAACATTGTGAGCTCCAAATAAACTTGAAATCATTTGTAATCATTGTAAGTATGTATGTAAGTTTGTAAATCCCTGGTATGAAAGCAACAAGGAAAACAGATCACCAATGGTTTGCAAGGCCATTGATATGTGTGAAGTGATGCAGGAAAACTCAAACCTAGCAAATTTGTCTCCCGGAATAAGACATAGTCACCACATGGGCCACCCTGGGTCGCATGGGTGTGGGTTCACTACACCCAAATAGATCTATCACTCATGTCACTCGGTCCTACAACGAGGATTAATGGCCTTAAGTGTCATACCCACCACTCACATGATCAAGCAGTACCCTTCCTTAGCTAACCAAACCACATAAAATGTTTGTAAACAGTTTGTAACATGTATTTCACCTATAAAGATATAAAACCAAAAGCGGTTAGAGAAAAGGGGGTCATGAAACTCACTGGGTGTCCCGTTCTTCAAACGCGGACCAACCCAGTCCCAATATTATAACTAGACGATCCCATCCCTAGTCATGAAAATCATTCACATTTCGATAATACGCATTTGTTTTGTAAAACCGGTATATTTAGTATAAATCGTTCGTAAACAATTTGAGTTCCTTGAAAATCACAAATCCTTTGTGTTAGTCAAAACGTGTTGTAACATAGTTTAGAAATATAAAGTTTTTGTTCCTTCAAAAACCTCGTATGTTCTTGCAAAACGTGCTTGTCTAAAAATATGCAATCCTTGTTCATCGAAAACTTTGTATGTTTCTATAAACGTGCATGTCTTTCCACCCCGAAAACATTTATAAAAATGTAAAACCGTAAAAGGTGGGGTTATGAACTCACCTGGATTGCCATGTGCAAAGCTAGCTAAATACGACTTCGCGATGTCATTTCCAAGACGAGACTCGCTAGTGTGCATTCAAAAATATTCCTAACACGGAATATCTCATAAGTTTCTAAATAAACGCAGTAGCTAAACTACGTGTCATCGAGCTCTACCGAATCGTTAACCGAACGATTCAACGGTAAGTTGTTAACTTAAATGTAACGAAGGAGTTATACTCGTTAGCTCGTTTAGCGTCGTCAAGGACTAACAATTTGATAAGTCTTTGAAAGACTTGGTTTTTTTTTGAGAGATTTCAAATATATAAATATTTATACAAAAATATAAATATCTCGTTAGAATAGTGTTAGTCGTTCCGAGAAGTCGTATGTGTATGTACAAAGGTTTATATGAAAATAACATATGACAAATTCGCATCATATATTGCGTCTTGTATATATTCGTCAAAGTATATGTAGATGCCGTTTAGGCGTTTTAAATAAATATAAAATGTTATATTTATTTAGTTAAAGAATCGTCGAGTTATTTGAAGTCTGAAATAAATAGATAAACCATATCTATTTTATAAAAGAACTCGTGATGTACGATATTTAAAATAAATATATAAGCTATATTTATTTTTGTAAAACGAATTCGTGTCGTTTAATGTTTCAAATAAATATATAAACTATATTTATTTTATTAACACCATCGTCGTGTCGTTTGATATTCGAAATAAATATATAAACTATATTTATTTTTATAAAAGAAGTCGTGCTGTTTGTTAACGGAAATAAATATATATAACTATATTTATTTATATAAAACGAATCCGCATTTTTGATATTTGAAATAAATACATAACTTATATTTATCTTTATAAAAGAATTGTCGAGATTTCAAAATTTTAGAACAAATATAAGAACTATATTTATTGTCGCAAATAATGTTCCGAATCGTCGCATTCGTGATGTTGTGAAGTGTCGTCGATATTCGTATTTGTTTTACTAAAAAAAATATTTGAATCCGATGTTATGTTTCATAATAAAAACGCTTTATTTTACGGTTTTTATCGAAAAACGGGAAGAGTTTCCTCTGTTTTTGGACGCCCCCCGACAACACAAGTTGTCGTTCTTTTATCAAAATTCAACAATATTCAATCAATATATATACTTTTGTCTAATAAATCAAACATAAGTTATGATTTAACCGGATCGAGCTCGTTATCACGTAATATAAGGTTATATAAAAATAACCATATCAATCTCGTCATTAAACCTTTACCATTCCTCTCGCGTCGAGTCGTCGAAACACGGACTGAGTTGACCGGCTGAGTTGACTGAGTGAACTCGCTGTGTTGGCCAGGGTTAACTGAGTAATTGAACTGACCGACGGTCGGTTGGTGTGGCCACCGGTCAAACATCGCAAAAGGGGGGGGGGTGTCGGCCAGAACGAGGGGAACCCAGTGGGTGTCGACTTGTCGGAATAACCACCACCGTCGTCGCCAGCTCCGTCGTATCTGGCCGGAGTCCGGCCGTTCATCTTCATCAGAGGGGAAAGTGGGGGTCGAGAGGGTGTTTGGCTTTGTGAAAGCTTGTCGACAAGAAGGGTGGCGCCGGAGCTCGGTCGGACCTCCGACTCCGATCGCCGGTGCATATGCCGAGAGTGAGAGAGAGAACATGAGGGTGTGTGTGCGTTTGTTGTCTGTGTGCACAAATGAGAAAATGAGGGCATGACCCCTTTTTATATTTTCATAATGGGCTTTGGGCTTGGGCACAAGGCCCACAAGGCCAATCCCCGCGTTTTGAATGGCCAGTCATTCCTACGAACCCGCTTTCGCGACCCGAACTCCTCGTAGCGTCGTAAAAAGATAATTTTTGTTTTAAAAATATATAAAATAATGTCGGTATTAGTTATTAATCGCGTACGTTTGTCGGTTTCGTTAAAATCGCATAAACTGCGTAGTTTTGTCGTTTTTAATCCGTTTTTCAATCTGTTTTCAACTACGGATAATAAAAATTAAAAATGAAGCTAAATATATCAAAATATATTAATATCGAGACGAAATTCGAGTCTGGTGCTTCCGTTTCGTCGTTGTTTGTCGGTGCATTACTGTTTCCGCGTTCTTCGTTCACGTCTGTGTTTTGTGTCGTTCGGAAGCACGACAAATTTGTAAAACTAAGTTTATAAACACAAAATACTCGTATAAGATTCGTACTTGACGGCGTTGTCAGTATTCTGTTCGGTGTCAGTTCGTTGTCGTTTGATGTTCCGCAGATTCCACGCGAATTTTCATACGCGTACTGTAGAGTTGAATAAACGTTCCTAGGCACTCCAAAGGCCTAATTAAGTTAATTTGCGTTGTAAACACTATTTATTATCGCGTTAATCATCTGTTAATCACGTAATTAAGAGTCGTAAATCACCGGTTGTCACATAAGGGGTGCATGCCCATTGAGATTAGTCAAACTTTCCCTCCACCCAATCGTGTTGTGCAATATAATTTTCCACTCATTCTTGTCTATTACCCAAAAAACATAAGGGTACATGCTAAGTTAAGATTAGGCAAACCAATTAAAAAAAAAACAAAACAAAAAAAGAAAAAAGAATGATTGGTGTTGAGAAGAATTGGGCCCCACCACTTATCCTCACCCTCACCTTTGCCGCAAGCGGCATCTTCTCCCCGAAAAGTGGACACCCGATCAACAAAGGGGTTTACCGATGGGTATGCCTAACCCACCCCGTACACCCTTAGAGAAAATGGTAGAATTAAATATGATGCAATATATCTTATAGTGAATATAATTTAATGTTTTCCAAAAAATAACAGATATTGTTTTATATAAACTAATGGGATTTAATCCGCGTGTTTCAATTGGAACGTCGCATAAATTCATCTATAAATTTGAATTAATATATGATTTTAATTTACAATTACATACAAACACAATCTCAACTCATCAAAAACCTAAGGAATCCCTTCCCGTGGCCCAGTGGTATCCCCACTTGGGTTATGTTGGCCGGCTCCTTCTTTGGGAGGTCACCGGTTCGACTCCCACTGTGGTCTTAGGGGGGGGGGGGGGGGGGGGGACGTCCCAATGATGGATCGTATCCTACCGAGGCATGGTGCGGTCTTGAAGGCAACCCGGTTTTACCCAGTTGTTACCCTAGCGAGTCTCTCGTGTGGGGGCAGTATGGTTTCCGTGCGGAAGTCAGCTTGCGTGGCGGCCGGGGCCCGATCGAACATCGCGTCCGAGAGTGCGGGGCTGACGGGGGATTGTCTTCGACATGAACCCGGTGACCAATAGGTCCAGTACATAGAAAGTCACCTTCCAAAAAAAAAAATTCAAAAACCTAGGGAAATACCAATAAAATTCGTGTCTTATGATACAAACCACGACTTAAAATAGGTTTACATATATTTAGTCGGTTTTATGACTAAACCACGACAAAAGATAGAATCGTAAATCATTATGAATTGTTTTTAAGTATGATACGAATAAAGATCTAAAGCCATGTTCTAAATTGGTGTAGGCCAGTTTTTATTTTAGTGTTTCCTAGTTGGAGTAGGCTTGTAATTAATTAGGACGGTGGCTTTGGCTTATAAATATACCTATGTAATTTACTTTTTCCAGGGTGTGTACGTAAGGTTGAGTGTGGAGTAAAAAAAAAGTTTGTTTCCTTTTGGTGCTATCAAGTTCTCATGGCTTATTTTACAACATTTATTTTGTTAGATCAAAGGTTATAAGCAAGAGTATTAATTGGAGTTGTGTGTTCTTGGTTTGCTTGTGTAAATGACCTTTGGTTTAACGACCATCTCTATCAAAATCTATATTCTTTTCATGTCACACTCCAACCGATGATGGAAACATCGGAGTAAGACGTACGAGATTTCTCGAGATTTCATAACGCTATTGTGACAATATTTAATTCAAAACCGATTTCATTCATAACAATAATTGTCAAGTTACATCATGAAAAATCAAAGCACAACATTGTTCAAGTAATAATACGACAAAAGTACAACAACAATACCATAACAAAATCTAGTATTTCTAAATGCGTTTCTAAGTCTTCCCTACTAGATTTCATCAATGTCAACATCATCAACCTGCAACCTGTTTAAAAGTGTAGTTCAACACACAAGGTATTGGCGAGTACACAAATTTAATATAACATAAGTATGTAAAAATGATTTAAACGAATCCACATGACAAAAATAGTTAACTAGATTAATGTATCATGGCATGCAATTTAACAAGTCAATCCTCTGAAAACCGCATGAATTATAAACTTAACATGACCACAAGACTATGGGCGGTGCATTACTCCTATAACGCTATACATGTTAAGAGGTGGCTCGTACAAACTTAATGACAAGCGAATCACATAAGAATGTTCCAAGAATACAAATCAAGTGTCACGTATTTAAGCATGTATGATGGATTGTTTGTGTTTGCATAAAAGTATAGGTGTGATCGTGTGATTTAATAGATTAAACATATTTCACCCAAAAAGTGTAAAACGTAAAAAGGGTGTCCAAGTGTACTCACGGTTTTGCAAAGCTTTCTTTGTAAATCCTGGGAAGAGTTTGAGAGTCGGAGGATGGAACACCGAGGTCACCCTACATGGGGTAAACGAAAGTGTGTGAGTAACGGATTCTTAACGGAGGATTCATATTGGAATTTAAAGTACAAAAAGTATGTATGCATAAAAGTACATCTAGTCTAAGTACTCGTTTTGACACTAAGTTGTATGTGATTTCATGGGTCCTAGTTTACCCATTAGAATAAAAAACGAGATACTTAGAATCATAGATAAAGTAGCCTAAGTTGTGACACTTCGGGTTTTCCTGCACATTTCTTTTACGTTGTAACTATGGGGATTTAATAAACGAGAATTAAATTTATTGTTAACGGATTGATTATATGTTAGATATGTGAAAATGTGTAAACCAAAAATTATAATATAATTATTTTAATTAATATAGAGAAAAATGCCCGGATAGTCCCTGTGGTTTCACCTTTTTTCACCTATAGTCCCTATCTTTCTAAAACTACTTGAATAGTCCCCAAGGTTTTCCGTTTTGTTCTCGGATAGTCCCTGGGTCTAACTTCAGTTACTTTTCTCAGTTAAGTGGGTGTTGAAATGACCAAAATACCCTTTCCTTAAAAGGCCAAACCATAGGGACTATCCGGGCATCTTCTACATTTTTAGAGAAAAACCCCACCACCACACTTTCCAGCGAACTTTTCCGGCGAAATTAATTTCCGGCGACTTTAAATCTTGAACGCGAGTTATTCCGGCACCGCCGCCTTTCCGGTGAACTTTTCCGGCGAAATTAATTTTAGATTTATTTATCACCCTTGTTTCCAAACTTCAACCGACCATCTACACCCAGCTCCGGCTACCCACCGCTTCATTTGATCTTTTCCGCTACAGCTTGTTTTGGTCAAAAATTACCGAAGTAATTAAGTGATCAAATTAGTTAAGTGAGGTAGTGTGCTAGAAGTAAATGTCAAAAAATGTGTTAATTAAATTACTTGCAAAAACAGTTTAAGGATACGGCTCGGGATATTGAGCTGTATCGACGATCAAACAATGAGCAATTAATGAGCAGAAAGTAAAGGAAGTGACACGAGATGTACGAGGAAAGCCCTTGATCAATCTAGATCGCCGGCATAAAACCTCGGGAGCTGACAATCGCAGCTGCCTAGTTCTTCAATTGCTTCAAAAATCAGGATACAGTGCAGGATGTGGTACGGATCGACTAAGTGTTACAACGAAAATGAAATACAAGTGTGGTGTTTGCAACTAGCTAGAATGTGATTGTGTTCGAGAGTGTAAGTGTGAAATGATGTGTTCTAAGTTGATCCGACCTCATCTATTTATAGTAAAGATAATATAACTAACTACCCTAAACTCGCGGGATTCTCCGAATATTCCTTCTTGGAACGTTGCAGACCTGGTCTTTCGGGCTCAACGTCTCTTTCTCAACAAATTCGTCCGAGTCTTGAGGAGAAGAAGTCCTTGTGACCGTTAGCAAGCCTCTGCCCTTAATCTGCACGTGGTTAATTCAATAAGCTTCAGGATATCGCCCAAGATGTCAGCAATATCCTCTTCCAGCATCCTGATTACAAATAACCAAACAAAGGCAGGATATTGGTCAGGATACATATGTTAAGAAAATGACCCCTAACAATTGTCCCCAAATATATCAGTTGGGATACCAATCCAACGGATATATTTCAAAACTTTACTTCATAATTTAAGGCAATTAATATGAGTAGACTCTTGAAATGACAGCAGTGCTATTTCCAAGACATTATTTACTTTTTACCCCCTTATACTCATCCTATATTAACCAAGGGACTCCTTGTCTCGGTCATCCTTATCTTCAAGCAAGCATCAGGTAACTTCTCTTCTAATTTTCTCTCTTTAATTTTTCATGATTTGCTCAATGGCACCACGAACGAAATCCCGCTCAGTCCGGTCTGCCTCAACCCTGATAAGTCAAAACCTTATCACTGATCCAGCGAAGGAGATTTGCTGTTTTAATAATGCTGACATTGCTGCTCTCCAAGACTCCGGTGCCTTTCCCACCGGAACGGTCTTTCGCCCGTTTGACAAGGAAGCCCGATCGGATGCATCATCCGACGAGTGGGTTTGTTTTTTCGCTTATCCTTTCTCCCTTGGACTCCGGTATCCATTTCCACCCTTTATCTCCAGTTTTTTCGAACTCACCGGCCTTAGTTATGCCCAAGTTATGCCAATGGTCTGGCGAATCTTGATAGTGTTGGATCAAATCAAATCTCGTCATTACCCTAACCTTCTTGTTGAGGACCTTCCCGTAGCATACCGATTAAGATCCCACGGCAACCACCGTTATCTTCTATTCTCCATCAAGAGTCCTTTGGTCCTTAAAGCCACCAAGAACGAGGATCGATGGCGACGAAAATTCTTTTTCGTCAAAAGAGACTCCATTGATAAGGGTTTCGATCTACCGGTTAAATGGTTAACCAAGGGTAGGATTTAGGGTTTTAGGAATATCCCCAATCATATTCTCAAACTGTATCCCGGACTTATATTCTGATGTTTTTATGCAGTGAATTTCAGAGATTTAGTGCCTCCTAGCGCGGAATCCGAATCCAAGATCAAGGAAATCTACCGTCTTCCTGCCAGCGAAAGAAGTTTTTCCCTGTCTCTCACAGATCCTCACCAAAAATCAAACTCAGAAATGTCTGGTAAGCGTATTTTCATATGTTAATTATATTCAAAAATATGATGAGTTTTAGGAGTATCTTCCCTTATGTAGTACCAGTCGTCAACCTTGATGCTTTCGAACTCGATGAACTAGATTGCTATTCCAGCCTTGAACCCGCCAAACAAGAATCCAAGCCAAAGTCGTCTGCTACACCAAAGCCTACCTCCTTGAAAACTGTTTCTGTTCCCAAAGGCCCTCCGGCATCCAGGACCAGGGCATCCAGCTCTCGAAAGAGAAAGGAGACTGACTCCCCGGCTGTTTCTGAAACACTCTCTCTTGAAAATCACGGGTTCAATGATGCCATCTCATTTCTCAAACAGGTAGAATTTTCTTTCCAATATCCTGTATAAATATGTTAATCTTTATCCTGCTTATATTAATACCTGTGCCTTTATCTATAGGGTCTGGATCGCCTCATGCATTTATACGAAGATGCTAGCGGTCTTAACAAGATGTTGCAGATTCAGCTGGAGAAAGCTCAAGCCACCATAGCTGATCAAGGGACCATCGCAGCTGCCAAATCCCAGCACTATGAGGACAAATACAAGGCGATGACTCAGGAACATCAGGCCGCCCTTCACAAAGCTAATGAGGATGCTCAAGCCAAGCTGGATGCCGCTCTTCTCCAATATCAGCAAAACATGAGCTCATACCGGGATAGCCTAAAAACTTCGGTGGTCATCTCTCTTCTCCAAGCCAGGATAAGGATGGCTTATGAGGCCATGGATCTGGGTTTTGAATGCCCTTCCTGGAATGTAAAGGCTTGGGAGGAGAAACTACAGGGCCTTGGAGGTCATCCCGTTGCTCATCCTGCAAAAAGTACTGGTGAAGAGCCTTCTAAGACGGCAGAGGAGGTGGCCAATGCTGATGATGGTGCTGAGAAGAATCCTGAGGGTGATGCTGGGGTGAATGCTGGCAAGGAGGTTGCTGTTCAAGAAGGTGCTGCCCCTTAGGCAGCAGAGTGGGCGATGATGGATATACATGCCAAGGCCGGAGCCCACTTTTTAATTTCATGGTTGTGGTTGCATAAACAATTTACTTTTCCTGTCCTTGAACAATTTACTTTTCCTGCACTAGAACAATATGATGACCAAAGGTGGATGAGTCCTAGGTTTTAGGATGAAGCCCTTGGTCATCAATTAGTATAATTTGTTTTGAACATAGTAACGGTTGTAGGTGAACGGGTCCTGTTTTGAGACAGATCCTGCAACCGTTACAAAATTATGGTAACAACTAATTGTGCTTTTGGCGGATGGGCCTTACCAAAAGCACAACTTTTGACTTGTTAATAATATAACTATCTTTTGACTTATTTTTCTGTTACTTTGCATTGTTTAGTGTAAGTTTTAGCTTTGTAAAAATTTCATACTGTTATTTCACAAAATATCCTGATTAGTATGCTCTGCAACATACTGCAAAAGCCTTTTATTAAATAGATCTTCCAGACATTCCTTTATCTTTAAAAAGTTTTTTTTAAAAAGTAAAAAATAGCTTATCTCTTCAAAACCAAGTTTTGATGATGATCAAAATTCCAAACCAATACTAGTTTCAAACATCCTGATCAAATATCCTTAAAAGGACTTTGAGGATATGTGTCAAGATACTTAACATGATGTTATTAAAAATTTAAATGAGGCTTGCAAAGGAAAGATCATACCAGACATAGGATATAAACCTATTACCAAACTTCAATCCCTTTGCAACTCTTCCAATGAAGATGTCCCCTGTGCAAGGTACTTAGTGCATTAGTTGCAAACTTCATCCTTTTAGCTTTACACCACCGCCTTGGTGGGAATGTCCCCTGTATATAATGTCTTCAAGTATCTTAGAAATCTACTTAATGTCAGTTTCCATGGCATAAGCAATTTTTCTCGTTCCGAGGGTATAACCCAAGGATGTACTGGAGATAAATCCTTTGTATCCTGGGGAAAATCCCAATTTTTCATGCGCTACAGGCGGGAGTGTATAAACTCCAAGACTTAGAAAGGTGAAAACCTTTAAACCTTAGAGAGTATGAAAATACCCTTTCGTGAGAGAGGGTGATCAATCCTCATATACCGTTAGGATTCAGGATATAGCCAATGGTAACGAAATTGTCAGCCACTTTTACATGGACTGGTCCCGCCACCTTGAACTATCCCTGAATAACTTGCGCTCCAGGCGGGGTGTTTAAACCCAATTCGGAAGAAAGGTGAATACCTTTAAACCTGTGAAGGGATCAGTATCCCTTAAACGTGAGAGAGGGGGCCAATCCTCTAATCTTCTGAGTTATCCCGAGTGCATATCCTGGAGCTATATCCTGAAACATATCTTGCAAAACAAATGTAAACTAAGGTGGGTGTTAGTTTGGCTAACACCCCTCCGATGCTTAAGTCAGTATCAGGTTATAAAGAACAAATTACACCAAACACATTTAAAAGAAGCAAGAATTCATACCATCTCGAGTTAGAAATTAAATTCTAGACTCACTTGAAATAGAGCTTAAGGTGTATAGCATTCCAAGATCTCGGTAGCATATCTCCCTCCGTATTCTTGAGTCTATACGCTCCTTTCCCTGCTTCTGATTCAACTTCATACGGTCCTTCCCATTTTGGAGCTAACTTGCCATCGGCAGGATTAGTAGTATTTTGGAAGGCCTTTCTTAATACCCAATCTCCAACCTTAAATCTTCTGGTTCTAATATTCTTGTTATATGCCCTGGATATTCTCTGTTGATATGCTGCCATCCTTAGCCTTGCCTCATCTCTCTTTTCATCTATAGTGTCTAAATCCTGACTCAAGGCTTCAGGATTCTTCTCAGGATCACTTAAGATAGATCTTGCAGTAGGTATTGTCATCTCCGTTGGAATCACTGCTTCTGCTCCAAACACCAACGAAAATGGGGTTTGACCTGTTGCATTCTTTATCGTTGTCCTGTCAGCCCATAAAACAAAGGGTAATTCTTCTGCCCATCTTCCTTTTTTGGCTCCAAGCCTTTTCTTTAAGTTGTTGACAATTATCTTGTTAGAGGATTCTGCTTGTCCATTTGCTTGAGGATGTACCGGAGTTGATGTGATCATTTTGATTCCCCAACTCTTGCAAAAGTCAGTAGTCCTCTTACTTATGAACTGAGAGCCATTGTCACAGATTATCTCAGCTGGTACTCCGAATCTGGTCAGGATATTTCTCTTGATGAAGGATACTACTTCTTGGTCTCTTACTTGAACAAATGCTTCAGCTTCAACCCACTTAGAGAAGTAATCCGTCATTTCTAGCATAAAGACTTTTCCTCCCGGAGCTTTCGGTAACTTTCCTACTATATCCATCCCCCACTTCATGAATGGCCAAGGGGAAATTACAGGATATAGTGGTTCAGCTGGTTGATGTAGTATGTTACTATGCCTTTGACATGCATCACATCTTCGAGCATATTCTGCAGCATCTTTCCTCATTGTTGGCCAAAAGTATCCTGTCCTCAATACTTTCGAGAATAATGATCTGCCCCCAGTGTGATTACCACAGTCTCCTTCATGTATATCCTGAAGTACTTCTTTGGCTTCATGATCCTCCAAGCACCTTAAATATGGTCCTGCAAGAGATTTCTTGTATAAAATATTATCTATAATAGTGAATCGTGATACCTTCATCCTAAATGCCTTAGGATTTTCATTTCCAGGAATGTGTCCTTCTTTGAGATATTTCATGATTGGAGCCGTCCAGGTTCTAGGATCCTTTTCAGGATATTCCGCCCCAGGATCCTGAATACCAGCTACTTCTTTATCCCGAGGATTCGTTGCAGGATATAAGACATGTACTATTGGTATTTGTGTCCCTTCAGGTATCCTGACCGACGATCCCAGATTTGCTAAGGCGTCTGCTTCAGCATTATCTTCCCTTGGTACCTGTTCAAGTGTAAAAACATCGAAATATCCTGCTAATTTTTTGAGAATATCAAGATATTCAGTCAATTTCTCACCCTTAACTGCATAGGATCCATTAAAATGGTTAGTAATTAACAAAGAGTCAACATATGCTTGTAAATTCTTTATACTCATACTCTTAGCCAATTCTAATCCTGCAATTAAAGCTTCATACTCTGCTTCATTATTAGTAGCAGGAAATTCACACCTAATAGCCTGGGGTAATATGTCCCCCTGTGGCGATTTTAGTAGTATTCCTAATCCTACTCCTCTTACATTAGATGCACCATCAGTATATAATGTCCAGGATCCTGAGGATTCTCCTAACTGTTGAACCTCTAGGTCTACCTCATCCTGAATGTCACTACTAAAATCAGCCACAAAGTCAGCTAAAGCCTGAGACTTTATGGCATTCCTAGGTTCATATACTAAATCATAAGCACTCAATTTTACTGACCACTTAGCCATCCTGCCTGACATCTCTGGTTTCCTAAGCACATTCTTGATAGGATAATTTGTTTTAACATGGATCCTATGAGTCTCAAAATAATGCCTAAGTTTCGTTGATGCCATAATCAATGCTAGTATTAATTTTTCTAAATGAGAATACCTAGTTTCAGCATCTAACAAACTTTTACTAACATAATAAACAGGATACTGCTGACCTTCATGGTCTTTTATAAGAACGGCACTTACAGCATTCCCCGATACAGCAAGGTACAGGGATAGTGGTTCACCATTTTCCGGCTTCATCAATAGAGGTGCGGTTGAGAGATACCGTTTCAAATCCTGTAGGGCTGCTTCGTGTTTTTCCCCCCATTCGAATCTTTTGTTCTTCTTTAGGATATCATAGAAGTCTTTGCATTTCTCCGAGGATCTTGAGATAAATCTGTTTAGAGCTGCTACTCGGCCTGTTAATCTTTGTACATCCTTCATATTCGAGGGTGATTTTATATCCAGGATAGCTTTAATCTGCTCCGGGCTTGCCTCTATCCCCCTTTTCGTCACCATATACCCAAGAAACTTTCCTGCCCCCACTCCGAAATGGCATTTAGCAGGATTCAGCTTCATGTTGTATTGATCCAGGATATCAAATGCTCCTTTAATATCCTGGAGGTGATCCTTAGCTTTCTTTGATTTTACCACCATATCGTCAATGTACACCTCCATGGTGTCCCCCAGTTTGTCTTTAAACATCATGTTTACCAATCTTTGGTATGTTGCACCTGCATTTTTCAAACCAAAAGGCATAGCTGTATAACAATAAATACCTGTTGGCGTCATGAAGGCGGTATCCTCCTGGTCAGAAGGCTCCATTTGTATCTGTTGAAATCCTGAGGATGCGTCCATGAAAGTTAGCATTTCATGCCCAGCAGTGGCATCTACCATTGCATCGATATGGGGAAGAGGAAATGGGTCTTTAGGACAAGCTTTGTTCAAGTCTGTGTAGTCTACACAAACTCTCCATTTCCCGTTTTTCTTCTGTACCACGACCACGTTTGCTAGCCACCTTGGGAATTTGACTTCTCTAATCATTTTGGACTTCAACAATCTTTCAACTTCTTCTTGAATAATTGTATTGCGTTCAGGAGCAAACTTCCTTCTTTTTTGTTGCACTGGCTTGAATGATTTATCAATTCCAAGCTTGTGAGTGATAATATCTTTGGATATGCCTGTCATATCCTCATGCTTCCATGCAAACGTAGACATCCTGCATTTCAAAAAGTTAATTAATTGTTCCTCAATATCCTGAGGGATATTGGTCCCTACGAGCACCGAAATATCGGGGTTATCCTGGTCCAGGATAACTTTCTTCACATCCTGCTCCGGATCCTCCACGATATCCTGGGCCCGCGTCTTTAATTGCTATGTTGCACTAGTTTTGGCTGAGGATTTCATCGAGAATGAGTAGCATTCTTTCGCCTCCTGCTGATCGCTATCAACTTTAACAACTCCCCAAGGGGTAGGTATCTTGATGCATTGGTGATATGTTGATGGCACGGCCTTCATATCGTGAATCCATGGTCTTCCAAGTATGATGTTATAGCAGGATAGAGAGTCCATCACACAGAAACGTTGTATCGAGTTGACACCTTCAACGTACACCGACAACTTTATCTCTCCCACTGTGTTCCTGGCTTCTCCGCTGAATCCAACAAGCACAGTGGACTTCGAAGTTATATCCATTGGAGACACATTCATTCTTTTAAGTGTCTCTAGCTGGATTATGTTGACGGAGCTGCCATTATCAACCAATATCCTGCGTACAAAATGGTTAGCCACATATAACGTTATTACCAGAGCATCATGGTGAGGATCCTGGACAGTATCCCTGTCATCAGCATCAAATGTGATCACTTTGTCAGTTGTGAGTGTAGCCATCCTGACAGGTTTGTCTCCCCTTTCGGCTTTGGCTTCCTTTGCATGTCTCTTTGCTGCCGAATACGAAGCTCCACAAATTTCGGATCCCCCCGAAATGAAGTTGATTATCTTGGCATCCGCGGGAGGTGATGTAGCTCGCTCAGGATCCTTCTCCGTATCCTGACCCTTATTCTTCTTTTTTCCTAAGAGATCTTTCAGATATCCCTTGCTTAGAAGATAGCTTATTTCTTTCCTTAAAGCAATGCAATCCTCAGTCATATGTCCGAAATCTTCGTGGAAAGCGCACCATTTCGACTTATCTTTCCAGTCAGCCTTTTGTTGATTCTTTCGAGGCCACCTAGCCTTGTCTCCTAGACCCTGCATAGCATACATTAATCCAGGAATATTAACAGAAAAGCAATATTCGGACAACTCAGGATATTCTTCAGGATCCTCATCTTCGACAGCGTTCACTCGTTTGTTTTCATTTCTACCATATGGCTTAGGCCGATATGACTTAAATGAGGATTCTGACTTCCTGTTAGTCGATTCATAAGTGTTGGATGAGTTCATCCTTTCTTGCATCTTCTTGTCATCTTCCAGACGGATATATCTCAAGGCCCTGTTACGAGCTTCATCGAGATTCCTACAGGGATTCATTACAAGATCCTGATAAAACTGAGAATCCTTCTGTAATCCCATCTTAAAAGCTTGCACAGCTGTTGCAACATCAAGATGTGGGATATCCAAGGATTCTCGACTAAATTTGTTCACATAATCCCTCAAAGATTCTTGAGGCCCTTGAGTTATCCTGTAAAGATCACTGGTTAGTTTCTCAAAACTCCGACTGCAAGAAAATTGACTGTTAAATAAATTAACCAAATGAGCAAATGAAGTAATTGAGTGAGGAGGAACGTTCAACAGCCATTTCAAAGCTGATCCCGTTAGAGTAGAACCAAATCCCTTGCACAAGCACGCTTCCTTGAGCTCCGGAGGGATAGGGTTAATCTCCATTCTTTCCCTATACTGGGCAATATGCTCCTCAGGATCCGTAGTCCCGTCATAAAGCTTCATGTTGGGAGTTTGGAATCTCTTTGGGATCTCAGCATCACATATAGGGTATGCAAAACGAGATATCTTGTGGCTATCCTGGGACACTTCTGGGATCGGCTGGACCACCCCAGGTACACTAGATATCATGTCCTTCAACTTTTGAAGTTCCCTAGTAAGTGTTGATGTTACACCTGTGTCCTGCAAAGATCCATTATTGTTAGTAGCATGAGTATTATTATTATTTGACACGTTACCCGTTGGAGGGTTTTGCCCATATCCTGAAGCATATCCTGAGCTCCTCATGGTTGACATCCTGACCGAGGAGGGTATTTCAGGAGTATGATTCTGAGGAAGACTGGGCACGATATTCCCTCTGTTATCCTCGGTATACACAGCTGAACTAAAGTTCAACGCTCTGGGGTGTAATGGAGTGACATTGTCCTTAGCAGATCTGCTCGAGCCAGACTTCAGGAGTTGTATTTCCCTTAAAAGCATTTGGTTTGTTTCCTGTTGCTGCCTCATTTGTTCCTGCACACTTCCAAATAAAGTTAAAATTTCATCATTAGAAGCTAAAACGGGAGCAGATCCCTGGACACTCCGAGTAGGGATAACATCTTGAGATTGTGTAGAAGCTGGCATCCTTGGAGGAGGTGGTGGAAGCACCGAACCGGTAGTAGCAGAAGTCATAGCAGACATAGTAGAGGAACTCATGTTTGATCGTGAGGCCATTGTGGACAATGTAGCAAAAAGTTTTGAAAATAAAAAACCGATTAGCGATTTAACAAAAAATTTTAGTAAAGAGAGCACCACTTGCCCCACGGTGGGTGCCAAATTGTTTTGGTCAAAAATTACCGAAGTAATTAAGTGATCAAATTAGTTAAGTGAGGTAGTGTGCTAGAAGTAAATGTCAAAAAATGTGTTAATTAAATTACTTGCAAAAACAGTTTAAGGATACGGCTCGGGATATTGAGCTGTATCGACGATCAAACAATGAGCAATTAATGAGCAGAAAGTAAAGGAAGTGACACGAGATGTACGAGGAAAGCCCTTGATCAATCTAGATCGCCGGCATAAAACCTCGGGAGCTGACAATCGCAGCTGCCTAGTTCTTCAATTGCTTCAAAAATCAGGATACAGTGCAGGATGTGGTACGGATCGACTAAGTGTTACAACGAAAATGAAATACAAGTGTGGTGTTTGCAACTAGCTAGAATGTGATTGTGTTCGAGAGTGTAAGTGTGAAATGATGTGTTCTAAGTTGATCCGACCTCATCTATTTATAGTAAAGATAATATAACTAACTACCCTAAACTCGCGGGATTCTCCGAATATTCCTTCTTGGAACGTTGCAGACCTGGTCTTTCGGGCTCAACGTCTCTTTCTCAACAAATTCGTCCGAGTCTTGAGGAGAAGAAGTCCTTGTGACCGTTAGCAAGCCTCTGCCCTTAATCTGCACGTGGTTAATTCAATAAGCTTCAGGATATCGCCCAAGATGTCAGCAATATCCTCTTCCAGCATCCTGATTACAAATAACCAAACAAAGGTAGGATATTGGTCAGGATACATATGTTAAGAAAATGACCCCTAACACAGCTGAACTAGCAAAACCCGGCTAGGCTCACAGTTGACCAACCCCTCCGACCATAGGCTCACATAAACTTGTCTCCAAACACCACCCAATGTCGCAGATGAGTAACCACCAGCATCGACCACCACTTCCCGACAAAATCACCACCAATTACTACCTAATGAACCAGGTGCAACCTTAGGTATAGAAGATCTGAGCAAATCAGAAGTATACAAGTTGTAACATACCTACCGGAGCTTTATGGAGAAGGTTTGTGGCCGGAAAACGGATCTGGTTTGAACCTCGTGCAACCCACTCATCAGCTGCCATGGGTTCGGGTGGAACCCGAGCCGCGCCGCCCCTGTTTCCTCCGCCAATACACCTCCGCCGCCATCAGTGGTGGTTCACCACACACCACAACCATGAACCCGATACCACCACAACTGCCATCCACCATCCGCTGCCCCTGCTTGACTCTTTCTCCGCCACCAAAACCTCCATCTCCGACACCACCTCCACCTCCGCCCACCTCCACTCCGCCACCACCTCCACCTCCGACACACCACCTCCTCCGACACCCATCTCCTCCGAAACCCACCAACCAACCATCATCTTCATCTACAAACAAAACCCCCAAATCGAAACTTCTAAGAACTGACACCATCAACATCAGCGAGCCTTCCTGAGACCACCGCTGCCGCCCTCCAACGCCGGCTCCATCTTCGTCTTCAGTTTCTCTCTCTCTCCACGATTTCTCCTCTCTCCTGCATTCTCCCTATCTCTCTTCCTCGTTATACCATCGCCGCCGCCACCAGACAGTGGTGGTGGTCGGCCGTCTAGTAGCTCGAGGGGAGATGGGGGTGTGGCTGAGGGTTGGGTTTTGTTTGTGAAGATGGTGATTTTTCTGTGTTTGTTCTAGGTAATCGAGAGAGAGAGAGTGGATAAGATGCAGACAATGAGAGAGAGAGGAGTAAAAAAAATGAGGAAGGTGCCCGGATAGTCCCTATGGTTTGGCCTTTTAAGGAAAGGGTAGTTTGGTCATTTCAACAC
This sequence comes from Helianthus tuberosus, assembly GCA_030545235.1. Taxonomy (NCBI): domain Eukaryota; kingdom Viridiplantae; phylum Streptophyta; class Magnoliopsida; order Asterales; family Asteraceae; genus Helianthus; species Helianthus tuberosus. The sequence continues at coordinate 299,944 of JARYGA010041560.1, forward strand.
CCACTTAACTGAGAAAAGTAACTGAAGTTAGACCCAGGGACTATCCGAGAACAAAACGGAAAACCTTGGGGACTATTCAAGTAGTTTTAGAAAGATAGGGACTATAGGTGAAAAAAGGTGAAACCACAGGGACTATCCGGGCATTTTTCTCATTAATATATGTGCAAAAGTGTATGTATGAAAGTGAACCGAAACCTCTCGGTTCTGACTCGAAAAGGGTATGCATGAAGGTGAGTCAAAACCACTCGGTTCCGACTCGAGACCTCATGATTCCGAGTCGGGATCCCTTGGTCCCGAACACCCCTCTTTGCTGGGCTAATGGGTTGTGTGCACATGACATGGCCTAACATATCGGGCCCACTCGAAACCCTAGTGTGCGGCATCATGAAAACATTATAAAAGCCTCCTTTTTCGCCGACAATAGGAATGTTGGCAGCCTTCATCATTGGCAGCAATCCCTAAATATTCTCTCATTCCCTCTTTCTCTCCTTATCCACTTTCTCTCTCTTAAAACCCTAACATCCTACCAATCTCCTCCCTTTTCTCTCGGACTTTGACGGCAACACCACAACCTCAGAAGACGGTTAGTGCTCACCCCTCAGGAAGCTAGATTCTTCTAATCTTCTTACACATCTTTGAGTTCTACATTACCCGATAAGTTTGTGATGTGCGTTAGATGTGATATATTTTATGTATATTTTAAGCCCTTTTTAACACTTTAGTCAAGTTTTAAATTTATAAAACACGATATTTTACTAACACTAAACACACATATGGGCAAGTGCACCCATCGTGAGCGTAGTATAACGTTGGTAAGATACCGAGGTCGTCCAAGAACACAAGAGCTTTTAGTACCGGTTTATCCTCAACGTCTAATCAAATCAAAAGTTTAGAAAAGGTTTTAAATATGAAAATAAAAACTAAAAATGTTGTAAATAAAAATAAAAATAAAAAGATAGACAAGATGAATCACTTGGATCCGACTCGCCTTTAGTGTAATCTTTAATGATTTCCGCACTTTTGCACTTTTTAAGAGATTATCTTAGTTATAGTAGTAGGCCCCTCTTTTGAAGGTGACGTTACCCTCAACACAGTAGTTTGAGTCAGCAAGGATACAATCCTAAAGGGTCAGAATATTGAAAGATAATTAATTAAGTTATTAATGCGTAATGTGGTAGGCCCCTCTTTTGAAGGTGACGTTACCCTCGGCTAAGTGGTTTGAGTCAGCAGGGATACAATCCCAAGTAGCCGGATTAAAGTATTAATAGTAGTTTACATATGATGGGATCAAGCTATTCACACCCCCCTCATCCAATACCAGTGGGTATTGAAGGAGGTCTTAGTAAGCTTGACCCAGGTCCTTGCAGGATCTATACTCTGAACAAGGCAAGAACCTTACCAAACCATTCCCTTAACCCTCGACCAGGTAGCCAACATATCTCTATATAGACCGTAGAGATATAAATGGTGTAAATCTTTTATTTTATTTAGACAGTAAAATAACGCCAATACACCACGAACAAATGATAAGGAAGTTTCACCTTCAACATAAGAAACTTGTTATTAATGTCATTAATACAAAACCAATTAAAAAGTGCAAAAAGATTAAAAAACAAAAGTATTACACTAAATGCTTGTCTTCACCAAGTGATGTAAGAGACTTAGGAAAACATGGCATTTGATTGTCAAGAACTCTTACTATCAATCTTGGATCCCGAGACTATTACACACACTCTATGATGGATGATGGATTATGGTGGTGGAGTATGGGTGAAGTGTAAGAGAGGTGGTTGGCCAAGGGATGCCTTTGAAGTGAACCAAGCACCCCTATTTATAGCCTGCATAGGAGCCCGGACTCGGCCCCGTGTCCATTGGGCACGGCCCCGTGTCCATCCTTATTGTCTTTCTTCATTAATTGCAGTTTGTCTGCATTAGCTCCACACGCCCCCGTGTCCGTTGGGCACGGCCTCGTGTGCAGAAGAGTATCTGTACTATCAAGATTTGCTTGGATAATGCGAATCTTAGCATTGACCATGGCCCCGTGTTGAGCTGGGCACGCCCCCGTGTCGGGAATAGAAGCTTCTATAGCTTTGTCCTTTCTACAGAGTCCTGGCCACGCCCTAGTGTCCGCTGGGCACGGGGCCGTGTTCAGCCTTCTGTTTCTTTGTTTTTGCTTGGGAAGATGCTGTCGAGGGGTCGGGCATGCCACATTTATTCCTTTTCTTGTAATTATGTTAGAACTTGCTGCATATTTGCTCCTTTTGTTCATTTACGCTCATTTAATACTGAAAATACAAAAGGAAGACAAAACCACACTTTTTCCAACAATAGTACTAAAAAAAAGTTAGTTTTATGCCTCATGTGATGTAATTTATATGTTGCATTTTACACACATCAAATACCCCCACACTTGAATCTTTGCTTGTCCTCAAGCAAAACTCTTTATAATATGGCTTACATGCCCAAATGGAATGGGTAGAAGAGAAGTTTCCGGCTTGTCTAGCGTTTCGGGAATCCAAGATCCTTTATTCGGTTTTATTTTTATGTTATTTACAATCTTATTCGTTATGATTTATTTGAACTTTTCATAAGAGAAATTACTTATTTAGGCATAACATGCCTTTTTAAAATTCTATTTATATACAAGTTCACATACCTCACGGGGAATCACTCAACACTCGGCCGAAGATGTATTTTTTGTGAAACACTCGAGACCGGCATGGAACTTACTTCTACCATATGCTTGCCAAGCAATCAACCCTCCTCCTTTTTAACTATACGCCTTTGTAAATATCAAGAAGACTTGGGGAAGGGTTAGGCTTGGGTAAAAGGTAGGTGGTTTTGGGGTTAGTGGTTAGTAAAAGGGCTAAAAGCGTAAAAAAACGTCGGTTGTCGTAAAACTTTTTTGTTTTTGCGACTTTTATTTAAACAAAGCACTTCCAAACAAAGTTTCTTTGAGGAACTTGTTTGTTTATTGCTAGACTTCATTTTTTTGAACGTCACATTAAAACCGAGCTTTGTACTAAAATAAAGGGTTTAAAAATAAAATAAAAAGGGTTTTGGTGGGTAAAGGGTGTTTGTTTTGTGGGTTTCGAAACGAAAATGTTTAGGCTCAAAAGGGTTAACTAGGGGGATTTTTTGGTAGGTGGTAAAAAAAAAAAGAAAAATAATGGTGTTGAAAGAAAAAAAAAGGTTAGTCCTAATGCCTCCATCATTTACTTACTTGGGTTTAACTTGGTAAGGACCGGGAATATATCGTCAAGACAAGTTCTAGAGTCGTAAGAAACCAAGCGGCTATTCACACAAGAAACAAAAAATGAGCATTTAATCTAAATATGTGTATTTGTATGCTCAATAAAGGCTCAAAACCCACTTTTTGTGAGAATGGGTTTATAATGTGATCAAGTATATATAATCAAATTTTAACTAGATTTGTCATGCCGTTTCATAATTTTCTTATGTTGGTTCTTTTTATCACGATGCTATCGGTTGTAAATTTGTAAAAACATAACCTTTTTAGAACTTGTTATTCCCAAATTAAACCAAGACAAGTAAAAAAATGAAAAGTTTTCAAAAAAATTTGAGGTGATTAGCGATTCCAATAGAGTTTTTTGTAAGGCTTGTTATTAGGACTTGCAAAATTCAAGATTTTAGCATCCTCCCACACTTAAATTACACATTGTCCTCAATGTGACCCAAAAATAATTTTTTAGCTTGATTGAATGTGTAAAGAGGTGTGAAAAACAAAATTTTATGTTACTGGGCATCTGTACACGGGCCCGTGTTGATCCGGGCACGGCCCGGGGTTCAGATTGCCAGTATCAAAATTAACAGAAGGCTGGGCACGGGGGCGTGTTTAGTGAACACGACCCCGTGTCCAGTTACCTGTACTGGGCATTTTCTGCAGATACTTGAGCACGGGCCGTGTGGGCTGAACATGGCCCCGTGCTGAACTTGCTATAATGAAGAAAAATCATCGGGGTGCTTCTGTTTTCGTGCATGAAGTGTTGGTTCAAGTTTCTCCTAGTATCCTCCATCATCCCGAGTGTGTTTTACTCATTACAACATCATCCAAACACCATTAAAGAGTATCATTCCATTTAAAGAGTGAATTACATTAGTTCCTAGAAAGAAAATAAAGCTAGAAAAGAAAAATTACAAGTTCCTAGGATAGATAGGCCAAATAACGCAAGAAATCATTCTAGGGAGTTCTACCCTTATTGTAGGATGTAGTAGAACTCGTAGCCGAAGGATGTCACTTAGATGTTGTTGAGCCATTCATTTATTTCCCTTGGGAGGAAAAAGGCGGGCTCATTTTCCACCTCGTTTTATGGAGGAGGTGTGCTGGCAACCGGGACCCCATGTAATATATCTTGAAGGGGTTCCGGGTACATGGCATATCATTTGGCCGGAATGATGACCTCCGGTACTACATTCCACTCCCTTTGAGTAACAATTGGTACCAAGGGAGGAGAAGCGAGAAAATTCAACCTTTCGTTCAAAAGGTTGACCTCCCGAAGACACCCTTCTAGTCCCACCGTCAAATGATTTATACGGTCGACCAAAGCTTCCTCTACTCCCGTCATTTCATCGATGGCCTCTCTCAAGGCATAAACGTAGTTGACGAGAGAGTCTTCTACCGTTGACCTTCTTCCTCGTCGGTCGTCTCTGGAGTGTGATGAAGATGTTCCGTATTTCTGCTTGACATTCTAAGAAAACAAACCGAAAAGAGTTCAATTAAATGAAACAGTACCCCGGACATGCCCCGTGCTCACTGAGCACGACCCCGTGTTCACCTCTTTGCAGGTTTTTGAAACAAGGAATCTTAGAGTTTTAAATTATTTTTCTGACTTTTGAAGTATTTTTAAGCAGAAATAACTTAAAATAGTGTTGTAAAACTTATTTTTAACAATATTCCTTGGATAAAAACCTAACAAATATTACAATAAAGCTTGAAACTATGGTGATTTCAAGCTCTAATGGAGGTTTGGAGGAAAAATTGAAGAAGAAGGCAAATGACAAAAGTAGAAAAGACAAGATGGTTGTTGAGAACCTTCTTTAGAATATACCTAATATGGTATATGTGAAGATCCCACCAGATCTTTGTCTTTGGAATGGGTCCAATAGTGCAGGAATCTTGCTGCATTTATAGAAAACGACAGCACGCTGTACACGGCCCCGTGTGCAGACAAAATTCTGACACTTTTGTCCGTATTTTGACAGAAAGTCAGAAGAGAATCTTTTGGGTGGGCACGGGGGCGTGCTGACCTGGACACGGCCCCGTGGCTAGAAGCTGTTTATGAAGTTACATCTATTCTTATGGAATTAATCTGGATCGGGTGGTTCCTTACTGGACGGAACAACACCGAAGTGCCTGAGATACCTAAATTGCCCTAGTTTTAGACGAGAACGCAAGAGGTTAGTGGAAAGGGTGATTCCTATACTAAATGTAGGTGGACAAGTCCAACACTTATCCGGGCTCTTGTTAAAGAAGGTGTATGTCGAATTTCTCAGGTCTATGTATGCATCGACGGAAATCGATGGGGAGTCCTTCAGGGCACAATGGACACAGGGACGACTATCGCTCAAGTCCTCGCAAGAGTTTGATGTGATTTTGGGAGCAACGATGTTGTTACAATCCGAATGCGGTCCAACTAATTCTCCTTGATCGTCGTCTTGATATGAATTAGTTATATCCACCTCAAGTTCTTTTATCCATTAGAGAATTAGTTCTTCCAATTGAAATAAATCTTCAAGCATCATTTCATCTAGAAGAGATGATTGGGAGCATTTGAGGGAGAGATAGGGATTGCTTTTACTTTCGCCCATCTTAAGGCTACAGGAAAACAATGGGTCTGTATAGTGGGGATTATAATTTAAAAAATAACATTTTAAATCTTCATGAGTTCCGCCACATATTTGACACCACGAGCCATAAGAGGAGTGAAAGTAAAAATTATCAGTATCACTCATGATTGCGTCAGAAATTACCAGCCGTCGGGACCTTACGGCTCTGTTTTCGGTATCTGAAGCTTGGGCACGGGCCGTGTTCTGTGGGCACAGCCCCATGTTCAGCTACTGTCTGACGTAAAACAAGATTACCAGTACCAAAGATTGGGCACAGCGGCGTGTTCGGCGGGCATGACCCCGTGCTGAGCTTCTGCAGAAATTGAAAAATTAAGAAAAATCCTAAAAAAAATAGAAAAAAATAAGAAAAACGATTAGGCCGTTGATTCCTAACTTTCTTAAAATACTTGTGTTCCCGGCAATGACGCCAAAAACTTGATGTGCGTTATGTGTGATATATTTTATGTATATTTTAATCCCTTTTAACACTTTAGTCAAGTTTTAAATTTATAAAACACGATCTTTTACTAACACTAAACACACATATGGGCAAATGCACCCATCGTGAGTGTAGTATAGCGCTGGTAAGATACCGAGGTCGTCTAAGGACACAAGAGCTTTTAGCCCTGGTTTATCCTCAACGTCTAATCAAATCAAAAGTTTAGAAAAGGTTTTAAATATGAAAATAAAAACTAAAAATGCTGAAAATAAAAATAAACAGAAAAGGAAAAAGATAGACAAGATGAATCACTTGGATCCGACTCACCTTTAGTGTAACCTTTGATGATTTCCGCACTTTTTCACTTTTTAAGAGATTATCTTAGTTATAGTAGTAGGCCCCTCTTTTGAAGGTGACGTTACCCTCAACCCAGTAGTTTGAGTCAGCAAGGATAAAATCCTAAAGGGTCAGAATATTGAAAGATAATTAATTAAGTTATTAATGCGTAATGTGGTAGGCCCCTCTTTTGAAGGTGACGTTACCCTCGGCTAAGCAGTTTGAGTCAGTAGGAATACAATCCCAAGTAACCAGATTAAAGTATTAATAGTAGTTTACGTATGAGGGGATCAAGCTATTCGCACCCCCGCCATCCAATACCAGTGGGTATTGAAGGAGGTCCTAGTATGCTTGACCCAGGTCCTTGCAGGATCTATACACTGAACAAGGCAAGAACCTTACCAAACCATTCCCTTAACCCCCGACCAGGTAGCCAACATATTTCTATATAGACCGTAGAGATATGAATGGTGTAAATCTTTTATTTTATATAGACAGTAAAATAACGCCAAGACACCACGGACAAATGATAAGGAAGTTTCACCTTCATCATAAGAAACTAGTTATTAATGTCATTAATACAAAACCAATTAAAAGGTGTGAAAAGATTAAAAAAAACAAAAGTATTACACTAAATGCTTGTCTTCACCAAGTAATGTAAGAGACTTAGGCAAACATGGCCTTTGATTGTCAAGAACTCTTATTATCAATCTTGGATCCCGAGACTACTACACAGACTCTATGATGGATGATCGATGATGGTGGTGGATGTGGGTTGTAATGGTGGGGGAGTGTAGGTGAAGTGTGAGAGAGGTGGTTTGCCAAGGGATGCCTTTGAAGTGAACCAAACACCCCTATTTATAGCCTGCACAGAAGCCAGGACACGGCCCCGTGTCCATCCTTATTCTCTTTCTTCATTAATTGCAGTTTGTCTGCATTAGCTCCACACACCCCTGTGTCCACGGGGCACGGCCTCGTGTGCAGAAGCGTATCTGTACTATCAAGATTTGCTTGGATTCTGCGAATCTTAGCATTGACCACGGCCCCGTGTTGAGCTGGGCACGCCCCCGTGTCGGGAATAGAAGCTTCTATAGCTTTGTCCTTTCTGAAGAATACTGGCCACGCCCCCGTGTCCGCTAGGAACGGGGCCGTGTTCAGCCTTCTGTTTCTTTGTTTTTTGCTTGGGAAGATGCTGTCAAGGGGTCGGGCATGCCAAGTTTATTCCTTTTCTTGTAATTATGTTAGATCTTGCTGCATATTTTCTCCTTTTGTTCATTTACGCTCATTTAATCCTGAAAATACAAAAGGAAGACAAAAGCACACTTTTCCAACATTAGTACTAAAAAAGGGTTAGTTTTATGCCTCATTTAATGTAATTTATATGTTGCATGTTACACACATCAGTGTGCTTATGTCACTTGTTTCCATGTATCATAAGGTGTGCTATCTTGTGATAAGAAAGTGCTTCTTGATCTATGTAGGTGACTAAATTGTGACAAATGACATGTTAAACGATCTTTCGATGCTGTTAATAATCCTCGGATGAACTGGTGTGTGTGTGCTATTGAATTGATGCTTGAAATTATAACTGTTGTCGTGAAAACTTATCATAATAGTTTTTTCTGCTTAATGTTAATGATAATGATTGTGCTTAGATGTTATATTGGATGTGTTAGTATGTTTTAATGAAACAGTGTTAGGTGATATTATGTTAGGTCCGTTTTGATGGATGAGGGAAACCTGATGAACTGTTTGAATGGTCTTGAAATATTTGAAATTTGATGCTTTTTTATCTGATTTAGGGTTTATACGAATTAAATAAGTGTTAGTGGATTTTGATTGGTTTATGTTGAATCAGATAAGGTTTTAGAGGTTCCGACTGAGACTGCGAGTCGAAACCTGTACGGTTGCCACTCGAGATCATTTTAGCTACAACTCAAAACAAGACATCACATATCAGGGGACTCGAGACCAGTTTGGTTGCGAGTCGAGACCTCATGATTTCGACTCAAGGCCTGACTCAAAACCCTGAGGTATCGACTAATGATTTATAACTCGAAACTATAACAACCCTCCAAAATATTTTCAACACCCTAATATATACTAAAATATCCCTATATGTCCTAAAATACACCCCGTATGTGAAAACCGAGCCCGAATACCTTTATATTTATAAAAATTAATTAAAAACAAAATTTTAGGGGCGCTCGCGGGCCGTGTAGCCCTTGGCTACACTTTACACGGGGCGCGACAGCCAACCATCGAGACACAGCCTGGTGCTGCCACGTGGCAACACGTATCGAACCTACATTCGTGACCCGGACAAGCTAGGGCCTACTTACCCCTACTACGCGGGCTGCGTAGCCCGAGGTCTTACCTTACGCGGGCCGCGAGAAACTCGAAAATCAGCCCTATAAATAGTAGACATCAGGGTTTCAAACAATTCGCTCAATTCTTTCTCTCTCAACGAAATTCTGAATAGTAGGTATAAAATTCAGGTATAATACCCCCTAATTAACGAAGTTCAGCTCCGTTGTAAGTATCATAACCCCGGTTACGTATTAGATACGCTGCCCGATTGATCCAGGGTTCTGTAACGGCTGTCGTGGTTCTGCCCGAGGTAGTCGTTGGAATACCGTCTCGTGGAGGGTATCATTAATATAAATAATGGGTTGTTATACTAACATGTGTGCATTTGTGTAAATTATAGATAATCACCAGGAAACCCTTAAAGGAAACCTAAGACAGCAATGTGAGTTCATCCTCTTTTTATAACTGTTTTTCATAAACTGTTTTACAAAACCTTAAATATTTTACAATGCTATTAAGCAGTGATTGAGTCTTTGTAATTCTTCAATTACTGCCGGTATTATGGGGTTTTGTATACATTACATGATAACCTTCACAATTGGACAATGGGTTAGCCAATGTGTGATATGACCATAGCTATAGATCCGGTCGAGTGGCAAGTACTGAATGAATAGTTGTGTAGATATAAACATTGTAATCGCTCTCAATACTGTGTTAATTGATAAAACTCTTCTTGATTAAACTGGGATTCACTCACCAGTATTTTCCACTGACAAATGTTTTTAAAACGCGTTTCAGGTAACAAAATGTGAAAGCCAATTAGAAGAAAGCCAGCTCGAGAGCACTGACGGCTTGGAAAAATGTGGCTATAAAAGTTACGTAAAAGACGATGTTTTAAATTCAATAAAATAGGGTTTATCCCTATAAACTTATTGTAATAAGAAACTTGGGTTTTACCCATGTGGTTATTAATATAAAATATGGTGGTTTTACTCTGATAAAACATTTCCTAACTACGGTCCAGATGTAAATTCTGCTGCCAAAATGGTTAAACACATGATACCACCAAAACGGGTTCGCGGGCGCCCGTTCCTGAGACAGATAGGGATCGAGGGTTGCGACAGAAGGTGGTATCAGAGCTAAGCCACTAATTCAGCCACAGAAGTGTTCTGCTGACATCAAAATATTATTTAAAGTGTTAGGAAATAAATTATGGAAATACATGCATAATTGTATGTTATTGTTATGTGTTATTTGACTATTTGTTAGTTTACAGTATGGGCGACCAAGGACCATCCGACGCGTATCGTCAGTTGTCTAGTTTTCCTAGAAGCGAAGGTACCTCTTCAATGCCTGCCCTCTCAGGGTATTCTGTTGATGATGAAGAAGGTATATTCGTATTTAAGGCTCAGTCTGAAGAGCCATTCCATCAGAAAAAGATAGGATGGTTCAGTAAGGGAGCACATGAGCATAGGAAGAGAATGAAGAAGTTACAAGAACAACGAGTGTTAGCTGCTATTAAAAGAGAAACAGATGCCTATACCCAAGACATGCTTAATAGGAGTTTAGCAAACTTCCATATTTTAGCAACTACAGCTACCGACCCAAACCTGGAGCAAGTGATAGCACCCCAACCATTACAACCAATGGAGATAGAAAACAACCCTGAAAATCAAGTCGAAATGCATGATTTTAATCCTGAGGAAATACCTAGGGTACCAGCACCCAATCCCTTAGACCCAGATTATGATCCGTGGTTAGATGATCATAGGGATTATGTGCAACGCTACCAGCTGACAGACCTACCCATGCCAAACCTAGCAGCTTACCCAGGTCTGGACCCTCTAGATCCCTACTACGACAATGACGAATACATTAGGGAAATCTTAGAGAATCCGTACCCTCAGGAAGCACCCATGCCACAGTACCTAGATCCAGTACCAGCACCTGCACCCCCAATGAGTGCAGAAAATTTGCAAGAGCTCCAAACTTTCGGAGAAGAAATCTTAGAAAGTAGTGAAAGGATGAGGTATGTAGGAGAACAACTCGTCTGGAAGTACGACGAGCGTCATATGGATTTCTAGATGAATCCATATTCGTGAAGGTAATAAGGGAAGTGGTAATAATAATAAAAATAATAGAAATAATAATATGTCGTAGTATAGACAACTTGCTGGTTAAATGATGCCTACTAATAGTATAATTTTTATTTCAGTTGTATTGTAATTTTAAATTTCCAGTATCAGTGTGTAGTAGATGCATACTATAAGAAAGAGTAAGTCGCAATGCTCGACGCTTTTGACCAAAATGCGTATTATGTGATTGGTTATATTAAATATTAACTTGTGATATTAATACGTGATAATTGTTTAAAATTCAGATGGCCGACCAAGAGAATCTGGTTAATAACCCGGAAATTCAGAATGACAATAACCTGGATAACGATAACCCAAATAACAACAATAATGGAAACCAAGTGGATAATAGTGCTATCCAACACATAGTGGCACAAGGAATAATAGATGCGATGCCATTTATTATCCAAACAGTCAGGGAAGCCGATAATAAAAGTAAACATAGCAGTAAGCGACCAACTGAACCTGAAAACAACGTAAACAATGGACCCGTACTTCAAGCGCCCATTCCCAAAAGAAGAAGAACCATGCCTTATGGTTGTTCTTATAAAGAATTCTGGTCTTGTAAACCAATGGAATTCTTGGGCAATGAAGGGGCCGTTGCAGTCCTACGCTGGATAGAAAAGACTGAGGCAGTCTTAAGGTAAGCAAGTGTGAAGAAGAGGATAAGATAATGTTTGCTTCTAATCTATTTAAGAATTCAGCCTTAGAATGGTGGAACACTATCCTTCAGTCTAGAGGAAGTGATAGAGTTTACAATATGGAATGGGAAGAATTTAAAAACATGTTAGAAAGGAAATTCTGCCCTCCCAACGAAAAAGAACAGATAGCGAATAAATTCCTAAACCTTAGGATGACTGAAGTGGATAGTAAGAGGTACACTAAGTTATTCTTCGAATATGCTAGAATAGTGCTGACCCTTGCATCACCTGAACCAATATTAATCTCCCGTTACATCTGGGGATTAATCGGGGAGATAAGTCATGTAGTCAAGGTAGCTAGACCTCAAACCATAGAAGAAGCTGTAGAACTAGCCAATACCTTGACAGATGAATTAGTGCGTACACGGGAAGAGGATCAAAGAAAGAACCTAGCTCAAAGGCTTACCCAGGAATTTCACTCTGGAAATTTTAACCGTGGGAAAAATGTAGGTTCTACCTCTGCACCCTATTGTAAATATTGCAAAAAGAAGCATTCGGGAAGATGCTCCATATATTGCAACTTTTGCAAAATATCTGGACACAAGGAAGAAGACTGCAGGAAAAAGCTTAACAACATGATATGCTACAAATGCGGAGAACAAGGCCACATCAAGCCAAACTGTCCGAAATTAGCTCCAGTTAGAACAACAAGAATACTAAAAATGCTAGAGCATTTGTTCTAACTGCAGATGAAGCTAAGATCATTCCGGACGTGATCGCCGGTACATTTTTAGTTAATGATGTTTTTGCTAAAGTATTATTTGACTCTGGTGCAAACCAAAGTTTTATTAATACTTCATCTTGCAAATTACTCAATCAACCATTAACTAAACTCCCACAAGAATGTCTAGTAGAGACAGCAAATGGGGAAACCGTTAAGATTTCTGAAATCTAACAGGGAGTAGGAATAGAAATTCTAAACCAAAAGTTTATTGCGAATCTTTACCCAATGAATCTGGCAGGATTTGATGTCGTATTAGGAATGGATTGCTTAATAACCAATAAAGCTAGTATTTTATGTGATCAAAAGTCAATCCAAGTAAACTCACAATCAAAGGAGATAAACCATCTAGATCCACGAAATTCCTCTCTGTGATGAAAACAACAAGTTATATAAGAAAAGGGTCATTAGCGTATTTGATTTCTATAATCACTAACACTAATGGAAAAGAACTAGAAGATATTCCAGTAGTATCTCGGTTTTCAGATGTATTTCCAGAAGAATTACCAGGATGTTGGATCGATGTGTGACCCTAACGAGTCAATCAGAAGAGTTTACAATCTATTTCAAAGGCAGAATCAGAGAAATAGACGTGTAACAGCTTGATTCCTCTTAATTATCTTCTTATTATTGATTCCAAAGCTTTTACAGATCATTTGACAAACTGGCAGCACCTCGGCTCTAAATCGGAAAAGTTACAAATGACCAAGCAACTCAGCTATTTATAATTGTGTTAATTCCGTTTGAAAGTGTCAATGACCATTTCAAGCGAAATCACATTGTTTAATTTCGCTTGAAATGACCAATGCCACTTTCATGCGAAATTACCCAATCTCACATAAACCTTAGATTTAACCTGCTGAGTACTGGTTTATCCTATCTAGACATAAGACTCGATAAAGATGAAGTTAACAGACATTTGTGCACCAACAGACTCCCCCTTGGATGTTGACGAAGTCTTTAGCATCAAATCTTCAGTCTTTAGTCTTTGTCTATCTTCACACTCTGTCCAATTTGTCTGACAATGTAAGCATCCTTCAATTCTTCTCTTCTTCTATCAACAGCTAGCATGAATCACAGAAACTGAATCTTTAACAACCTTTAAACTCCCTCTTGAATGTAGATCTAGGAACTGTATCTGACTTTTAAGTCTTCAGACTCCCCCTATTAGTTAGCTAGGATTTTGCTTTGCTCTTTTCTCAATAACAAACTTGTTACCTGCACAATCTCTACCTAAATATAAGATTTATGATTATAACAATTTCAATCCAAACTTACCATTTAACTTCATTTGTTGGTTTTGTCAGAATTTAGGAATCCACTTAAGTATCCAGGTCCAAATTAATGACCCTGAGAACTTAATTTGTCTACCAAGTCCAACTTAATGACCTTGGTTGACCTGAGACAAAGCACACTGACATTTTGTACAAACTAGTTCAAACAATTTTCTGAAATTTACAAGTTTCAAATTAACGAACTTGTTTTAACTTTTCATTTTCCAGGATTAACATGATAAGCTCCCAACTCATCTTCCAGCTCAGAAACTTCCTGCATCTGCTTTAATTTGCGAATCGGAAGATCAGCTTTCCACTTTGGTTTGTCGGAAAATAAAACAGAAATGTAAAATCTTTTTGGATTTTGAATAAAGTTTCTAAACTAGAAATGAAATACAGAACTAAAATGCAGTAAATGTAAACTATTTACAAACATATTTTGGTTAACGTGTTAAGGAATCATATCAGCTATACGACAAGTTACAAGTACCGTTAAGCTTTTATTTCATATTTAGAATTAAACAATTCACTTAGATTGTCGATATACTGATCCACTTAAATTCTCACACAATTTTCAATCTGTCCAGGATACGAATTAGGTGAATTAAGAACTTAAACTCATTCATGTGTCCCACCTCTTGAATATACTCCCGTATCCAGATCCCAATATTCAGTCTTACAGGTGAGTATACCACAGATGATATCTGTAAGGGGTTAAATGCGAGGGTCGTGAGAGCTCAGGCTATTGCTCCGCAAAATCAGAGAGATGACGACTTCGACTTTAAGTGGGTCCCCTTTAGAGGATCTTTTTTTACAACAGCTCTGATTAGCATTTTTCAATGTTTCGTCATTTTTAGCTGAGGGCAGGCTTTTATTTCAAGCAAGCGTAAAGTATTATACGGGGACTAGGCCATTACTTCCGCAAAATCAGAAGTCCCGGGATAATACCCCAGATATCACTGAGTATAAAGGCCTAGTATCTCAGAAAGATGGATCTTTCAAACAAGATTTCAGGCGTTACCTATATATCCAAGTAGTGTTCCCCACGAAATAAGCAAGTAAAGATTTTAGGTTTATATCCCGAACAAACCTACTAAATGTGCAAAAACCTATCGGCATATCATCAACGAAACTGTTTAATCACTTTTAAAATTTTCATATCTTTAGCATACTGTAACTGTCAAGCCAATGTACTATCATTTTCCCTTTTTTACACAAGCTCTTTTCCTGGTTTTCTATTGTTTTTGTATTTTGAAAAAATCTCATGTTTTTGGATTTTTGAAATTTTTTACTGTTTTTGTATTTTCTGAAAATATTTACTCACCCTAAATACCAAAACAGGTAAAAAATCGACAAACCATTGCAGATTTCTTCTCAACATCATCTACAGTGGTACCTTCATCTACGCCAAGAATCTCATCCGACACCGATAAAAGCTTCATACCGTTCAATTTTAGCAAATATTGAAAACGAGTTTTATCAAAAGCTTTGGTATGTAAATCAGCTTTTTGTTCGTCAGTGTGGATTTTCTCAATTCGTATCAACTTCTTCTCGAAACAATCTCAGATGAAGTGATGACGAATTTCTATGTGTTTTGTTTTAGTGTGATGAACAGGATTTTTAGTAATGTTTATCGCTGCCCCATTATCAACAAAGATATGGGTGTTAAGAAATTGCAAACCGTAGTCGCGCATCTGATGCTGGATCCACAAGATCTGAGAATAACAACTGCTAGCAGATACATACTCATCCTCACATGTGGACAAAGCTACAGAAGTCTGCTTCTTGCATTGCCAGGTAACCAATCGTGGTCCGAAAAACTGGCACCCCGCTGTTGTTGATTTAGCGTTAACTTTGCAACATCCGAAATCAGAATCGGAATACCCTTCGAGCGTGGAATCGCCTTCTCTTGGATACCACAACCCCAGTGATTGAGTTCCTTTCAGGTAGCGTAATATCCGTTTCACAATCACCATATGCGAAGCTCTCGGGTTAGATTGAAATCTTGTTGCGAGGCAGGTTGGATACATAATATCGGGTCTAGAAGCTGTCAAGTACATCAGCAATCCGATCATGGAATGATACAACGTTTCATCTACCTTCTCTCCGGTGAGATCAGGGTTTATCCCATGGTTCGTTGCTAATGGGGTGGAAGCTGGAGTAGATCCTGACATCCCAAATTTCTCTAAGATATCATGAACATACTTCGTTTGATGTATGAAAATTCCCTTAGGCAGTTGATCAACTTGAAGTCCCAAGAAGAATTTCATCTCACCCATCGATGACATTTCAAATTTTTGCTTCATAACTCTTTCAAAATCTTTGCACAAATTTTCATTTGTAGACCCAAATATGATGTCGTCCACGTATATTTGAACTATCAGAAGATGTCCGTCGACTTCTTTGGTGAAAAGAGTAGCATCCACTTTTCCACGGATGAAACTGTTGGCTAGCAGGTTATGAGACAATGTCTTGTACCAAGCTCTCGGGGCCTGGTGTAAACCATACAGCGCTTTATCCAGTAAATAAACCTTGTCTTTGTGGATTGGATCGGTGAAGCCCGGTGGTTGTCCGACATATACTTCCTCTTTTACCTTCCCATAGAGAAACGCCGATTTAACATCTAGCTGATAAACTTTAAAATTTTTCTAAGATGCAAATTCTAGGAAGATTCTGATCACTTCAAGTCTAGCAACTGGAGCATATACTTAAGTGAAATCTATACCCTCCTGCTGACTGAAACCCTGAACTACGAGTCGAGCTTTGTTACGAATAATAACCCCTCTATCGTCTCTATTGCACTTGAACACCCACTTGGTGTTTATCTTCCTGTGACCATCAGGCAAGTCTACCAATTTCCACACTCCTAACTTCTCAAATTGACTCAGCTCCTCTTGCATTGTGTTGACCCAAGAATCTTCAGTTAGTGCTTCCTTATATGTTCGTGGTTCAATCTGCGAAATAAAACAACTAAGTGAAAACTCAGTTTGTAACGAAGCAACTGTAGAATAAAAACATGTAAGGCCTCGGTCAATTTGACGTCTAGTGCGAACGCCTGATTGTAATTCTCCAATGATCAACTCTTCTGGATGGTACGAAAGAGTTCTCGGCATCACCTCGCCTGGAACATCTACCTCACCTTCCAAATTTGTAACATTCTGATTTGCACCTTGTTCACTGACTGAAATTGTTTGACTTGAAATCTGGATCTGCTCCCCCTCAGAATCTGACTCACCACAATCGAATATAAGTCAATAATCAGATTCTTGATTTTTGTTGACTGCCGTCTGATTGTCAAGATTTTGCTGAATATCTTCATGTTCTCCAGCATTACTAGGACCGGCTTCGTCGTCATTGGAAGCTTGAAATTGACGTCTAGAATACTCTCTTAGAATATCCAACTCGTCAAAGAAATCTGTTTCTTCTTCTATGTCAAACGAATCCCACAGTCTATCGTAATTAAAACTCCATGAGTCGCCAGGATTCTGCGGTGGCATTGTGTAACCTTGACACTCAACATTATGCACTTCAATAATCCTCTTCAAGATTGGAACAAAGACTCGTTTTAATGGACTTGAGTAACCCACAAATATTCCTTCAATGCTCTTTGCACCAAACTTTCCAAAAGGCTCTAGAACTGTGCAGGGAGACCCAAACGGTTCTAAATACTTCAGGTTAGGCTTGCGGTTGTTAATTAACTCGAAACACGTTTTGTTGAATTTCTTCACTGTAAGAACCCGGTTAAGTGTATAGCAAGCGGCTGATACTGCTTCTGCCCAAAAGTTGACTGGTAGTTTCGAATCAGCAAGCATCGTCCTAGCCGTTTCAATTAGCGTTCTGTTCTTTCTTTCAGCTACACCATTTTGCTGTGGAGTGTAAGGAGCACTAAATTCTTGCAGTATACCTCTCTCATCACAATACTCTTCCATCTTGTTGTTCTTAAACTCAGTACCGTTGTCACTTTTGATTCTTCTGATTCGAGTTTGGTACAAGTTTTCAATTTTTCTGAACAACTTTATCAAACTTTCAAACCTCTCATCTTTTGTTTTCAGAAAAGATACCCAAGAAAATCTCGAGTAGTCGTCTGGTACTACAAGACAGTAGAGGTCTCCAGTTATGCTTTTGATGTTCACTGGACCAAAAAGATCCATATGAAGTCTCTCTAAAGGTCTTGAGACTGAATTAACTTTCTTTCCAGGGTGAGATTTCTTCTTTTGCTTGCCTTTGACACAACTAATGCACTCCCCCTCAAGATGAAAACCTTTCACATGAACACCAATAACTAAGTCGTTATGCACCAGGTGATTCATTTTTCGCCAGTGAATATGGCCCATCTTTCGATGCCACAATTGTGATTCTTTTTCCGTTGCTCTTGATATAAAACAGTGAGCCTGACCCATGGTAGTAGTTGCTACACTCATGTCCAACACCTACAGATCATTGACTCTGGGTGATCTCATGATAATCCACTATTCGGGAACAACAAATCCTGGTTTCAAGATCAAACATTCTTTGTCTGTAAAGTGCGTTGTATACATACGATCACAAATCTGAGAGATGCTCAGAAGATTGTTTTCAAGATCGGTGATGTAGTTTACTCTTTCAAACGTGACAATTCCATTAGATAGAGTTCCTTCACCAACTATTCGACCACCTTGATTCCCTGTAAATCCCACATAACCTCCATTAAATCCTCGAACATCGTACAGTAGGGTCTTCTTCCCCGTCATGTGCCTAGAAGCTCCACTATCCATAATCCAACGTGAAACGGATCTTGGAAGCTCCTGCACATATCACAAACACTTTAGTTAGATGTTGATGCTACCCAAGCCTCTTTTGACTCGGGTAACTTGACATTTAAGTGAGTTTTTGCAATGTAAAGTGGCGGAAAATTCTTGTCATTCATCTTTAAGCTCTCCTCAGACCCAATCTCAACCTTTTTGTATAAAAAGAAATCATTTTGAGAAGGTTGACCAGATGATTGGTCTTTCTTTGGTACATTCTTCTTTTCAGAAGTAGTAGCCTCTTGTGGTTCAAGTTTCTCATAGTAATCCAATGGAAGATTCATCTTTACCGGAGTGGTAGAAGACGATTGTTTTTCTGTCTCAGAAACCTTTGGATTTGATGAAATTGATTTCTTTTCAACTGATTTTGGCTTCCATGCTTGTTGAGGTGAAGCAACCCGTTTGTAAAATTTGTCAGTTTTAGTTACCACATTCTTTACGGGTTCAGTTTTGATTTTTGTGTTTTCAATTTTCAAAACTTTCTTCTCAACAACCATTGGTGCTTTGCCTTTTGCATCAGCTTTCTTTTTCTGACTCTCAACAACTTCAGACTTAGGCTTTAATTTGGTGCACTTTCGTGCAATATGTCCAACTTTGTTGCACTTAAAGCATGTACGAGTATCAGCTACTCGACTTCTGCCTTCAGTCTGAGGTTGTGACGCCTTTTCTTCAAAAAATTCTTCATTGGTTTTTGAAAATATTTCAGATTCCTGCTCGGAATTAGAACTCGAACTTTTAACAAACACTTCTTTTTCAACAAATTTCTTGTTTTGAAAGTTCCTTCTTTGATAATTCTTACCACCCTTATAACCACCCGACCAATTGTTTTGATAATTGTTAGAAAAACACGGCGGTACAACAGGTATTTTGTAGTAAGCTTTATCTTTTTCAAAATTGAATTGTCGTTTGGAATGTTTCAAACCTTCGATCTCAGACACATCAATCTCAATCACCTTGAACACATTTCTCAATTTATCGACATTCACATTTCCAAAGGAAAATCACGATCCGAATACAACTTATCAGATCCCGCTATCTTGTACATCACAAGATTAGTTTCTACATTTAAGTTGTTTTTGGATTTTGATTTCGGAATATATTTATCCAAAAAGCATTCATAATCTTCAGTAGTGTCACTTTCAGACTTTAAAACATTTTCAACCATGCTTTTTACAACTTCAGATTGGACACTATCTTCATCAGATGATGTGGTAAATGTGACATCAATCGTGTCTGGAAGCTTAACTTCATTTTCTTCTTCATTAACCAACCCTGATTTTTTCTTTGAAAAATTTGTTTAAAACTGGTGGTGGAACCTGATGAAATCCAAACCGGGTTCCATCAAAGTATACATCTTCGCCTGCTTTGTTCTTCCCAATTGGTTTAGGAACGATATGTTGAAGAACAAAACTTGCGGAGTTGTAGCTGTTCAGTTTCAACTGAATGCGTTCATTTTCAATTTTAACTTCGTGAAACTGAAGCTTCAACTTAGCAATTTCATCCAGTTGTTGATTGATCAGCTCTTCTTTTACTCTAAGAACTCCTGACAGTTGAACATTTTCTTTATATGTCTTACCATTTCTCTCATCAGAATCTTTACCGTTCGTTTTAGCTTCTCAAAATTTTCTGAAAGTTGACGATTTTCATGAATTAATTTTTTGTTTTCTTTCCTAATTCTTTCTACGTCACTTTTATCATTTTCAGTTTTCTCAGTTAATTCTTTTACTCGTTCATTTGAAGCTTTTAACATTTTGTCACGGTTTAAGATCTGATTTTCAACGTCTCTGACTCTTATTATCAATTCTTCAACTTTTTTAACGTTGAGGTAAGATACTGTACTACAAACCTTGCAGTCTTTCATGCAATTTTTGCAGTCGCTCTCAGTTTTAGCTTTCTTACCTGACTCATTGATTGCATCATTCTAACTGACCTTGGTTTTAGACTCAGTGCCAGAACTAGAAAGTACCTCTAGTTCTTTCGCAGCAAACACTTTGTCAGCCATCTTCTTCAAATTCTCAGCCGTGAATTCTTGTGACGTGTCAATAATCCCGTCATCAATTTTCTTTGACTGCTGCTCTTTCTGCTTATCTTTGACTTTTTCATCAGCTTTTTCTTCAGCTTCTCCACCTCCCCACCATTCTCTCTGTCTGGATTCTTCTTCTTCAGCAATTTGTTTGGTGAGAGTTTCAACATTAAGAGACTTTGGATCAACAACAATGTTTCCTTTGGGATCAAGATAACATTCTCTATCAGCATCCCATATTTTCGCCCTTTGTGCTTCTTTATATATCTAACCCATTCTAATCATCCTGTCTTGGGCTTTCATCTTTCTGTTGATGTATTTCTTTTCTTCGTTTCTGCTATCTCTGAAAGGAACAACTTTTGTCACAAACGCATAGCCCATTGCATCCTCTTCTGGTAGCAGTTCACTCCAATCGTATCCCACGTCATCATGAATAACAGCAAGAGCTCTTGATTTTTCTTTGGGGTTATCTTCAAGCTGTTTCATTCGGGGAGGTTCAGATTTGTTCTGATGATAGATTGCTTTTTTGTAGTAATCCTCTCTGAATGGATTTGCAATATCATGAGCGGATGCATTTCGACATTCACGTTTAAAATGTCCCTTTTGTTTACATCTGAAACACGTGACCTTTGATTTATCAAAACCAAGTTTTGTAGAAGGTCCGCCAATAGATTGTCTGCCTGTAATTTCCATGAACATTTGAGCTCGTCTAACTGCACTAGCCATACACCACCTGATATCAATCAACTCCATCTCTTCTGGGTCGATCTAATCATAATCCTCCTTGGTGAGGTTAGTGTTTCTAATCTTGCCTGCAACAAGGTTCTCGTATAATTCAAGGACATATGCTAAAAACACCATTTGCTGCTTTGCGGATTCCTCACTAAAGTTTTGTGCATTCTTCAAATCCACAGCAATATTAAATTGAAACAGATTCTTTGAAGCTGAATGTTGTTGTTGACTTGCAGCAGTTGATGATGACCCTCCATGATAGCCGCTGCTTGGACTTTCTTGACTTGTCATGTTTGTATTTTCTGTAGAGAAAGCTGTCTTTGGTGACACGGTTTTTGGGATCATACTTCCTCGATAATACAACTCTACATTCTGTTGGTACGAGGAGTTGTTGACATTGTTTGATTTCTTGATCTCCAGTTCATGACTCTCCAATCTTTCGATTAGCAGATCAACCGTCAGATCCTTCGACTTGATTGTGTTCTTCAGCATCAAGGCAAAGTATTGCCAGTCTTTATCATCCGACAGCGAGTCAAACAATTTGTCAACCAATTCTTCTCGAGTATATATGACTCCATGTCTTGCAAGCTCCATCTTCAAATGTCTGAATCTTTCAATCATTTTTGACACAGATTCATTTTTCAAACATCCAAACAAATCAAACTACTTTTTTAACAACTTCTTTTTGTTTTTAACTATCTCGGCACTACCCACACATTTCACTCTTAATTTCTCCCATAGATTTTTCGAATTTATATACTCAATCAATGATATTATGTCGTCTCTCACAGACTGATGAAGCAATGCAATGCACTTTTGTTCAGCAACATATCTCTCTATCTCCTCAGTTTCTGTTATATTTTCATAATCTGATCTTCCCATAGTGAAACCATTCTTCAACATCTTCCAGCTTGGGTACGCAAACGCTTTTAGCCATTCTTCAAACCTTTTAGCCCATCTATTGTATTCTTCAATCGCCATCAGTTTGGGAGGTTTGTTGTACGTCCCATAAGCACTCTCCACAATCAAAGCATTAGAAAGGGTTTTCTTCACACTCGGATTTGAAACGTTTTCATTTGTGTTGTTTGATGTATCATCTCCGGTGTTTCCCGTGAAAGCAAACATATCACTGAATGGATTCATGAACTCATCCATCTTCACGTATCTGAAACAATCAACAAACACATAGAAAATTTTTGGATTTTTAACAAAAACAGTTTCAAGCGAAATTAGTTCAAACGAAATCAGCTTTTCACACGAAATAAGCTTTTCAAGCCAAATAGCTATTCACACGAAATTAGGGTTTTCAAACGGAATAGTGTTTCCAAACGAAATCACCAAGCGAAATCTAATTTCGTGCGGAATTAGCTTGGTTTCAAACGGAATTAAGTCAATTTCGTGCGGAATAGCTAATTTTGTGTGAAACAACAGTACTTTCAAACGGAATTAGTGATTTCGTTTGAAATGGCAGTACTTTCAAACGGAATTAGTGATTTCGTTTGAAACAACAATGACAATTTCGAGAGGAATTATGATGACATCATCATGTCGGCCACCATTTTGTCAAATTGATCCGGTTTTTGTTCGAATTTTGGTCCAATTCTTTCAAGGATTCTTTAAAACGGTATTTCGCGTGTATTGTGAGAAAATTAAGCCATTTTGTCTGTTAAATCTCGTTTAATTTTGAAAAGAAGGTGTAGAAGTGATGAAAACAAGCTGAATTGGTATAAAGTCTTCTTCCTGAGCTCTGATACCACTTGTTGGATCGATGTGTAACCCTAACGACTCAATCAGAAGAGTTTACAATCTATTTCAAAGGCGGAATCAGAGAAATAGACGTCTAACAGCTTGATTCCTCTTAATTATCTTCTTATTATTGATTCCAAAGCTTTTACAGATCGTTTGACAAACTGGCAGCACCTCGGCTCTGAATCGGAAAAGTTACAAATGACCAAGCAACTCAGCTATTTATAGTTGTGTTAATTCTGTTTGAAAGTGTCAATGACCATTTCATGCGAAATTACCCAATCTCACATAAACCTTAGATTTAACCTGCTGAGTACTGGTTTATCCTATCTAGACATAAGACTCGATAAAGACGAAGTTAACAGACATTTGTGCACCAACACAGGACAACCTCCAAACAGGGAAGTTGAATTCAGAATTCACCTGTTACCAGGAACAACACCAATTGCCAAAGCACCTTATCGTTTGGCACCTGCAGAAATGCGTGAACTAAAGAAACAATTAGATGAATTGTTGGAGAAAGGATTCATACAGCCGAGTTCATCAACTTGTGGAGCGCCAATCTTATTCGTTAAGAAGAAAGACGGATCTATGCGTATGTGCATTGATTACCGTGAATTGAACAAGATCATGATTAAGAATCGGTACCCATTACCAAGAATCGATGATCTGTTCGATCAATTGCAATGAGCACGATTTTTCTCGAAAATCTATTTAAGATCAGGAAATCATCAATTAAAGGTACAGGAAGAGGACATTCCTAAAACCGCCTTCAAAATAAGGTATGGTCATTATGAATTTACTGTCATGCCATTTGGTTTAACCAATGCCCCAGCTGCATTTATGGACATGATGAACCGAATATGTAAGCCATATTTGGATAAATTCATAATTGTCGTTATAGATGATATTCTCATTTACTCTAAGAGTAAAGAGGAACATGCAAAACATCTGCACGCACTTCTAAGTTAACTAAGGAAAGAAAAGCTTTATGCTAAGTTTTCAAAGTGCGAGTTTTGATTAGAACAGGTACAGTTTCTTGGACACTTAGTCAATCATGAAGGAATTCATGTAGATCCCACCAAGATCGAGGCAATTACTAAATGGAAAACCCCTGAGTCACCAACCGAGGTTAGAAGTTTCTTAGGATTAGCTGGTTATTATAGAAGATTTATTCGAGATTTTTCTAGAATAGCCATTCCCTTAACTAAGCTAACCAGTAAATCTTTTAAGTTTGAATGCGGATCAAAACAAGAAGAAGCATTTAGAATTCTTAAGCAAAGATTAACCAACGCACCCATATTAGCGTTACCAGAAGGAACTGATGACTTTGTAGTCTATTGTGACACTTCTAAGTTAGGTTATGGATGTGTGTTGATGCAACGTCAAAAGGTTATAGCTTACGCCTCTAGACAACTTAAGAATCATGAAGAGAATTATTCAACCCATGATTTAGAACTAGGAGCCATAATTTTTTCCCTTAAAATTTGTGTTGGTGCATAAATGTCTGTTAACTTCCACTTTATCGAGTCTAACATCTAGATAGGATAAACCAGTGCTCAGCAGGATAGAAATTAGGTTTTGGAATTCTGTTGGTGCATAAATGTCTGTTAACTTCGTCTTTATCGATTCTAATGTCTAGATAGGATAAACCAGTGCTTAGCAGGATAGAAATTAGGTTTTGGATGTCAAAGGGGTATTTCGCACGAAATGACAAGAGTCATTTCGTACGAAATGACACAAAGGTATTTCGCACGAAATGAGCTATTGCTATTTCGTACGAAATCACCACCCCTATAAATACCTGAGCTAGTTATTCATTTGTAACTTTCTGATTTCAGAGCCGAGGTGCTGCCGATTTGTCAACCGATCTGTAAAAGCTTTGAAATCATTAATAAGAAGATAATTAGGGAGAATCAAGTTGTATCAAGTTAGAATCATTGATTCCGCCTTTGATTCTGACTCAAAACTCTTCTGAACGACTCATTCGGGTCATACAACGATCCAACAAGTGGTATCAGAGCTCTGGAAGAAGAGTTTATACCGATTCAGCTTGTTTTCATCAGATTTTCTCATTTATACTCATTCTTTTCAAAATTAACAGAGTTTTTACGGTTAAAAGGGACTAATTTTCACACATTACAGGCGAAATACTGTTTTAACGAATCCTTGAAAGAATTGGACCTAAAATCTACCAAAAACCAGATCAATTGGACAAAATGGTGGCCGATTGAGTGACGTCAGCATCATTCCGCACGAAAACAACATCTCATTTCGCACGGAATCAACTTTGAGGAGCTTTATTTCACACGAAATCAACATCTGGAACTTTATTTCGCGCGAAATCAACATCTGGAACGTCATTTTGCACGGAATCAAAATTTGGACCTCATTTCGTACGAAATACACATTCATTTCGTATGAAAGTCACTATTTCGTACCAAAACTGCTATTTCGCTTGAAGAGGGTGATTTCGTTTGGCTATTCCGCACGAAATAGTCATTTCGTGTGAAAGCTCATTTCGCGTGAAGATCATTTCGTTTGAGGATCATTTCTCTTGAGATTCATTTCGTTTGAAACTCATTCCGCGTGAACTATTTCGTTTGAAATTGTTTTCAAAAATCCAAAAATTTTCTAAGTGTTTGTTGATTGTTTCAGGTACTTGAAGATGGATGATTTTCTGAATCCGTTCAGTGACGTTTTTGCTTACACTGGAAGCACAGGAGATGATACAACAAACAACACAAATGAAAATGCTCCAACAAACCCGATTCCGAAGAAAACCATTGCTGATTCTTTAAGTGTTGATAATGCCTACGGCACCTACAACAAACCGCCCAAGCTAATGGCCATAGAGGACTACAACCGATGGGCTAGCAGATTTGAGGAATGGCTACATGCATTTGCATATCTAAGTTGGAAAAGCATGAAAACTGGTTTTGACATCGGAAGAACTGATTATGAGAACTTAACGGAAACTCCACAAGAGAATTTCATTGCAGAACAGAAATGCATCGCTTTACTTCACCAATAAGTGAGAGATGATATTATATCATTGATTGAATACAAAGATTCCAGAGATCTTTGGGAAAAATTAAAGATAAAATGTGTGGGTGGTGCCAAAATTATTAAAAACAAGAAAAAGCTGTTAAGAAAAGAATTCGATCCGTTTGGATGTTTGAAAAATGAGAGTGTGTCAAAGATGATAGAAAGATTTGGTTACTTAAAGCTGGAACTTGCAAGATATGATATTGTGTATTCTCAGGAAGAATTGGTTGATAAACTGTTTGACTCATTGGGTGATGAGAAAGACTGGCAGTACTTTGCTTTAATGCTGAAGAACACAGTGAAGTCGGCTGATCTGACAGTTGATTTACTAATCGAAAGGTTGGAGAGTCATGAATTGGAGATCAGAAAAATGAACAAAGTCAATAATTCCTCGTATCAGCAAAATGTTGATCTATATTATCGAGGAAGTATGATTCCCAAAACCGTGTCACCGAAAACTGCTTTCTCAGCAGAAAATTCAAACAAGTCAAATCAAGAAAGTCGAAGCAGTGGTTATCATGGAGGATCATCTTCAACTTCTCCAAATCAATCAGTTCCGAAAAATTTGTTCCAATGCAATATTATTGTTGACCTCAAAAATGCACAAAACTTCAGTGAAGAATTTGCCAAGCAGCAAATGGTGTTTTTAGCGTCTATCTTGGAATCATATGAAAGCCTTGTTGCTGGAAAGATCGGAAACACCAATCTCACCAAGGAAGATTATGATCAAATAGACCCTGAGGAGATGGAGTTGATTGATATCAGATGGTGTATGGCAAGTGCCGTCAGAAGGGATCAGAGATTCATGGAGATAAGAGGCAGACACTCCATTGGTGGACCTTCAACAAAACTAGGTTTTGATAAATCGAAGGTTACCTGTTTCAAGTGTAAGCAAAAAGGGCACTTTAAACGAGAATGTCGAAATGCAGCCGCTAATGAAACAGCCAACCCTTTCCGTGAAGATTATTACAAAAGAGCCACCTATCATCAAAACAAAGCAGAATCTCCCAGAATGAAGCAGATAGAAGATGCTCCCAAAGAAAAGTCGAGAGCATTAGCTGTTATCCATGACGATGAAGGCTATGATTGGAGTGATGTGTTACCAGAAGAAGACGCAGTGGGATATGCCTTCATGGCAAAAATTGTTCCTTGGAAAGATACACGATTAGAGGAAGTAAAATATGTCAACAGAAAGAGTTTAGCCCTAACAATGAAAGACAGACATTTTCGTGCATGGAAAGAGGCAAAAAGCGCGAAGAGATGGGACGCTGACAGAGAATGTTATTTGGATCCTAAGGGAAATATACTTGTGGAACCATCAACACTTCTTGTTGAGACTCTGATTGAGTAAATTATAGAAGAGGGAGAAGCAAATCAAAGATTGTGGTGGGGAAGTGATGAAGAGAAAGAAAAGGAGCTACAATCAAAGAAGGTCGATGATGGGATAATCGACACGACCAAAGAGTTCACTGCAGATAACCTGAAGAAAATGGCTGACAAAGTGCTTGCAGCAAAAGAGTTAGAGGTAGTTTCTGAGTCTGGAACTGAGTCTAAAAGCAAGGTCAGTTCTAATGATTCAATCAACGAGTCAGGTAAGAAAGCCAAAATTGAAAGCGACTGCAAAAATTGCATGAAAGACTGCAAGGTTTGTAGCACACTTGCTTACCTCAGTGCAAAAAAGACTGAAGAGCTGACAGAAAGAGTCAGAGAAGTTGAAAATCAGATTTTAAATCGTGATAAGTTGGTAAAGGCTTCAAATGATAGAATAAGAGAATTAACTGATAAAGTTGAAAATGATATAATTGATGTTGAACGAATCAGGAAAGAAAATGAAAAACTAGTTCTTGAAAACCGTCAACTTTCTGAAAATTACGAGAAGTTAAAAAGAACGGTAAAAGATTCTGCTGAAAGAAATGATAAAACCTTTAAAGAAAATCTCCAACTGACAGGAGTACTTCAGTCGAAAAAGAGGCAAATCAACCAACAGTTGGATGTGATTGCTAGTCTGAAGCTTCAGGTTCAAGAAGCTAAGATTGAAAATGAACACATCAATTTGAAACTCAACAGTTACAACTCCGCAAGTTTTGTTCTTCAATATATTGTTCCTAAACCAATTGGGAAGAACAAAGCTGGCGAAGATGTTTATTCAGAAGGAACTGGGGTTGGGTATCATCAGGTTCCACCGCCAGTGTTAAATAATTTCTCAAAGAAAAAGTCTGGGTTGGTTAACGATAATGAAACAAATGAGGTTAAACTTCAAGAATCAATTGACGTAACATTCACTTCATCATCCAATGATGACAATGTTCAGTCCGAAGTTGTTAAAAGTATGGTTGAAAGTATTTTGAAATCTGAAAGTGACGCAACTGAGGATGAAGAATGTTTCTTGGACAAATATATTCCGAAATCAACATCCAAAAACAACTTAAGTGAAGAACCTAACTTGTGATGTACAAGATGTCGGGATCGGATAAGTTGTATTCGGATCTTAAATTTCCTTTGGAAAATGTGAATGTCGACAAATTGAAAAATGTTTTTAAACTGGTTGAGATTGATGTGTCTGAGATCGAAGGTTTGAAACGTTCCAAAAGGCAATTAAACTTTGAAAAAGATAAAGCTTACTACAAAAAACCTGTTGTACCGCCGTGTTTTTCTAACAACAATCAAAATAAATGGTCGGGTGGTTATAAGGGTGGTAAGAATCATCAAAGGAGGAATTTTCAAAACAAGAAGTTTGTGGAGAAAAAGGTGTTTGTGAAAAGCTCGAGTTCTCATTCCAAGCAAGAATCTGAGATTTTTTCAAAATCAAATGAAGAGTTTTTTTTAAGAAAAGGCCTCACAACCTCATACCAAAGGCACAAATCAGGAAGTAGATACCCGTACATGCTTCAAGTGCAACAAAGTTGGACACGTTGCACCAAGGTGCACCAACTTAAAGCCTAAGTCTGAAGTTGTTGAGAACCAGAAAAGGAAAGCTGATGCAAAAGGCAAAGCTCCAATGGTTGTTGAGAAAAAAATTTTGAAAAATGAAAACACCAAGTTCAAAACTGAACCCATAAATAATGAGGTAACTAAAACTGACAAATTTTACAAACGGGTTGCTTCGCCTCAACAAGCATGGAAGCCAAAATCAGTTGAAAAGAAATCAAGTTCTCCAAACCAAAGGTTTCTGAGATGGAAAAACAATCATCCTCTACCACTCTGGTAAAGATGAATGTTTCTTTGGATCACTATGAGAAACTTGAGAAACCAAAGTCTACTTCTTCTGATAAGAAGTATGAACCAAAGAAAGACCAATCATCTGGTCAACCTCTTAAAAATGATTTTTCTCTATACAAAGAGGTTGAGATTGGGTCTGAAGAGAGCTTCAAGATGAATGACAAAAATTTTCCGCCACTATACACTGCAAAAACTTCCCTCAATGTCAAGCTACCTGAGTCAATAGAGGCTTGGGTGGCATCAAAATCTAACTAAGCGTTTGTGATATGTGCAGGAGCTTCCAAAATCCGTTTCACGTTGGATTATGGATAGTGCAGCTTCTCGGCATATGACGAGGAAGAAAACCCTACTGTACGATGTTCGAGGGTTTAATGGAGGTTATGTGGGATTTGCAGGCAATCAAGGTGGTCGAATAGTTGGTGAAGGAACTTTATCGAATGGTATTGTCACGTTTGAAAGAGTAAACTACATCGCCGAGCTTGAAAACAATCTTCTGAGTATTTCTCAGATATGTGATCGTATGTATACAATGCACTTTACAGACAAAGAATGTTTGATATTGAAACCAGGATTTGTTGTTCCCGAAGAGTGGGTTATCATGAGAGCACCCAGAGTCAATGATCTGTACGTGTTGGACATGAGTGTAGCAACTACTACCATGGGTCAGGCTCATTGTTTTATGTCAAGAGCAACAGAAAAAGAATCGCAATTGTGGCATCGAAAGATGGGCCATATTCACCTGCGAAAAATGAATCACCTGGTGCCTAACGACTTAGTAATTAGTGTTCATGTGAAAGGTTTTCATCTTGAGGGGGAGTGAATTAGTTGTGTTAAAGGAAAACAGAGAAAGAAATCACACCCTCAAAAGCAGGTTAACTCAGTCTCGAGACCATTAGAGAGACTTCATATGGATCTTTTTGGTCCAGTGAACGTCAAAAGCATAACTGGTGATCTCTACTATCTAGTAGTAACAGATGATTACTCGAGATTTTCATGGGTATCATTTCTGAAGACAAAGGATGAGACATTTGAAAGTTTGATGACGTTGTTCAGAAAAATTGAAAATTTGTACCAAACCCGAATCAGAAGAATCAAGAGTGATAACGGTACAGAGTTTAAGAACAACAAAATGGAAGAGTATTGTGATGAGAGAGGTATATTTCAAGAATTTAGTGCTCCTTACACTCCGCGGTAAAATGGAGTAGCTAAAAGAAAGAACATGACGCTAATTGAAATGGCTAGGACGATGCTTGCTGATTCGAAATTACCAGTCAACTTTTGGGCAGAAGCAGTATCAGCCGCTTGCTATACACTCAACCGGGTTCTTACAGTGAAGAAATTCAACAAGACATGTTTCGAGCTGATCAACAACCGCAAACCTAACCTAAAGTATCTGGAACCGTTTGGGTCTCCATGTACAGTTCTAGAACCTTATGGCAAATTTGGTGCAAAGAGCATTGAAGGAATTTTCGTGGGTTATGCAAGTCCATTGAAAAGAGTCTTTGTTCCAAGCTTGAAGCGGATCATCGAAGCACTTAATGTTGAGTATCAAAGTTATACCATGCCACCTCAGAATCCCGGAGACTCATGGCGTTTCAATTATGATACTTTGTGGGATTCGTTTGACATAGAAGAAGAACCAGATTTCTTTGACGAGTTAGATATTCTGAGGGAATATGAGGCATCACAAGAAAGATTCCCAGCTGAGTCATCTAAACGTCAATATCGAGCTTCCAATGACGATGAAGCATGTCCTAGTAATGCTGGAGAACATGATGATATTCAGCAAACTCTTGACAATCAGACGACAGTTAATGATAATCTAGAATCTGATGACAGGCCTATATTCGATCGTGGTGATTCAGATTCTGAGGGGGAGAAGATCCAGTTATCAAGTCAAACAATTCCATTCAGTGAACAAGGTGCAAATCAGAATGTCACAAATTTGGAAGGCGAGGCAGATGTTCCAGGAAAGGTGATGCCGAGAACTCTTTCGTACCATCCAGAAGAGCTGATTATTGGAGAATTGCAATCAGGCGTTCTCACTAGACGTCAAATTGACAGAGGCCTTACTTGTTTTTATCCTACAATTGCTCCGTTACAAACTGAGTTTTCACTTAGTTGTTTTATTTCGCAGATTGAGCCACGAACATATAAGGAAGCACTAACTGAAGATTCTTGGGTCAATGCGATGCAAGAGGAGCTGAGTCAGTTTGAGAAGTTGGGAGTGTGGAAATTGGTAGACTTGCTTGATGGTCACAGGAAGATAAACCCCAAGTGGGTGTTCAAGTGCAAGAGGGATGATCGAGGGGTTATTATTCGTAACAAAGCTCGACTCGTAGTCCAGGGCTTTAGTCAGCAAGATGGTATAGATTTCACTGAAGTGTATGCTCCAGTTGCTAGACTTGAAGCGATCAGAATCTTCCTAGCATTTGCATCTTGGAAAGGATTTAAAGTTTATCAGCTAGATGTTAAATTGGCTTTTCTCTATGGGAAGGTAAAAGAGGAGGTATATGTCGGACAGCCACAGGGCTTTACCGATCCAATCCACAAAGACAAGGTTTATTTACTGGATAAAGCGGTGTATGGTTTACACCAGGCCCCGAGAGCCTGGTACGAGACATTGTCTCAACATTTGCTTGCCAACAGCTTCATCCGTGGAAAAATGGATGCCACTCTCTTCACCAAAGAAGTCGACGGACATCTTCTGATAGTTCAAATTTACATGGATGATATCATATTTGGGTCAACAAATGAAAATTTGTGCAAAGATTTTGAAAGAGTTATGAAGCAAAAATTTGAAATGTCATCGATGGGTGAGATGAAATTGTTCTTAGGACTTCAGGTTGATCAACTGCCCGAGGGAATTTTGATACATCAGACAAAGTTTGTTCATGATATCTTAGAGAAATTTGGGATGTCCGGGACTACTCCAGCTTCCACCCCGTTAGCGACGAACCATTGGATAAATCCTGATCTCACCGGAGAGAAGGTAGATGAAACGATGTATCATTCCATGATCGGATCGCTGATGTACTTGACAGCTTCAAGACCCGATATTATGTACCCAACCTGCCTCACTGCAAGATTTCAGTCTAACCCGAGAGCTTCGCACATGGTGATTGTGAAATGAATATTGCGCTACCTGAAAGGAACTCCATCACTGGGGTTGTGGTATCCAAAAGATGGCGATTTTACGCTCGAAGGGTATTCCGATTCCGACTTCGGATGCAACAAAGTTAACACTAAATCAACAACAGCGGGGTGCCAGTTTTTCGGACCACGTTTGGTTACCTGGCAATGCAAGAAGCAGACCTCTGTAGCTTTATCCACATGTGAAGCCGAGTATGTATCTGCTAGCAGCTGCTGCTCTCAGATCTTGTGGATCTAGCAACAGATGAGAGACTACGGTTTGCAATTTCTTAACACCCCTATCTTTGTTGATAATGAGGCAACGATAAACATAACAAAAAATCATGTTCATCACACTAAAACGAAACACATCGAAATTCGTCATCACTTCATCCGAGACTGTTTCGAGAAGAAGTTGATACGATTTGAGAAAATCCACACTGACGAACAAAAAGTTGATTTACATACCAAAACGTTTGATAAAACTCGATTTCAATATCTTGATAAAAGTTGACTCAGAACTCTTCTAAACGACTCATTCGGGTCATACAACGATCCAACAATTTGGAGACATTACCTATATGGTAGTAAGTTTACCATTTGCACAGATCATAAGAGTTTAAGGTATGTTTTTGGGCAAAAGGAATTGAAAATGAGACAAAGACGCTGGATGGAGATGCTTAGTGATTATGATTGTGATATCCAGTATCATGTAGGAAAAGCGAATATAGTGGCTGATGCTTTAAGTAGAAAGTATCATGAAAAGCCAAAAAGGATATGTTCTCTTAAATTAAATCTACAAGTAGATTTAAATGAGCAGATTAGAAAAGCACAAGAATCAGTAATCAAGGATGATACTGAGAAATTGAAAGGAATGATTAAGGAATTAGAACAAGGAACAGATGGAATTTGGAGATTCCATAAGAAAAGAATGTGGATACCTAAACTAGGAAACCTACGTCATCGTATATTAGAAGAAGCCCAAAAGTCTAAATATACGATGCATCCTGGAAGTGATAAGATGTATCAGGATTTAAGAAAGAATTTCAGGTGGATAGGAATGAAGAAGGATATAGCAGCTTATGTTTCTAAGTGTTTAACTTGTTCACACTTTAAAGCTGAGCACCAGAAACCATCAGGTTTATTGCAACATTTAGAAATGCCAGTGTGGAAATGAGAATTAATAACAATGGATTTTGTTACCAAATTACCCAAAACCAGGAAAGGTAATGATACAATCTGGGTGATTGTAGACAGGCTAACTAAGTCAGCTCATTTCCTACCAACGAAGGAAACTTTCGGTATGGAACAGTTAACTAAATTATATTTAAATGAAATAGTTTCATTACATGGGATTCCTTTATCAATTGTGTCTGACAGAGATAGTCGTTTTACCTCTCATTTTTGGACAAGTTTCCAGAAAGCCATGGGAACCAAGTTGAATCTAAGCACAGCTTATCATCCTCAAACGAACGAACAAAGCAAAAGGACAATTCAGACAATATAGGACATGCTTAGAGCTTGTGTAATTGATTTCGGAGTTAATTGGGACGATCACTTACCATTGATAGAATTTTCTTATAATAACAGCTATCACACAAGTATCAATGCTGCACCATTCGAAGCACTTTATGGACGAAAGTGCCGAACCCTAGTCTGTTGGGCAGAGAATGGGGAAAAGCAACTATCTAGACCTGAGATAGTACAAGAAACAACAAACAAGATTATTCAAGTCAAGGAACGACTGAAAGCAGCACGTGATCGACAAAAGAGTTATGCTGATAACAGACGAAAGCCCTTGGAATTTCAGGTAAGAGATAAGGTATTATTAAAAGTCTCTCCTTGGAAAGGAGTGATAAGATTCATCAAAAGAGGAAAACTATGCCCCAGGTATGTTGGACCTTTTGAGATTATTAGAAGAATAGGACCTGTAGCCTATCAGCTACAACTGCCAGAGGAAATGGCAGGAATACATGATGTATTTCATATATCTAATCTCAAGAAATGCTTAGCTGATGAATCATTATTAGTACCTCTTAAGGACATAGAGGTAAATGAACAGTTAAAATTTGTAGAATGACCTCTACAGATTGAAGACAGGAAATTCAAGAACCTCAAGCACAAGAGATTAGTTCTGGTCAAAGTGAAATGGGACTCCAAAAGAGGACCAGAGTACACATGGGAACTTGAATCAGAAATGCAAAGGAAATATCCACACTTATTCCAGTAGATCTCGAGGACGAGTTCTAAAACAAGGTGGGGAGGATATAACAACCCTCCAAAATATTTTTGACACCTTAATATATACTAAAATATCCCTATATGTCCTAAAATACACCCCGTATGTGAAAACCGAGCCCGAATACCTTTATTTTTATAAAAAAATAATTAAAAATAAAATTTTAGGGGCGCTCGCGGGCCGCGTAGCCCTTGGCTACACTTTACGCGGGGCGCAACAGCCAACCATCGAGACACAGCCTGGTGGTGCCACGTGTCGAACCTACATTCGTGACTCGGACAAGCTAGGGCCTACTTACCCCTACTACGCGGGCCACGTAGCCCGAGGTCTTACCTTACACGGGCCGTGAGGAACTCGAAAATCAGCCCTATAAATAGCAAACATCGGGCTTTCAAACAATTCGCTCAATTCTTTCTCTCTCAACGAAATTCTGAATAGTAGGTATAATTTTCAAGTATAATACCCCCTAATTAACGAAGTTCTGCTCCGTTGTAAGTATCATAACCCCAGTTACGTATTAGATACGCTGCCCGATTGATCCAGGGTTCCGTAACGGCTGTCGTGGTTCTGCCCGATGTAGTCGTTGGAATACCGTCTCGGGGAGGGTATCATTAATATAAATAATGGGTTATTATACTAACACGTGTGCATTTGTGTAAATTATAGATAATCACCAGGAAACACTTAATGGAAACCTAAGACAACAATGTGAGTTCATCCTCTTTTTATAACTGCTTTTCATAAAATGTTTTACAAAACCTTAAATATTTTACGATGCGATTAAGCAGTGAATGAGTCTTTGTAATTCTTCAATTACTGCCGGTATTATGGGGTTTTGTATACGTTACTTGATAACCTTCACAATTGGACAACGGGTTAGCCAATGTGTGATATGGCCATAGCCATAGATCCGGTCGAGTGGCAAGTACTGAATGAGAATTGTGTAGATATAAGCATTGTAATCGCTCTCAATACTGTGTTGATTGATAAAACTCTTCTTGATTAAACTGGGATTCACTCACCAGTATTTTCCACTGACAAATGCTTTTAAAAGCGTTTCAGGTAACAAAATGTGAAAGCCAATTAGAAGAAAGCCAGCTCGAGAGCACTGACGGCTTGGAAAAATGTGGCTATAAAAGTTACCTAAAGGACGATGTTTTAAATTCAATAAAATAGGGTTTATCCCTATAAACTTATTGTAATAAGAAACTTGGGTTTTACCCATGTGGTTATTAATATAAAATATAGTGGTTTTACTCTGATAAAACATTTTCTAATTACGGTCCTGATGTAAATTCCGCTGCCAAAATGGTTAAACAGGCGATACCACCAAAACTGGTTCGCGGCCGCCCGTTCCCGGGACAGATAGGGATCGGGGGTTGTTACAGAAACCTCTCGGTTTCGACTCGAGACCACTAGATTTTGAGTCAAGATCTCATGGTTTCGACTAAGGCCCCTCTTGCAATATACATGCAATTTGGGCCGTGCACTGTTTACTATTCACGCTTTGGGCTTAGTTATAACTATGGCCCATACACTTGACATTTTATGTAAAAGTTTAACTTGCATGCTACGTGTTAGATACGT
This sequence comes from Helianthus tuberosus, assembly GCA_030545235.1. Lineage (NCBI taxonomy): Eukaryota > Viridiplantae > Streptophyta > Magnoliopsida > Asterales > Asteraceae > Helianthus > Helianthus tuberosus. Next base: position 336,217 of record JARYGA010041560.1, read on the forward strand.
GTAGGATATACGTGGATTATTTGTATACGAACCTAATAACAATGGTAACCATAATAGGACATGACTAACCAACTGTTTAAACAAGTAAACTATCTGCCGAGCAAACCGAGGTGAGTTCACAACTTTTTCTAAAAGCATGTGTTCCTGGTGGTTGGGAAACGAAACGAAAAACTTTATCTCCTTGTGTGGGATACGGGTAATACTATCTCCTTGTGTGGGATAGGGGTAACATTCTCCCCTTGTGTGGGACGCTCAGTTAATTACTATTTATATTAAATGCAACAAGTGTACTAAACGAAACTCTATCACCAAGTCCCTACTTTCTATATTGATTAGTCGCCGGGGCCTGGCGAACGGGTTATTAGTTGATAGCGCTATTTAGGTTTCACTAACCTCACACTGTGCCTGTAGAGGATCGGTCGTGAACTAATAGACTCTGGAAAACCGTCAATGATAATAGACATTGAGAAAACGGGGCAAACAAACATGAGGTTGCAAAGTATTTGGTAATACGCAGTTTAGTAGCTTACATATGGGGTAGCTACCATTGGCATGATATAAATGAGTAATTTAATAACTTAAACACGTTTTATGGAATTAATACTGGACAACTCGTGAACTCACCAAATTTCTGTTAATACCATACTGCATGCTTTGCATGTCACACCCTCAAATTACACATGCGGAGTACTACCTCGAGGCATGTGACTGACCAGGACCAAGCCACCAATCATATTGAACAATTATAATAATAGTAAAATAATATCATCCGACCAATACAATTAGTGCCAGTTAAAGTTTAAGTCTAAAGGTTTTAGGTTTCAGAACAACGTTTCAGATAATAGCGAAGGATAAGTTAAATGGTTCAACATAAGTTCACAGTTTCATAATATTAAAAGAACCCAACACGGGTTGAGGCGACCACTACACTTCCCAAGCTGCAAGCTCCTGTCATCGCTGAGTACCTGCAAAGCATGCAGTAGGGTATCAACATAAAGTTGGCGAGTTCACAAGTTGTCCAGTTTTAATTTCCGTAAAACTTGTTTAAGTAGTTAAGTTACCCATTTATATCATGCCATGGGGAGCTACCCCATATGTAAGCTACTAAACTGCGTAATACCGAATAATTAACGACCTCTTGTTTGTTTGCCCCGTGTTGTTAATGTCTATCATCATGAATAGTTTGCCAAACTCTATTAGTTCACAACCGATCCTCTCCAGGCACGGTGTGAGGTTGGTGAAACCTAAATAGCGTTATCAACAAATAACCCGTTCGCCAGGCCCCGATGACTAATCGGTATAGGAAGTAGGGACTTAGTGATAGAGTTTCGTTTAGTACGCTTGTTGCATCTAATATAAATAGTAATCAACAGAGCGTCCCACACAAGGGGAGAATGTTACCCGTATCCCACACAAGGAGATAGTAATACCCGTATCCCACACAAGGAGATAGTAATACCCGTATCCCACACAAGGAGATAATGTAGTTTGTATCCCACGGAACGAGATAATGTTTTTCGTTCTGTTTCCTAACCACTGGGAACACATGCTTTGTAGAAAAAAGTGTGTGAACTCACCTTGGTTTGCTCGGCAACTAGTTTACTTGTTTAACAGTTTTGGTCAACCACATCCTATTTTTGGTTACCAAGTTTGGTCAGATATGTACAGTAGTATTTCATGTATTTATACAAGTAGTACAAATTCCATATTCCACATAAATGCACATACAACTATTAACATAACAGTAACTCATCAGCACAGGTTCAAGAGTGTGCGACATGTCATGGCAGTGTCGGTGACATCTTGAGCTGGTTCTAGATGTCCGAATCGACGCCCATTGGTACCCCACTTCCGCAGAATCACGGGATTACTCTAGATTTGAAGGGTGAAAGCGTTAACTCTTCACTTTACCGTGCAATGATCATATCTGTTATGCATCTCACAGCCTCGAGGCCCGACATAATGTATCCTACGTGCCTGCTCGCTCGATATCAAGCCAACCCGAAGGCTTCACATCTTGCAGCTGTAAAAAGGATTTTCTGCTATTTGAAGGGTTGCCTGGACATCGGTCTCTGGTACTCTAGGGGTGAAAGCTTCGGCTTGATCGCGTTTAGTGATTCTGATTTTGGGGCTGCAAAATCGACGGCAAATCCACAACGGCTGGATGTCAGTTTTTAGGAAATCGCCAGGTCACATGGAAGTGTAAGAAGCAGACTTTTGTCGCTACATCAACTTGTGAAGCTGAGTACATTGCTGCCTCAAGTTGTTGCTCCCAAGTTCTGTGGATCCAACAACAAATGCGCGACTATGGTTTTGAATTCCTATCTACTCCTATTTTCGTTGATAATTCTGCTGCCTTACAGATCACTAGAAATCATGTGCAGCATTCAAAGACCAAACACATCGAGATCAAATATTAATATCACTTCATACGTGATTGTTTTGATAAAAGACTTATCGATGTTGTTAAGGTCCACACCGATGACCAATGTGCCGACCTTTTTACCAAATCATTTGACAAATCACGATTTGACTTTTTACTTATGGTAAACGGCATTAAGGTCAAGCAAGAGTAAAACCGACATCGGAAAATCATTTTTGTAAATATCTATTTGTGTTTTTAATTGATCATACTTTTTGCATTTTAGGGTGAGTAATTTTAAAACGCAAAATACAAAAACATTGAAAATTTTCAAAAATACAAAAACATTGAAAATTTTCTAAAATACAAAAACATCCAAAAATTTCAGAAAAACAATAGAAAAACAAAAAATGAGTTTCCTAGTGAGCAAAAGAGAAAACGATAGTACATCGGTGGTCTGTCGAAACCATTTTGAACTTAAAATGAAAAACGATAAGCAGCTCTATATAAAATGTATCAGTAGTCTCACAATCATTTTAAAGTGTGCAGGGTGATATAAACTAAATCGACTGAAGACCGTGTGGGAACCGCTCATTGGCATATGGTCTTGGTACCGAAATTTCGTTTGATAGATTACCGAGGTTCTGAGATACGTGGTCTTTATGCTGTTTATCATCTGGGTATCATGGTTGACTCTTTTACCGAAAACAACGGGGACGCAAGTCTACAACTTCCATGATACCATACATACGTGTACATATCATACAAACATGTATATAATACATGAAGTAAATGACCATCAATAAGTGATAAAATATCACATTCACCCCCGAATAAGTGATTCTAAATCACATTTATCATCCGGGAGTCAAGTTCGTCTCTTTGTCGGTACGATGGTACTAACTTGTTCACGGACTTGCTCTTGTGCCCTGCATGCATTGAATATCAAATTCCTCATTAATAAGTGATTTTATCACATAGGGCTTGTATTCATCCTCGAATAAGTGAGTATCGCACATCATATACGTTGAAAACATGTGATAAATGGTATACTCACCAGTGAGATGAACTCTCGTGCATACCTTGATACGGGAATGTGTCGTGTGTGGATGAACACCGGTCGGTAAGTATAAATCATACCTTAATCGTATCCCCTAACCGCGAGTACATCTGATAAGTTGAGTTTATGTGGACAACAATACCGATAATCGTTATAGGATGCTTATCTAAATGTTAATTAATTGAACAACAAAAGTGTTTTGGCATGGCCGTACACTGATATGATTATCTTACCCTCGAAAGTCGCAAAAAGAATGTCTGTAAATATTTATTTACTGCTTTCCGTCTTTACAATAGAAATATCATACCTTGAAACCTGATCGAAACCAAAACAATTGCATCTTCATAAACACGGTCGAAGTTAACAAATTTTAAATGTCAAAATCTAGAATGGATCAAAATTTTATACTTTCAAATTGTTGTTGGTCGTGTGCTGATTGATTATATTCCAAGCGGTTGTTCTCATTAATTGTTTAGCTATGTTGTTTGTGCAGATGTGGCATTCGAACCAGCTAAAAACGAAAAGAACGTGTCTGATGACAAGCTGTAAAGTGAAGACACGACATTGATGCAATCTGAGGATCAAGATGATCGATTTGCAGCTGACCCATCATCAACGCCAAAAGGATTTGATGATTTGAAGATCAACATCTCACGAGCAACGTTCAAGGGGGAGTTTGCTAATACACCTCCTGTTTGTGATAAGTGAAGACATCTGAAGATCCGACAATGTGAAGAACGAACCATCACCAGCAGCATCCAAGGGGGAGTTTGTTTATGCACATTATGTGGATGTGGCTCGTTACGGTTCAACTACTTTACGAAGTGAAGACTGAGGTCAAGATATCCTCCTATCTTGACCCGGTACGTCATCTATTATGTACGTGTTGTAAAACATATGAATGTGTGCAATCTGTTAGCTGTTAGTATAGTGTAGGTTGATGCTTATTTGTGTCTGCAAGTTCTACATATCTGCATCATGTCCACGAAGAATAGCCATTACGAAGAACCTAATTTAACACAAACGAAGAACATTATTCGTGGACATGATGTTTTGCATGCAATGATCCTCACGAAACACCTCATCAACGAAGAACCATGCCTTTGAAAGTACATGAAGAAGGTTCTTCACCGGGTGGTTTTTCGTCGATTGGATCTGGCCGAAAGATCCCTATCTTTCGTGGACTTTGGACTGATGTCTGGCCCAGAACTCTTTCCTGAGTTTGCTTTTGTACTTGGCTATAAAAGGACTTGCAGATCATAGAAAAGAATAGCACACATCAGATAGTTGTGAGAGTTTCTTGTATAAAACATTGTACTGTTACTCTTCTTATAAATACACTTGAGCTTTTAATCATTGAATCTGTTCTTGTGTTTGTGTGTTCTTTGGCTTGGTTGCATACCCACTTGGATTCCGCACTTGCGGGTGTGTTAAACAACAAGGATAGGTTGTTCTAGATCCTCCTCTAGGGACCTACGTTATCACCCAGGACTACTTCCCGAGCTCGAGAAAATTTTTTATATTCAAATTTTATGATTAACATTGTATTTAAAATAATAAAATAAGTTATCGATAAACAAACTTTTAAAGTTTTGGTAAACATGAGCTTTTGAACATGTAGCACAATGTTAAAATCGTACTAATGACTTATGATAAAATAAAAGACAAATGATAATGTTTAGTTTTAAAAAGTGAAGCGGCATGTCGTCTAAGGGATAACCGTTGATTCGGTTACGCGAACAGGTATGTCTAGAACGACACACCTCTTGGACAAGACGCTTCATATGTTATAAGTAGGGTTAGTTTTTCGGCTCTTGTAACATAATACAATCACATTGTTTCATTTGAAATTCAAGGTTGCAAGTTTTGTGAATCCATTCGGTTAGTATTTCAGTTTGTTTTGTTTTGTTTGTTTCGATTCATCGATGTTCAAGATGTATTGGTGTGATGCTTGTGGTAATTTCCGTGATGCTTGTTATCACCGATCTTCGCCTTGATATAGTCCTGGGAGAATCGCGACTTTGATACAAACACAATGTGGTATAAGGCTTGTAGCTAAGCTCAAGAACATGAAGCTTAGCATTAATAAAATGCTTACCAAGATGATTATGGATGATCAGATGGTGGAATCAAAGATAGATTGTTTTATTGATGAGTTTTCATGTTTTAGATCGATTCAAAATGTGAGGATGTTACAGATAGTGTGTTTACATATAAAGATATCAAACTGCAATTCCTCAAAACATATAAGAGAAACCCCTTGGAAAGTTTAGTAGCCAACATATATCCTTCGTAATAACTTATAGCCAATGAGAGTCACAATGCTTTTCAGATAACCTTCTCTACATAGCACAAAAAACATAACTATAGATATGATTAAATAGATCATCAAAAGAGAAGGCTTGAAATATGCTAGGACTGAACTCCCGCCGAGGTACTCAACAGCTTCGACTTTTGCCATTTTCTCAAATTTCCTCACATACGCTTCGACTTCGAATCTATCAACGTACTCAATGACTATCAATAACGGTGTCCTGTTCTCCAAGAACCTTTTAGTGGAAACAATTAATGGAACGCCAAGGTTATACATCATCTCTATTTTCTTGAGGATGCTATTTTCGCTCTCTAGACCCGTTAGAACAATTATCTCGAACGTAGTCATTGAAGAATACATATATAGTTAAGAAACTCATTAACTTGTTCATAATCTATTTTTTAACCTGTAACACCTCGAAAATTTACATCCAATAATGTATTGACACGTGTCATAAGCTTTGAACGTGTGCAAGAATACTTTAGAGGGACTAAAGTTGACAAACAAAGAAATTATGTAAATATAAGGGTTCAAAGTGTCAACAATGAATAAATATGCTTTACAATAACCCTACATGATGTTATTAACCTTAAACGAATGGATCATGGATCATACGAAGCGAATTGTGAAAGAAAGTGAGAGATTACAAACTACAGGGGTTAAATGTGTCAACATGTTAAGATATACCTCTGAGTGACCTTTTAGCAAACTCGAAGCCTTGTAACGATTAATTATGCTCACTAGAATGCACCATAAAAATTTCACCAAGTTTCGTTACCGTATGAGAAAGTTATGATTAAATTCGTGTGTAAGGGTTAGAATCGTCAACATTGGAATTTAGGGTTTTTCGGGTGATCACAAAGTTACCCGAGGACTTGACAAAGTGGGTATAAGTCTTAAAGCCCCATATGTCAATATTAAAGGATAAGAATTCTGGAAAACAAGTGAAAACGACGTTTCGGGGGACCAAGGACTGAAATGCAATTAAGGAAAAACAAGTTAACCTGAAATCAGCCTCCATGCGGCCCGCGTAAGAATTACTTATACCTGAGGCGGGCCGCGACAGACCTGCAGACGCGAAACATAACAGACAGCTGTCTGTTGTGTTTTTTAACCGACTTAAAACATGGATTTCGATTCTATGGGCTGGTCTATACTGGTTTATAGCCTATAGAAGCCATATACATGCATCTTGGATCATCTTACACTCATTTGGAATCAAATTATGAAAGATCAAAGTTCTTATTCAAAGTCATAAGTTGCCAACTTTCTTCCATTCATATTCTGATCAACCTCAGGAGCTTACGGACCATTCTCAAGCTTTTAAATCATCCATTAGACGTGTGTAAGTGCTCTTGACCCTTCTAGATTGGGTTATGCTTAGTTTATAGCCTAGAAGTCAAACCGTCGTAATTACGGTTTGACTTGGCGATAAATCATAAATGGTCCAGAGTTTTGTCGAAGCGAATGATGTTACAAGTTGGTAATTATATGGGTAATTAACCCTTAAAAGGGCACCCTTTGATTCCCGATCAAACTATGTCGTTTGTCGAGTCAAACTTCTTCCGAAAAAGTCAACAGAATTGTTATTTTCGATTTAATGCATGATTAATGATGTAAAAGGCGTATCACCTGTTTTATCATTCTTATAATCTGATAATAAGTATAAAAACTTGTCTACACTTGTTTGATTCGACAACTTTCTGTTTTGAACCGATTCGGAGCCGAAAGTCGCATAGTTTGACTTTCTGCTTTGACCTCGATTCTGACCCGGTTTGGATAGGTTTAGACTTTCCTTAAATTTCCATTAGGACCTTGTTACATGTTAGTATAATCCTCTGCGTTTATACTACCCGAATTCTTAACTATCCGACGTTTCCGTTAAATGCCTAAATAATGACCATAATGCCCTTATGACCGTAGAACGAGATTTTTGAAGATGTGAAAGTACAAAAGTCTTTGCTACTGATTATTGAACGTGTCTGTAAATTTTCACATCAATCGGAAGTCTAGATTAGGAGTTATGCTTAATGACGTAATTATAAACACTTTTATTAATTAAACGACGTCATTAGCATAAAGCCTATCTAAACCAAATTTTTGACACCAAACCTTTTACCCACTAATGTTAAATAATATTTTAGGATTTTTAAAGATTTTTAATTATTTTTAAACTGATCATAAGCTAGGTTTATCGCCTTAATTCGGTAAATACCGAATATGCCCTTTTCGGGTATAAAATGAGTTTTACAAGTTCTTTTGCTACAAATCCAATTGCTACTGATTTTAAATAATAAATGAAGTGTTTTGAACCTTGTAAACTGACCTGGAAACTCAGAATACTATTTTAACCCGTAAATCGCTTAAAATGGCGTTATACGCGTATTAAGCGCATAGTAAGGGTTTAAAACCATTTTGCCACATAGGACTTAACACCAACTGATATACGAAGTTAAAATAAATTATTTTACTGATTTATTCATACCCGGATCACAGAAGCTTAATTGATCCCTTTTATAATCTTTAAAATGACCAAAATACCCCTAAGGGGCTTATTATGAGATTAAACTCGTTATGGGCATAATGGAAGGTATCATACTGATATCACAACATATTTAAGGCATGTTAACTTAGGAAACATGTTTAGGACTATTATGGTTACCCGTTACACTTCATGCGCGTTCGGTTCGGTTTATGTAACTAGTTTATATAAATTAGCCGAAACGGGTCAAACCTTATCGGTTTTATCTCAAAATCCAGAAGGTGTTTAGATTACCCATATTATACAAGTCTTCAAACTTGTCGGGTCTAAAACACATTCTATTCCGGTCTTCGCTTAATCATGCGTTTGAACCGTATATTTCCTAAAGACTAACCGGTCTAAGCTTAGGCTTAATTAAAGACCCGTTAGCATTCTAATTGATTATTTATACCATCATTCCAGACTAGAGCCTTCCGGTAAATTGTACCAATGCTTACTTAAGTGAATACGGCTGAGTTATTATAATTTGAGACAGGAGCTAGCTAAGGTAAATACTCTTAACTTATTTTCCCTATTACGGGCTTGGGATACGGTAATATAAATACCGCATGTTCAGGTATGGGATTCAAAGACCAATGAGTCGGGAAATCCAAATAACCTGTTTTAATTCGTATTGCTTGACTGAAACATTGGGGATTAATGTGACCGTGTCCTAGATATCCTTGACTCATTAAATTGCAATGGCCACGACCTATGCACGGGGTGTAGGCATACACCTGACAGATGCCATATGTTTATACCCAATATGGAATTCTCAATAGGAGAATAGTGGTGTGTCGGTTAATCATGAACCGGCATAGATCCGGACCCCACATGTAGAGCAAGTTATGTAAAACTGATAACATGAAATATAATTTGTCCCAAGTATACAAGTATAAAAGATTAATTTAGCCTCTGTGCAATTTAATCCAAGTGTCAAAATATTTACGTGTCTTGTGCACCTAAAAAAATTTTCATAAACATTTTCAAATGAGTCGGTTGAGCGTATTTACCAGTGAAAACTGATGTATTTTCAAAAGTCTAAGTGGCAGGTACAAGTACGTAATAGGCTGGAAGCGGCTCAGGACGTTAATAAGGAATCTTGCAAGTTCTAGGCGTCTAAAGTCTGTTGAACAATGTTTACGTTTTATGATCCGCCTGTGGATCTTTTACCTTCCGTTGTAATACTTGGATATTACTTTATATTCGGATTGTAATATATTTATCTTTTGCTTCCGCTGTGCATTTATATATTGTGTTGTTTGACTATGATGTTGCCAACCACGTCACGTTACTCCCCTACCGGGCCCACCGGTAACACGTGGAAAATCGGGGTGTGACATAACCTTTCATTGATGTATAACTGCATATGGATGAAATATATTCCATATACATAACACGAATATGTAAACTTCAAGAATAAAGAATATATTCTATACGCATACATAACTATTTACATGAAACAAGGTACATGTAAACATCTAATTATAATAGCCTTCCTCATTTGATGCTACAGAATTATGGACGTATCCCCAGCATATAAAACGGTTTAAAAAAAAGTTAATTTCAATATGAAATAAAGTAATATTACGTTTATAAATAATGCAATTTCAAATTTCTTTAAATAACAATTGGGTTCGGTTAAATTCTTAAAAGTTGAACCCAGAATTTCATACTTAATTAGCAACTGGGTTTGTGTTTTAGCTCTCATGCTCATCGACTAATAAGTTTACACCAACGTCCTAGAACCATGGGAGATAACATCTTATAGTTACTACACTCATTGGTCTAACTAAACTACCAGTCCTTTAGTAGAAACATGGGTAAAATTTTAAAGTAGGAAACAAACACGGGTTCTGTTACATCAGCATGTGCTAGTCTTGTTCCTAGGTTTTAGTTTTGTTTGTTATTTGTATTATTAACAAGTTGTAAGTCCTTGGCTATTTAAAGCCGCTTTAAACAACTTGTTCCAATAACCTATCCTCATATTATTCTTGATCCAACCTAAATTTGATTATTATGGTCGATAAATATTCAAAAGGTTTACGTACTTCGTGAAGAGTGTCTCTATAATCTTCTAGCTCCATAATAAACGTTTCTTTCCTCCACTGCATTTGTGTTAGGGACCGATTCGAGATGGTCAATCTCCCGATAGATACCCGTAGAGTGGGTTAGGCTCCAAGAACAAAGACGAAGAACAACACTAATTTTCTATCAATTTTCTGCTTAAAACTCTTCAAATGAAATTACATCAACTTAAATATGCAGTGGTAACAACTACTCACTACCCCACTACTTACTAGAATTATGCAAAAAGGAAACAATAAAGATGTAAACAATAATGCTACGTGCAAAATGGAAACATGGTTGCATGAGAACGTGGGCATGGGCTATGTGGATATTAGAAACGTATCAATACTCCCCCCTAAAAAACGGTCTTGTCCTCAAGACCGGAAACCGAAGAAGGTTTGGTGTGCACCACGGGGGACGCCATTCGACTCTTCCACTTGCATTTGGGGAAGTTATAACGGGCCTCCATGGTGGTCTCCATTGAATCTTCATCACACATGATCTTCATCGCTCAAGGTTCGTCAGTGGACAGTATATATAACTTGTTATGTTTAATAGTTTAGGCATGAGAGCATAGAGAAACTGAGAGTTTATCATTCAAGCATTGTGTGTATATGTTTGATGTTGTTCTCGTCCTTTTAATCTAAAGTGAATCTTTAATTATCTGTTGTGTTAATTGCTTTACTTTGTTTGGTTTGCACCGTCACGTGGATTCCGCACTCTTGACCGTGTTTGTGATAAACAGCGACTAGGTTTCTTAATCGATCCTCTGATACGTGCAGTTTTGGAGGTTGGTTTAGGGTGTTGATGGGTGCTATGTGAGGTTGGTTTTGATGCTGATTTGGCAGTTCGTTTGGGTGACATTTGTGGTGCGGTCGAGGTGGTAGAATAGGTTCCTTTGTGTGCAGTTTTAGGGGCAGTTTATAGGTCCGTTTTTCTCAGAGGATCGATTACGAAACCTAGTCCCTGTTTATCACAAACACGGTCACGAGTGCGGAATCCACGTGACGGTGCAAACCAAACAAAGTAAAGAAATTAACACAACAGATAACCAAAGATTCACTTTAGATTAAAAGGACGAGAACAACATCAAACATATACACACAATGCTTGAACGATAAACTCTCAGTTTCTCTATGCTCTCATGCCTAAACTATTAAACATAACAAGTTATATATATTGTCCACTAACGAACCTTGAGCGACGAAGATCATGTGTGACGAAGATTCAATCTTCGTCACACACTCAATACAACGAAGGTAGAGGTTCGCCAAGCATGGGTTCGACGAAGATTGATTCGTCGTCAATCATTAAACATGGACAGAATATTACAAAGTGTTTGACAGTTAAGCATGATAACAATATAAAGACACAACATAAATGCACACTTGCATTATGTTAAACATACAATATAGAGACAAACGTCGTACCAAGTAAGATAGGAGGATATCCAACTAGGTAGACTTGACGGAACTTACAAACTCGATTACAAAAGACCGTAACATACAACGTTAATAAGACAAAGTTACAGAAACATAAATGCACCAACAAACTCCCCCTTGTCTGTTGCTTGGTCTTCGCTCTTTGAGTCTTCAGTGCTTTTCCGACCATGTGCTTCCAGCATGAATTCCACGGTAAAAACAGAAACAAGCGACGCGTTGAAATATTAGTGCTTGGTGCGGGTCCTTGTCTTCATAAAAGATATCATGTCGAAATAACTTGTTGATGTCGGCCGCAGACATATTCACTATCCACATCGGATCTAGCATGCGGAAGTTTTCGTGATCTTTAAACACAATAACCGCTTCGTGCGTATCGGAGTCATAGCACCACAATGCCATATTTTCCAGGAAGTTCTGCTTCATTGGCATTAGAGGGATTTTGTCCAAGACATTCACCGACTGATAAACAAGCTTGTACCTCGCCGTGTTGGTTGACGGATCCAAAGTAAACTTTATCTGCCGATACATCGGAAACTGTGGTTTATATAACTCGTCTTTCCACCCTAACCTCCGATCTATCTTCAACTTACGAGCAAACAGAGTTGCTCCTTCATATTTAGAACGATTGATCAGCTCCAACTTTGATAATGCTGCCACATCATAGAACGAAAGAGATAGAATACTCAAAAGCGATCTGAAATACTGGATTCCATGTTCACGTTTAATCGCCATGCAATGGATTTCCTTCACAAACATCCAATTGAGTATTTTTCCACGAGGCTTTTCTTTATCGAACTTCAAATAATCGACTTGAGTTTGAGAAGGTGTAGGCTTTGCAGCCTTGGAAAGGAACTGTTTTCTCCATTCTTTAAATTAGTCGGTTGCATCATCTTTTGAATCATGATTCTTTAGCTTTTCGTCGATATCTTCCAAATGATCTTTCAACCAGTCTTCATCAAACGGGTTGAACTCTATTCCGTCTTCACGTACATAAGTCGACTTCCTACTTTCGCCTTCAAAAACGATCTCATCAATATTTTCTATGTCTGCAGTTTCAGGTTCACTTGGAATATTATCAATAGCAGCATCATCGACTGCTTTCATTTCATTCAACGCTAGCAGCTGCTCGTTCGAGAGTTCAGCGAGAAACTCTCCTTCTTCCAGAACTTCACCAGATACTGGATGTAAAACCTGTAAAGCAATGTCAGCAGAGCTAAGAACAGAGGATGTACCAGCCACGGAGCCTTCAACGTAAGAACTGCTCTCTAGCTATTGTATTTCTTCCACAGCGCCACCGGAGGTTCCTTGTGTAGATTCAATCTGCAGAGGCTTGAAAACAACAATCTGAGCAGATGCAGTGGCTGATGGTTGATCAGATATTGTGGAAGGGTCAGGGTTACCCGGATCTTCAGAATCATGATCACGTTTCTTTTAGACTTCCTGTTGTTTGCATCGGTCAGCCCACAAAATGTTAACACGCTTTCTGACGATCTCGAAACCATCATTGATTTTCTTAACCCCATCTTTTATCTTGGTATTACGACTGTTATACCATTCTTTCATATCATCATGCTTTTCTTTACGATTTTCGGCCAGCCTTTGAACAGTAGTGCTTCATTCTTTCAAACGATTCATCTCAATACCACGAGCGTTATCAGCAGCTCGCATTTGCTGAAATTGGCATTCCCTTTCTTCATCAGCAGCCTTCAAACGTGCATTCTCAGCTTTAAGTAGTTCAATCTCAGCTTGTTGGAGCGTATTCTCAGCTTGTTGACGCTAAACAGTGGACTTTAGTGTATTTGACTCCAACTGTTGCTTTATCACATCGCTTCTTGTAGCATTTATGAACTCCGGTTGCCTACTAATCTGACCTGCAGTAGCTTGCAATTGGAAAAACAAGAAATCTACCTTTTCGTCTGGCTGCATTTCAGAAAATTTTGTTTGTCGGCATTCTGATGCCTGCTGAGATGTAGTTGCTCGAATGGTGGATGTCATTGAGCGCGCGGGTTCCGCTTGTGGAGTGACAATTGGCTGTTCACTAGCTGAAGTAACGACAAGAGGTGGTTCAGTTGATCGAGGAGGAGAAGATAATATAGCAGAAGCTTCTTCTGTCCTGAGACCAAGATTTGGATTCATTTCAGCTTCGTGAGTAGTCTCTTGTTGTGTCACGGTCGGCTATACAGTTGCAGCACCAATATACTTCCTGCTCTTTTTCTTCCTTCGAGCAACAATTTGTTTCTTTTTCAAACGTTTAGCTTCAGTATCAGAAGGTACATAATCAGCATCTTCCTCCTGTCTAATCCTTCTTACTTGCCTTACACCACGATCATCAAGATAGAACTCATATCCTGGCTCTGGCTGATTATCGTTAGACTCAAAACTCTCTGCATCACCTCCAGCTGAACTAGCACCAGTTGTACCGGCAGCAGATGCACTAGTAGCACCAGGTGCACTAGCTGCTGTAGCACCAGCATCTCCACCATCACCTTCTTCATCATCACCGCCACTATCTCTTTCAGAAGAATCCAACTTCTTGCGACCAAACTTATCTTCCATCATCTTTTTCAACTTTGGCTCTTCGTTATCTGACTGGCTTTCGCCGTGACGCCATTTGTCATTTGCAGGAGCGACGTACTCGGTGTTCGCTAAGGCTCCAAACATCTTCCTTGGAGGATCAAATTCTACGTATCTCTTTGTAGAAAAATCCTGGAATATCCGTAAAGACTGTTCTAACATAGCGTCAATCTTGAGAATGTCGTTATCTGCCTTTGGAAGCCCTAGATGTTGAACATTCATAATCATCTGCATAAATCTGGGATACATCCAGAATTTGTTGCCGGAAGTACGAGATCCTGTTCTTCTTAAGTTTCCTTTCATGTTTGCGAAGATGAACTTTGAAATACTGAACGGCTTGTTTAAAACTAATGCGACCATCAATCTGACGAGATCATTCCCAGCCATATCATATGCAGCACGAATTTTGCTTATACATTGAATAAGAACGTGCAGCAAGAACTTGTATCGTAGCGGCAATCCAGCTTTGTTGATCTCCCCTGCAAAGATATCACCAGTGCACTTCATTCTAAGTAGACAGCCATGCGTGCACATGATCGGAATAGCATCTTGAGCGCTTGCATCATCTCGAAGTTCCAAAAAAGAGTTTAGAATCTCCGGAGACACATCTACGTTCAATTGATTAACCTGCCCCCGAATCAGCTCCTTTCCGTCAACTTCTATGATATTAGCCGTTTCCTAGAAGGCCTTAATCAACGACTTGTACACCGGTGTTGAGAATGTAACAGCTTTATTTATGCTTGATTCCCGTAGCCATTGAGTGATTTCCTTGTAATCATCAAGCTTTCCTTCAGGATCTAAGAATGCTACCATATTGTGTCGAGGTTCGGACATGATTTCTTCTTCCATTTTGTTAGTTTTCTTGGTGGCCGGTTTGTGTTTTTGTGCTTTCGGAGCCATTCTGCATATAACAAAAACCTGCAATAAGACAAAAGTACATAACACTTATAGGATACATACATGTATACACATTTAATGTATATTGTGAACATTAATCATGTATAGACATACATACTGTATAAAGTGTTAAACCTTGACACACTTGAAAATTTTTCTAAGTATGGAAACGACGAAGAGTGGTCAGTGTGACGAAGTTCCTCTTTAATGACGAAGATTGAATCTTCGTCGCCTTAGCTTCATGAAGAATGAATGGTCAGCAATGGTCAACGATAGTCAACGAAGACTGATTCTTCGTTTGAACAAAGGAGATGTTCGTCGCACGCTTTATGACGAAGATTGAAACTTCGTCATTATAGAGTTCGTTAATTAAGGGCTCGTCATAAATTAGGGTTCGTCATTCCAAAATCAGAATTGGGGGTTTTCGTCATAAGGATTGTTCGTCAAAACATGTTGAATCCTAGTTGATTCAACATCAATCAACATCCAAATAGCCAATATAAGGAACCCAGAACCCAAAATTTTAACCAAGTATCATTCAAAACAATGTTAAACAAACAACAACCATACCCAGTCTTAATAAAAAGAAATCCAAAACATCAAAAACAAACCTACGTATAACCAAACCCAAACCCCTGTTTTGATACCCGAAACAAAGAACCCAGAGTGAACAACCATTTCATATTATAAACGATTTGAAGACAAAAACCTGATACATGTTATAACATCATTATCTAAATACAAACAAATAAATAAGGAGTCAAACATAAACACAGATATATATGCGGTGTACGTCAAACATCTTCAAATCAAATGGGGAAATCAAAGCTTTTAACAGTACAAACAAAGGGTTTAACAGAGTTCGATCATGATATCGGACCATCTTAATACCTCGATGTATGTCAAATAAACAGTTAAAAGAGAAGGTTTTAAGTCGGTTGGGGTTTTATGCTAGGAGAGAAGATGAACAGTGTTTGTGAGAAGTGGGTTTCGAAAAAGTGAAACCAATAATGCACAGGGGTCCTTCTTTTATACCTGGACCCCCTGACGAAGATATGTTTGCGACGAAGAATGAGTTGGGCTCGACGAAGATTGTTGTTGGGCTTGACGAAGATTGTTGTTGGGCCAATATGAGTTAGCCCAGGTCAGATCTCGATGAAGATTGAATCTTCGTCGAACAACAAAGTTCGTCGAAGACCAAAAGGGGTCTTCGTTGACCAGTCAACACAGAAACACCAAGTCTTTGATTTTGAAACAGATTTTAACAAGACTGAACTCATTTTGCTTTGTGTTAGATTTACCAAATGCAAAAGAACATTTTATGAAGTAGTGAAATCACAAACAAGTCAGTTTCGGGCTTTTCGGCAGAAAACTTCGAGTTTCAACTTCGGCTAATCAAAAACAAACTTTACAACTTACACTAAAACAGAATTTAAAATGCTGCAAACTAACGAGAAGCAATAATAATCATAAAGACACAGTACAAAAGCAAACTTTTTGCGAGTTTTAAGGTAAGAGAATCATACCAGCTTACGATCTTTGTCAAAATGGTTTATGATTTCTGTTTAAAGCTTTAGATAAGTATACTACCACAACTATCGGTATTGTTATCCACATAAGCTCAAACTCATCAGATGTAATCATAATTAGGAGATATGATTTATGGTATGAATTATACTTACCTGTCGATGTTCATCCACTCCCGACACATTCCCGTATCAAGGTATGCACGAGAGTTCATCTTACCGGTGAGTATACCGCTTATCATTCGTTTAACCGTATAAAAGATGTGAGAAACTCACTTATTTTTTATTGAAAACAAGCCCTATGTGATAGAATCACTTATTGATGAGGAACTTGATTTTTAGATGCATGAGGGCACAGGAGCAAGTCCATGAACAGGTCAGTACCAACGTACAGAAAAAGAGACGAACTTGACTCCCGCAAGAAAGCTGTGATAGATTATCACTTATTTTGTTTGGACATGTGACTGTTGATCACTTATTGAGATCGTATGCAATATGTACACGTATGTATAGTATCATGGAAGATCTAGACTTCGTCTCCGTTATTTTTCGGTAAAAGATACAACCATGATACCCAGATGATAAGACAGCATAAAGACCGCATATCTCAGAACCTCGGCAATCTCTCAAACGAAAGTGCGGTACTAAGACCATATGCCAATGAATGGTTCCCACCTGACTTGAAGTCTGTTAGGTTTATATCATCCTGCACATTTTAGTCTGATTGTGAGCCTACCGATACATCGTTAGTAGAGCTACTTATCATTTTTCTTTTGTTTTTTACCATATTGACAGACCACACCAGTGTATATCATCACTTTCCCTTCTTTTGTCCAAGAAACTCATTTTTTATTTTCAATTTTTTTTTTAAATTTTCAAACATAAAGACAGAAAGTAAACAACATATTTTTGGATTTTTGAATTTTTCACATGTTTTTGTATTTTCTGGAAGTTTCTCCCCATAAAACGCGAAAAGATAAATAAATTGAAAATCTTTTTGTATTTTTGAGTGTTAAAGAAAATATTTACGAAAACGATCTGCCGACAGAAGTTTTACTCTTGTTTCACCTTAATGCCATTAACCAAAAAAAGATAGTCAAAACGAGATTTGTCAAAAGCTTTTGTAAAAAGGTTTGCATGTTGTTCATCGGTGTGGACCTTAACAACATCGATATGTCTCTTGTCAAAGCAATCATGTATGAAGTGATACTTAATTTCGATGTGTTTGGTCTTTGAGTGTTACACAGGATTTCTAGTAATCTGTAAGGCAACATTATTTTCAACAAAAATAGAAGTAGATACGAATTCAAAACCGTATTCGCGCATTTGTTGTTGAATCCATAGAACTTGAGAGCAATAGCTTGAGGCAGCAATGTATTCAGCCTCATAAGTTGATGTAGCGACACAAGTCTGCTTCTTGCATTGCCATGTGACCAGGCGATTTCCTAAGAACTGACAACCAGCAGTTGTTGATTTCCCATTGGTTTTGCAGCCACCAAAGTCAGAATCACTAAATGCGACCAAGTCGAAGCTATCATCGCTAGGGTACCAGAGACCGGTGTCCGGGCAACCCTTCAAATAGCGAAAAATCCTTTTAACAGCAACCAGATGAGATGCCTTCGGGTTGGCTTGATATCTTGCGAGCAGGCACGTTGGATACATTATATCAGGCCTCGAGGCAGTGAGATACATTAAAGATCCGATCATAGTGCGATAATAAGAAGAGTTGACACTTTGACCCTTCAAGTCCGGATTAATCCCGTGATTAGTCGGAAGTGGGGTACCAATGGGCGTCGCTTCTAACATTTGGAATCTGCTCAAGATGTCACCGACATACTTAGTCTGATGGATGAATATCCCAGACTTAGTTTGTTGAACTTGTAGACCCAAAAAGAAATTCATCTCCCCCATTGCGCTCATTTCGAATTTTTCTTGCATAACGCGCTCGAATTGCCTGCATAAAGCAACGTTAGTTGAACCAAATATGATATCATCAATGTATACATGTACCAGCAGAAGATCTCTATATGTTTCCTTAATGAAAAGAGTACAGTTGATAAGACCTCGTCGAAAACCATTTTCCAGCAGATAAGTAGATAAGGTTGCGTACCAAGCCCTCGGTGCTTGATGTAAACCATAGAGAGCTTTGTTGAGCAACCAAACCCGATCGGGATGGACATGATCTTCAAAACCCGGAGGTTGTTCGACATACACTTCTTCTTCAAAGATACCATGAAGGAATGCGCTTTTGATGTCCATCTTATAGACTTTGAATCCTTTGAAGGAAGCATAAGCTAGAAAGATCTGAATGGCCTCCAGTCGTGCAACAGGTGCATAATCCTCGTTGTAGTCAATTCCCTCGATCTGCCGAAAGCCTTAAACAACCAATCTCGCCTTGTTGCGAATGACCACTCCACGATCATCCTTTTTGCATTTGTATACCCAACGAGTACCAATTTTCTTGTAATCGTCGGGTTTTTCAACAAGTCTCCAGGCACCTAGTTTCTAGGATTGCTGAAGTTCTTCCTGCATCGCTTCCACCCAAGAATTATCCTTTAGAGCTTCTTTCCAAGATTTTGGTTCTTCTTGTGAAACATAATACGCGAAGGACCAATCATTTTGCTGTCCCGATTCTCTGATAGATGAATACAAACCAAGATTCTGGTTGTTTCTCAGCTAATTACGCGTCTGCACTCCAGTGAGGACATCTCCTATAATGTTATGCTGCGGGTGAGTATCATTAATTCTCATTTCAGGAACATCAAGAACACGAGTATCCAAACCCAAATTGTTAAGATTAAGATCAACAACCAAATCCACGACTGGCATAGATGTAGATGTGGAAGCGTTTCTTTCAGCAGCGTCTACATTCTGCACATGAGTAGTTGCTTCAGAAGTACCTTAAACAGGAACAGCTGGAACAGAAGAGCCTTCAGTCGCATCATGTAACACATCATCTTCTGACGACACATTGTAATCAGTGGCACCTTCAACTTCCTCATTTTCGGCAATATTGTTAACCGAAGTAGAAGCTTGAGGGTTAGCAACAATTGGTCGTACCAAAGACGAGTCAACTGCATTATCACTTTCTTATAACATTTGAGCAGCTGCAGGTGCTTCATCAAAGGTTGGCAGATTAAAGGAGTCGAATAGGCCATCATAATCGAACATCCAAGGATCACCCGAAGCTCTTACAGAGTTAGTATACCTTTGAACCTTTACCTCACCCCATAACTCAATCTTTTTGGTTGTCAAATTCCACACACGAAAATTTGGAGTAGCATATCCAAGGAAGAATCCCTCGATAGCCTTTGCGCCAAACTTTCTGTGCGGTTCAATCATAGTGCATGGACCGCCAAAGGGTTCTAAGTAAGAAACATCCGGTTTCCATATTGTGTAGTAGTTCGAAACAAGTCTTGTCATGCCTTTTGACCATAAGAACTTTGTTTAATGTATAGCATGCAGTAGCCACAGCCTCCCCCCAGAACTAAACGGGAAGTTCCGACTCTACCAACAACGTTCTCGCAGTCTCTATTATCGTCTGATTCTTCCTCTCCGCGACACCATTCTGTTGTGGAGTGTAACGAGAGCTGTACTCATGAAGAATGTCGTTTGAAGTACAGAACTCATCCATTATGCGGTTTTTGAACTCAGTTCCATTGTCTCTTTGGATCCTCTTTACTTTCAACGTGTATAGATTTTCTAGTAAAGTAAGAAGATTCTTGAGGATTTCAGGAGTTTCACTCTTGTGTGCCATAAGCAATACCCAAGAAAATCTGGAATAGTCATCAGTAACTACCAGACAATAAGCATCCCCAAAGTTTGTCTTGTGTTTCATAGGTCCAAAGAGGTCCATATGAAGACGTTCAAGAGGCATGCTGACAGTTTTGACCTTCTTGATCGGGTGGGATTTCTTCGTTTGCTTTCCCTTCTGGCACGAAACACAGACATCTTGTAGATTAAAATTCTTCACTGGCACACCATTCACGAGATTGTTTTTCACCAAATGGTTCATTTTTCTCAGGTGAATGTGCCCCATTCGTCTGTGCAAAGATATTGACTCCTTTTCTGTGGCTTTTGAGACAAAATAAGTGACTTGTGTAGAAGTTGTAATCGCCTGACTCATATCAAGAATATAAAGATCATTAATCCTTGGAGCCTTCAAGAGAATCCATTCTTTTGGAATTTTAAACCCAGGCTTCAGCACATAACAACTGGCATCATCAAAATGGACGGTGAACTTCTTATCACAGATTTGCGACACACTCAGAAGATTATGATCAATTTGTCGCACGTAATTGATCCTATCGAAACTCACTACACCATTGGAGATCATTCCCTCTCCAGTGATATATCTGCCCTTGTCTCCAGCAAACGTGACATAACCTCCTCTAATGTTTTTCACATCATACAAGAGTTGTAAGTCGCCAGTCATGTGCCTAGATGCTCCACTATCAACAATCTAATGACTATTAATAGTTCCTCCTGGAACACCCTGTACAATGCATTTAAGGATCAGTTAGAGTTGGGGACCCAAGCCTTAGTGGTCTTGGGTCTTCCCTGAGAATCAAGAAATGTAATTTCAATTTCTTGATGGTTCTGAAATTGTAAGCCTCCCCCTGAAACTTCACCTGTCTTAGGTTTCCAAGTTTTGTGTTTACCAGATTGTGTATTATTAATAGAATTTGAAATTTCTGGTTTTATTGGTTGAGATGAACTTGGTTCCCGTTTAACAGATTTTACATCTGGTTTCAAAGCCCTTTCGATCACCTTTACATTTTGGCGTCGTTGTTTCGTTTCCTGTTCTTTAACAATTCGTTTATCTTGTTTTGGGGAAACTGAACGACGTTGAGGGTGATCCTTTTCAGGAGGGGCTCTCTCAACAAATTTTGCTTTGGGCGATTTTGTACATTTTTTTATGATATGTCCAAACTCCCCACATTTGAAACCGGATCTCCTTTCAACAAACTTAGGAGATCCATCTTGACGACCCGATCTTTCAACAAACTTAGGAGATCCATCTTGACTACCCGATGTCGAACTTGTAGAATCTGAGGTACTTGTGCCTTCATGACACCCATTTGTGTGTTGGGTGTAATTATTTTGATTATTACGTTTTAAGATTCTAACTTTTTAAACAAAATCGGTGTTTGATTTATTTTCAAAAGTTTCCACCTTGTCAGTACCCTTAGATGCTACAAATTTGACATCATTGTCCTTTTTTTTGAAACGAGCTCCTTTTGGTTCTACCTTTGGTTGTGAGACCTTAGGTTTTGAAGCTCGTTGTTCCTTCTGTTTACCCTTAAAAGCGATAGGTTGTTGCTTTGTCGGTAATCGTTGGTTTCTAAATTGTTTCCTAACCTCAGCTTTTGGAATAGGATCACACTGAGTTACAGAAACTCTCGGGATCACTTTCCCCAAAAAACAAAACTTACTAGTAGTATCTTCAAACACTTTATCAATCAGAGATTGATTGACGTTTTTGATTGGAAAATCTATGTTTGAATATATTTTACTATCCCCGACCAAAGTGTACAACACGTTATCACTTTTAACAGCAGACACTGTCTCAGTGATAGGATCCATCTCACTACTAGAAAATTCGAAATTCCTGACACCATTTTTCATAGGAAATTAGTCACAAATCGCTATTTCTGACGAATCTATGACAAAATGTGTATGTAGGAAAACCCCTCGTAGGAAACTCGTTTCCTACACATTTTCCTACCCATTTCCGACTAAAAAGGGTGGTCAGAAATTGCTACACATTTCCTACAACTTTTATTATTATCATTTTTTTACAATTTTTTTTTAATTTACGACAGATTTGTAACAAAAGTTATTTTTTTTGTTTTTTTCATCTCTTTCATTTTTACGACACATTTGTTACAAAACTTAATTTTTATACTTTTATATTTTGTCTTGGTTTGCGACAAATTTCTGACCATCTGTTTAATTTTTTTCTTTTAATTTTACTACGTGTTTCTGACAAATCTTCAAGAAATTAAAAAAAAAAATCTTGGCTCAAAAACCCATCTGTAAAAATATGCGTTGATGTTTTTTTGGGTTTTATTCTATTTATAAAACATGCAAGATCATATAAAGAGATTCGAAAGCTAGCAGATCACATGAAAAATCATACAGATTCAAAAACAATAATCATTCATAAATTTATACAAATTTACAAACATGTTTGTATCTTTAGTGTATTGGACATCATGTCTTTAAACATGTCTTTTAAGCACCAAGGATGTGCACTATGCTAATTTACACCATGTCGTAACAATTTTCCGCCGAGCATCTTCAGTGGCATCACTATAGCGTCATTAAGAAAATCTTCAAATGTCCTTGCGTCTCTTTCGAGATAAGCCCATTGATATGTTTACGCCACTTCGCCGGTTTCGCAATACCTGGATGTTGTACCGGAAAATTTTCCGATAAACCTTTGCACCTCCTTGACATTTTCTCTTCTCTAAAAATTAGTTGGCTTTTAGATTTTCTCTCTGAATATGTGTGAGAGGTATAATAAAGAGTGTGTTTCTAGAGGTGTATTTTAAGTCATTGATTGAAGATGATGTAAGTTATGGAATACCATTGGATTGTGATCCATGTGATAAGTAATAGAAGGTTTTGATTGGCTAACATGATTTGTGTTTATATTTATATTTAAATGTAGAATATTTACATACGGTCATTTTTCATTAGATTGAAGTTGTAATACATGAATTTATATACATTATTATTATTATTTAATTATGGTACATAAATTATCTCCTTTTTATAAATCAGCTTTTTCGAAAAACTATATGTTAATTAGTTATTTTCTAATTCTTATATTTGTTATAACTACCAACGCATTTACAATTAATTATTTATTGTATTCACAACTATTATATAAGATTTAATTATTAATTCAAAAACATACCATTAAAAAATAAAATGTATATAGTTATATAATAGTAAGCATTATAAAGCTATACGGGTCGTAAACTAACCAGATGAATTTTTAGAGTTAAAAATGGGTGTTGTGGGTGTTTATTGTTGTTTTTTAATATTAACTAGTACTAGCTTAAGACCCCGTGTGTTACACGGGTGGCCTAAAAAATATATTATTTAACGGTGTTTTTATAAATCTTTTAATGAAAGATTTGTTTCAGTATTAGTACTAAAGTAAATATAAAATTACACTTAATTAAAATAAGTAAATATGAAATGTGACTTGGACATAATAGAATTGGCTCGATTTTTGGTGATTAATGCACTTTGGTCGTTTTTTTTTTCACGTGATACTCAATGTGACTTAGACGTTATAGCTTCGGCTCATCGGATTTGTTTCTTTTTTTTTACCCATTACATGACCAAGCCCATTTGCCACAGATCGGTGTCTATAGACCACAACCACCGTGGCGCGGAACCCATAACCCCACTGTACGTGTGTTATATACAATATGTGTACAAAGTAGACCAAACATGTACACACGGTTTGATCTCGACCCGAATTACAACATAACGTTCATAGACTGCCTCAACAAAAGAAAAAAAGTTGACATTTAAATGATTCAAAACGATATCAAATGTAATTATAAACAGGTGTGATGAAAAAAATAATTATAAATATAAATTTTAAAATGAAAAAAATGTTTTGCTATTTATTTAAATATTAAATTATAATGAGCTGATAGTTATGTAAATTGAATCTTGACTTTGTTTATTAATAATTGATGCATAAAGGGGGTTGCCCAACTAACTTATCAAGTAATTCATGCAAAGAAATATTTATCAATTCACATGAACTTTAGGGTCTTCAGAATCATTGGCCATTTGAACCAACAGAGAGGTTGCCATCTATTTGTCTTAAAAAAAATGTCTCAATGTTCTCCTAAGCACCCCTGAATCATGTTAGTTCTTCAAGGCTTCGGTTCTAAATCTACTAAACATTGGGACCTGAAACCATTGACAATTACATGTTATGAAAACCAAGAATTATGAGGGATATCCTCAGTTACATGTTAGCATTCTCACCTAACCATTAAGGTTAATTGGTACTATTTGGGCCTCATCTATCCCTCAGAAAATATATAAGAAAAAGAAACCCGTTTATATAATCAAGCATGTTCTACTTGCTATTGTAATATTGTTATTAACTACAAAATAGCCAAGTCTTCAATTAGAAACATGGCTTTATGCCACTCTCCAGAAATCACAATCTTGCTCTAATAATTTGTATTTAATTTAATTAAAGTTTTTTTTATTATGTGAAAAAAGGAATTACCTTTCGTCTTCAATTCATGTCTAGTTAACACACTGGTCAACACCAGTTTTCAAAACAGAAAGGACCTGAAGAGTATAACTCAATTATAAAATAAAACAAAAATTGAGTTAAAAATAGGAAGGGCCATAAGATACTTTTTTCATAATGGTTAAAATATGCAATTTAAGTGGCATGATACACTGTATTTACCTTTTTTTAAAGTAAAATTTATAGAGTGATGCAAATTATAGAAATACTACTTATATTACTTATTTACTATGACCAGAGTCTTAAGTTATATCCATTTTGCTTTAACTGAAAACCTTTTTACTTATTTTGATAACTAAAAAAAAAGACAACGCCTAATAGAAAGGACTAACACTTTGTCATTTACCCATGATTATCATAAAATTATTTAATACGCAAATTTAGCAGACTTCAAGATACTTAATTGTAACAGAACCGTAAATAATTAATCAATACCTCAATAAAAGACCCTTGCTAATACACCTAAACCAGCAACCAATGCAACTCAAATTGCAACCTAACTATAGGTAGAAGCCGGTACGATCTAACTTTTGGATAACCAAATAGAACACATATTGCATATTCCAATCAATTTGTGAATCAAGTACCTTTGTGTTCCATAAATCTCAAATTAACCACCTACAAATTAAGAACTGTGGAATAAATGGCGTAGATTGCATAGAATAGCCCTGCAACCGACGATCACTCCATTTGTGCATATCTTATTTGGACGGTGCCCACAACATAACTTCTAACTGCATGTATGAGTACCCAAGTTGTATCAGTTTTTTCTTTTACCATTAGCAGTAAAGCCGAACTTAAATTTGTTTTCCATATCAAAGAAAATAATTAAGTTTTTATAATCTCTTATTATCAGCCGACTCAAGACTCAAGTTCAATAGAAATCCAAAATCCTTCATTTACTCTCTTGCCAACAGAAAGGTTGAGCTACATCACAATATGCTTTTGAAACAGCAGAATCCGGTTGAGATATGACTACAGGAACACCTTCATCAGACCCACTTCTAATCTCTTCCTCCAGTGGTATCTAAAACTATTATCATAACTAATTAGTGAAAACATATGAGTTGGTCAACATAAGTTAGTCAAAGGGTTAAAACGTACTTCACCGACATAAGTTACTCAACTTTTAGTGATCGACTAACTTTAATGCCCTAAATCAATTGCCAAGTCCAAAATTGTGAAGTCAAAGCATCAAAGAAAGAGACAACACATACCCTCTATAGTTGTGGATTCTTTCTGCTTGGATATTTTCTCTTTCAATGGCATGTAAGGCAGCAAACAGGTGCACCATTGTGAGACAGTCATCCAAATCTCTTAATGCATCAATGAACTTTGGATATCTAATGCCAGACCCAAGATAAATATAAAAATCTATAAATAACAAAACCTAAAAATAGGAGTAAAAATGTTAAAATTTGGACAAATAACAAATGAAGTTTGAACCACGATGATCACCTAAACTTTGTCATTGTTGCCAGAATCCAATTGCATGCATTGATTCCCAGTGGGTTGTTCTTACTCTGTTACAATCCATCACACATTAATCCAATCGACATATCCTGTAAGTTAAACAAAAAAAAACATTATCAAGATTCATGAAGACATGAACTTACCTTTGAGAAGGTATGCAGATTGCGTATTATAAGTTTAAAACATAACACATATAAAAGAAGTTTACGAAAGGCATATGGTGTGTCTGGTGTCTAATACATAAAACTTCAAAAAATCCACCTCAATGTTCACCCAGTTTAGTTTAACCAAATGGTGAACACCCGTAGCAAAAAAACCAAACCACCATCGCTAACTCAAATTGTAACCGCAAGAAAAACCAAACCACCATCAACCATTTTATCTTTTAATTAATAATCGTTTATTTTTGTTTTTGTTTTTAGTTATTTTCTTATCAAGAATCTATAATCACTAATCTAATCAAATTAAAATTTCATATAGGTTCTAAATAGTCGATATGAAAAATAACTAATGACGAATGCAAACCCGCAAAACCCGAATTGAATTGCATTTGGGTACCTGTGCAACTCGCGGGACATTTTAATCGCATCTATTGTAGCAAGATCTTGATTAACTAATGATATTGCCAAGATACTACAGTTTGGCTGCATAAAAAATCTCATTAACCAAATAAAGCCAATAATTATGTAGTTATTGTTTTATCAACAAATTTAGAATTTCCCTTTTGAATGTAGGCCTAGACCATATACACAATATCTTCTTCAATCCATTCAGATTAACCATCTATATATTCATTCAAGATTTAATATTAAAAGTAGCTTATTTCATGTCACCTGAATTTTTCTTTTTATATGTACTTACCAACTAAAACTTTGGTAAGGCCATGAGCATCAACCAAAGTCAAGATTAAAAAAACAAATTCAAAATTATTTATAATTTATCCATAGACCTATGTAGGGGTGAGCTTGGTATCAACCGATACCAAAAATACCGGTATCCAAATTCTCAAAAAATGGGCACCGGTACCGGTACCGAAAATGCCTGGTACAGTTCGGTACGGTATAGACCGATATTTGAAGGTAAAAAACGATACCGAAAATGTCGGTACCAAAAATATTTCGATTCAAAAAATTCAGTATCAGTACCGGTTTAGAACCGGTACCCGGTAACATTTGCTCATCCCTAGACTGGGAAAAGATGCGTTGCATAAAAAAAACAATTCTTCAAAATTATTTATAAATTATCCATAGGCATGTGTTAGGTAAAACATTCAAAATTTACCATCTCAAGAATAGATATTAAGATAGATATGGACACTTGAAATTTGTTTGGCTTGACCCATTTTTTATTTTCAGTATCTGCATATATAGTAACACAAAAGAGTATTAGCTTAACCAAGGAAAATAATAGTGAGTTCCCTATTAAAAAAACCTCAAAAAACTGTAGTTTTTTTTCGATGGAAAAAATGACCAAAAACAACAACTTTTTCAGCAAACAAAACCTCCCCAAAACTGCTGGTTTTTTCTGCACAAAAACCTCAAAAAAATTGCAGTTTTTTCGACGAAAAAATGACCAAAAAACAACAGCTTTTTTCAGCAAACAAAGCCCCCAAAACTGCTGGTTTTTTCTGCACAAAACCCTCAAAAAACTGCAGTTTTTTCGACTAACAAATGCCCAAAAAAGAACAGTTTTTTTTCAGCAAACAAACCCCCAACACTGCACGTTTTTCAGCCCGAAAACATCAAAAAAACTGCAGTTTTTTTCGACGAAAAAAATGCCCAAAATACAAATGCTTTTTTCAGCACCTAAACCCCCAAAACTGCACATTTTTTCAGCACAAAAAATCAAAAAATTGTGTGTTTTTATGAAGAAAAAAAAAACCACAACTCCGTAGGTTTTTTCAGCGATCAAAACCTAGCAAAACTGTAGTTTTTAAACCAAAAACTGCAAACAGCTTGCTTTTAACAGCAATGAAATCATTAACATAATAAGTGTACCAAGAATTCCGACGTGAGTGATCAAACAAACTTATAAAAAGACATCCTCCCGGTTGTAATGTTCTATCTGAAAAACAAACAAACATTCACAAGAAACCAATGTTATTGATTAACAAATAAAAACCCTAAAAACAAAGAAAGTTTAATGTATTTCAAGCTTCTTATATGATGCTTTATCAATTTAACGTCGACAAAACATAAATATGCAACAGGAATTACGTTCTGGTCAGCTTAATAAACCAAGTAAAAAAATGATCAGTACCCTACTCGACCCCAGGTGATGATTTCACAATACCCTTAAAAGCGGCCACTCTTCCCCATCTAGATCACCATTTATGTGAAAAAAATAAATTCAAACCGCTTAAATATCCATTAAGAAGGTATCATTCTCTTTCCCATTGTTTCAAAAAGGCCGTATATGTATCTGGTATACTTTTATTGATTTCCTTTTTAACCATTTAAGCATATACACAGAAGCACCTGCAGTTTCTAACAAAGTAAATAACGTAATAGATAATTGCACAGGGAACTACATGACCATCTTGCTTAACCTGATATAGAATCCAAAAATCATCGCTCACGTGTCCTTTCTGGTGACAGTATAAGAAATAATTGCTTTGCCAGTTAACCAAACGTACAGTATAAACTGGAATAAAACTTTATTTAGACAGGAAAGAATAAAACTTTACATGATTAAAAGACAAATCGATAATTACATTAGTACTTGGTGTATAGCTTGTTTGGATAAAACTGGTTCATATACCCACTTGTTGTGTTTGCACCTGACACGACATTGAAACATTAAAAGGTAACGGAATAAATGTCCAAAAGTCGATTAAAAGACAAAAGATTTGCATACCATGATATGAGAATGCGGATGGTATTGCTGTAATTACAAAAGAATTTAAACTTTGATTGTGAGAGTGTGTTTGTTTTTAGCTATAAAGAGTGTTGAATGTTCTAAATTTGACTTTTAGGCTTGGCCCATGTGCAAAATGAACCAAAGTCAGCTTGTTTTAGCGACCCATTTTACATATTAATTTCACACCCATCACTCAATTGAACCATTAAGTTACCACATTTGATTAAAGAACATCAAACTATGATGCAGGACAGAAAATTACCGACTTTAAGATGAATCGAATAGATGAAAGAAAAGCCGCAGACGAATCGATCGAAAGAAGAATCGGCAAGGTAAATTATAGATCCTTTACCTAATTTTATGGAAATATTCGGCTTTGTTTCCACCACAATCGTCTGCTTCTTCTTCAATCTATCATCTTCTTTATTCTTCTACCTGTTTCCAGCCATCCGAGTATATTCAGAGACACTGAATAAACCTTAACTGATGGTGATACTGAAACACGAATCGTGATTTCAGAACCATAATTGAAAAAAAAAATGAAAACATTTTCTTTGTTTATTAATTACAGATTATCCAGATATGGATCACAAAACATCAAAAGAAAAAAACTTACCTTGTTGGTTACAATCAGAAGCGAAGAGTTCTAGGGTTCCATTACTACAGAATTAAATCAATAATACCAATCACCAGAAACACATTGAATCAAAAATTCAAAATCCATTTCATATTTCTATAAACTAAAAAGAGGAACAAATATACCACAAATCAATAACCTTCGTTCACCGGAAGGATTCATGATTTCACATGTAGCGGCAAACTAATAAAAAAATCGAACGTAATGAGACGGGGTTGGATGACTCGATAACCAGCTAAAGCGAATATATTTCACCTGAGACTGAACAAAATAGATGTACGTTTTCAATAAAGATAAAAACATATATTTCACCTTTTCAAGCCAATGCAACTAAAACTGAACAAAACCGATGTACCTGCAAGTCGTTTTGAACATCAACAATGAGCTCTATAACTTTCAATCACTGATTCAATAAGTTACCACATCAACAAATACCTTAGTTAGGCCATGACATCTAGAACATGTCTACGTAAAAGGATCTGTTGAATCTGAAATGTAATCCTGAATGAATAAACGCAAGTTCAGGCTATCATATATGGTTGTCTTCAACTCAATAAATCCACAAAATTAACAATAATATATTGCTTACTTGTTTTGTGTCCATGTGCTCTTTATAGAGCATAAGTAATATAGTGAGCTTACTGTAGAAGCATTCTACCAGAATTGTGGTGTGCGTGTGATTGTACACCGCCGAGTCAACCCTATAGCCAGTCAGTACCACAAAACATATAAATATTCACAAACAACTAAGTTTAAATTTTAGCAAAGTAAATCATTTACAGAAATTAATATTACTAACCCCTAAATGATGATAATCATGAAGAATAATGTAAACAACCAAATCAAACACAAATGGTCATAGAGGTTACAAATCGATATACATGATCTATATAATTACATACTCACTTAAAGATTTGTAAAACCCTAGTACCAAAAGGAAAAATTAAACAAACCCTAATTAGATTGACGGAAACATTTAGCAGCAAAAATTATACCTGAAGATTTGGATAACCTTCTCTACCATTTGCATCTTCTTTCAACATCTCTGTTATACACATTACAATCACCCAAGAAATAACCCTAATTATTATAATATATATAACCCACAAATCAAAATCAATAAAACTCATAATCAAATTCGAATTCAAACACAATTCAAAAATCGAATTGAAACTGTAAAACCTTAGAAGGCGTAGGGAAAGATTGAGAGAAGATTCAATAGCAGCTTAGAAGGCATCTACATCCATGACAATTGCAATAGCAGCTTGCTGTAATAATATAGCATTAGTAAATTAGAGAATGATGGTAAACCAACAAAATAAGAACTTTTCAAATGCCAATGCAAAGTTTGAAGCCTTCATAATCATACATAATCTATACTACTTTAAAATACCAAAAGACCACCAAATAACCCAAATACATCCATTAAAAAGCCATAAAATGTCTATAATATCAAAAGCATATGGTAAAATTAAAGATCTTACCATGATTAATTTGTCGATTGAAGGGAGACGTGAGTCGGGTAGATGAATCGCGAAATTAAGGTTTAATGAAGGTGATTTGGGGGTTTTAAATCGGGGACGCCGACTCCAGTCTCTTTCTTCCAACTGCATACCTTCAAAGTTCCATAGATGAGAGCTTTTGTGTTTAATCGAAAGCCAGTTGAAGATGATAAAGATACATGGATGAGAGCTTTTGTGCTTGAGACCATCGAAGATGTATGATAATTAGGGTTTTTGAAAGATATGAATGAAAAGCGTGTTTGAGAAGCCGCGTGTGAGAGAGTGAGATAAAAGGAGAAAAGAGGAAAAGAGTTTGGCGCCCATTGGTGAATTCTCTTGATTAAGAGGATGTCCACATCATCAAAATGATTGGCTAAGAATAAATCTTGTGGCATAAGAGAATTCATTTAGTATAATAGATAGATTAAGCACCTCAGCGTTGCGGCCGGGGCGAACACCAATGCCACACTACTACCAGCGACCACTAACACTAAAGTTGAGGCATATTAATACGAAAAAATTAAACCAAAACGTAAAACATATAAAAAAATAACTAAGTCGATCTAGGACCCCGAGCGTTACGATGAACCTATCAGACGGGAAAAAATAGACGGCATAAAAACGTTTAACCATACACGCATGTTGCGCCGTGTTTAAGCAACATATACAACTTATAAATGCGCACACTTGGCAACATTTACAACTTATAAATGCACACACTTTTTGCTAAATAATAGTATATAAATAAATTAATTAGCATAAAAAATCACTAAAGCTACATATACAACTTATAAATGCACAAATATGTTTCAAAATAATAGTATATAAATTTTATATGTTTTGTATTTATCATGACGTGTCGTACCATATCATATCGTATTTTATCATGGTAGTGGTGGGAGGTCTCGGTCGACCATGGCTCCGACCCCCAAATATTCGGTAGAACCACAAATATCCATTAAGACCCAATATGATCCATTAACAAATATATGATTACAGATGAGCTCGGTACTGAACGTACTCGTACCAAAAATGCTAATATGGGTACTAGTACCGAAAATGTTCAGTATAGTATTATACAATACCGTATAGGTACTGGTATTTGAAAGCAAAATTTGGTAAAATATTGGTACCATACCGAACTTGAAAATACTGGTACCGAAAACAATTCGGTACGGGTAATTCACTAGTGCACACATAGATATGAATACATACATATATACATACGTATACACGTATTCATACACATACATATAATATATAATTTAAGTATAATAATAAATGTTTGGTCGCAAATGTCAGAGGCAATAATTAATAATAGTAATAGTTAAACATTTAAATATGATCCGAATATGATAATAAATGTTTTGTCACAAATGCGTAACAACTTGCTACGTATTTCCTACGCAATAACTAAGAATATTATTAGTTAAGCATTTAAATATAATTCAAATATAATACTAAATGTTTGTTATAAATGCGTAGCAAGTTGCTACGCATTTCTGACACAACAATTAATATTTAAATGAATTCAACATATAAATATAATTCCAGTAAATAACAAATAGTTCCGTCAGAAATGCCTAGCAAGTTACTACGCATTTCCGACGCAATAGTTTACAATAACAATAATTAAACGTTTAAATAAATTTAAACACAAATACAATTCATCTGTCGTAAGTGCGTAGCAAGTTGCTATGCATTTCCTACGCGATACTTAGAATTGGTATTTTTGTCATTATTGACTCGCAAATTGGCCAACAAAATAAGGTTTTTTTTTTCGTAGGAAATGCGCAGTAAATGTTTCAGAATTTGTGACACATTTTTTTGCGTAGGAAATTTCCGTAGCAAAAGGACCACTTTTCTAGTAGTGTCTCTTGTTTAACATTAGAGTGCACAGCAAGAGTAGGAGGATCACACAAAATGTGATTCTCAATAGGAATGTCTACTCCTTTCTTATCATCAACAGATGTATCCTGATCACTCACATCTGATTCATGATCCGACGATTCATAGTCCTCAACAGTTGGAGCACTTTGTTCCATAGATGTTGAATTTTCCTTTGTTTCAGATGAGCCCTACGAGGAACTGTCCGATTTGAACCCTAATCCTGTAGTTACTTCCTCATAATCAAGAGGTACACTAGGTTCAAACTGAGGCATTTCCTCCTCATCAGGCATCTTGGTATAGTTGTGTCCCAAAGGAGGTGGACACGACTTATACCCAACGCCTTTCACGTTCCCTTTCAGTTTGTGAACGTCAATTATGTGATCAAGCACATATCGGGAGTTAGAATAACTATCCAATTTGAGCTTGATCGCTTCATACTCACATTTAGCCATTGCTAGCTCCTTCTTTGTTTCCTCAATAATATTAATGTAGTTATTAATACCAGTTTGTTTGTAATAAACAGTTTTAGACAATTCGGAAACACTTTTCTTTAAAGTTTCAATGGCTGATTTGAAATCCTTTTCATTGCGAGCCAAGGCCGTGTTTGCCTCTTTGCATTTCGACAGTTCAATAACTAAACTCTGGTTGTGACCATGAACCGTTTCAGTTTCAAGTTTCAATTCAGCACATTCATGTTTAAGATATGCACA
Organism: Helianthus tuberosus; assembly: GCA_030545235.1. Taxonomy (NCBI): domain Eukaryota; kingdom Viridiplantae; phylum Streptophyta; class Magnoliopsida; order Asterales; family Asteraceae; genus Helianthus; species Helianthus tuberosus. The sequence goes on from JARYGA010041560.1 coordinate 370,353, forward strand.
ACTACTACATATGCTAGGAGTAGTTGTATCAGAATTTACCTGACTTGAAGAGGCTGCGACATTTACCATAAAGGCAGTCTAGTAAGAGAAAGATCCGTCTTCGGAAAAGAACTTCTCCATCTCTTCCGATGCAATATCGGCCTTCTTGATCAGAACAGATTTCTGACACTTTAACTCCTCAACTTCCATCAACAAACTATCGATATCAGAATCACTTCCCTCCTTTACATCCGATTCTGAACAATAATCTCCAATGCTCGAGCTTTCCTCATCCGAACTCCCAGTATAACCCGAGCTATCATCGCTTTCGGAGAATTCTTCCTTATGCACATGCTTGATGTGATTGATGATCTTAGCATAGCATGCGGTTCCTCCTTGATCGCCACCTCCAAACTATAGGGACCAATCACAACCTTCATCAGCTTGAACAACTAATGCACGGTTGGTGTTAGAAGGACCCGATTGGTTTGCGTTGGCAGTGTTGGTCTGGTTGTTAACAACTTCAATCCCTCTTTCCGGGTTAGCTTGATTCTGGTTGGAAGTATTTGTTTGATTCCTGAAGGGATTTTGATTTGTTTGTCTGCTCGGGCAAGTGTACTCACGCTTGAAGTGACCATTTTCTCCGCAGTTAAAGCACGTGACAACATCTTTGTCGAATCCGTACTTTGTACCCCTTTTGCTTTCCAAACTAGTCTTCCCAGTTCTGCTCATGTAGTCTTTAGCTCGTCTAACCGCGCTTGCAAAAGCCCACTTGATATCCATTAACTCCATTTCATCCCTATCAATCTGTTGATAATCTTCATTGGTCAGATTTATGTTTCCAATCTGACTTGCAACCAACCCACAATAAGCATTGACCATTGTGCTAAGAACTTCCATGTGTTCCTTGGAAACTTCTACATTAACTTTGGGAAGGTTTAAAGTATCAAGTCTGGAGGTATTGGGGTTTTGCGGTTGAGTGAAGTTGTTACCATAGAATGCTTGTTGAGATTGAGATGGAGGGGTAACAACTTGTGGTTTCCGGAACCAAGCGCTAGGATCAAATTGAGGTTGAGATTGAGGTTGAGCAACTTGAGGTTGTGGTTGAGGGAACCAGGCACTCAGATCAAATTGTGGTTGAGGTGGGGGGTAACAGCTTGTGGTTTTGGGAACCAGGTGCTAGGATCAAATTGAGTTTGAGCAACTTGAGGTTGTGGTTGCTCTGGTACAAATCCAAAAGGATTTACATTAGTCACTTGAGGAAACGGGCTTGAATTAAACATGAACCTCATTTGAAGTTTTGGTTGATGACTAGAGCTTGCAACAAGATTAATCCCTCCAAAGTACATTTCTGGATTCTGAGGAATAGAAATTTGTTTCGCCTTCCGGATTTCTTCTTCATTTTTATTTTCCAACTTTTGAACGAATTCATAGATACTGATAGTATCGAAGACACCTGTATGCTTTAATAGTTCAATAAAAGGGCTCCACTTATCAAATGATAAAAACGAGTTGTCATTTCATTTAAAGTTTCGTTTTCTATAAACAAAAATGCGTCAAACTCCTTTTTCAACAAGTCGTGGCGAGTCTTCCTTGTTGCCGCATTCCCTTCTCCTCTTGTAACTAGGATGTCCCACAAGGCTTTTGTTGTATTACAATAAGAGAATTGATGATATATGTCTTTATGGAGAGCTTGCGTCAAGATAGCAAACGCCTTCTTTTCAAGATCGTACGCTTTCTTGTCTGCTTCAGTCATATTTGCCAATGTTGTTGGATTTAATCATGCTTCTTCAAGAGCTGTGTTGTATGGTGTAGTGAAACATATCCATAGCTCGGTGTTTTGCCCTAGAACGTAAGTATGAAATCGGCCTTTCCAAGATGGATAGTCATTCATATGATTTAGCTTTGGCGGTCGATTGTTGCTACCCGTTTCACTTTCGCTCATTAGCAAATTCTGAATACTTTGATTTTGATTCGCTACGCATGCCCACTGACTTGCAGAAATTGTTTGTTGTGGCATCATATTCTTGATCCACGCCGTTACGGAGGTCGGATCTTGAGCTGTACTTGAGCTACTGCTCCAATCCCAAGGGCTAGTACTCATGATTGATGTATGTATGAATGTACATGATCAAACACTTGAAAAGAAATGGTTAAGATGCTTTTGCAAAGCTTTTGTTAACAAATGACAATTCAGATGACGAAGTATGGAACGACGAAGTATAATGCAAAGTATGGACGACGAAGTCTTGTTCGACGAAGTATAATTGTCCTTTGTTAAATACCAAGCGACGAAGTATTATGCAAAATATGGACGACGAAGTCTTGTTCGACGAAGTATAATTGTCCTTTGTTAAATACCAAGCGACGAAGTATAGGCGACGAAGGTCTGAATCTTCGTCTAACACATCTTTTACGAAGAATGGATTGTTCGCCAAAGGGAATCTTCGTTGACAAAGGATAACAACTGTATTAGATATTTTTCAAATCAAATCAGATCTTACAGACAAGTTGGTGACACCTTTTTCAAACTAAACAAGTTGTTGTGACAGAAGTTGATTTACCAACCCATCATTACATGTATCAATTGTCAAACAACTATATTTTAATAACAAACAAATTATGCAAACACAATTCTAGATCAAAACTCTGGAACAGTATGAATATCTCTAAGAATACTTTGAAGAACACTTTGAATATCAAGAAAAACTTTGAATTTTCTGAAACACGAAATTTGCTTAAACTTTCAATAAAAACCCATTTTTATCATGTAGACATGCAATGTAACAAGGTTTCTGATAAAACTTATAGCAAATAACAAGATTTTTAATTTTGAACACTTTTTCAGAAAATATAAATATCAAATAAGAACACTTTCTGAAAAACACATAAACAACTTGATAAAACACAACAATATTTGGTTTTAAACAAGGATAAGAGCCAACGCTCTGATACCACTTGTAGTTCCGTTTTTCTCAGAGGATCGATTATGAAACCTAGTCCCTGTTTATCACAAACACGGTCACGAGTGCAGAATCCACGTGAGGGTGCAAACCAAACAAAGTAAAGCAAGTAACACAACAGATAACCAAAGACTCACTTTAGATTAAAAGGACGAGAACAACATCAAACGTATACACACAATGCTTGAACGATAAACTCTCAGTTTCTATATGCTCTCATGCCTAAACTGTTAAACATAACAAGTTATATATACTGTCCACTGACGAACCTTGAGCGACGAAGATCATGTGTGACGTAAATTCATTCTTTGTCACACACTCAATATGACTAAGGTAGAGGTTCGCCAAGCATGGGTTCGACGAAGATTGATTCTTTGTAAATCATTAAACATGGACAGAATATTACTAAGTGTTTGATAGTTAAGTGATTAAGTAACGATGTGTGTGTAATATGATACAAGCATGGTGGATACGCCGCTGGTACTTCCTATATATAAGTGTTTGTATGGTATTACATATTGTAGCGTTATTTGAATCATTTCAGTTTGATACATATAACATTTTATACAAATAACATACTTTTCACAAGACATTGTTTTACAAAACAATTTATCTTTTACAAATTCATTAACTTGGTTATTCATTTAACCATGCATTATTTTCTTATTTATACATATCATCTGAACTAATTGTTTTTCAAATGATTTACAAAGACAAAGCAAATTACAAGGTTCATGACTAAACATTTTTTTAAAACAGAAGTCATGAATCTTATTTTCACAAAACCTATGTATCTCGCCAGCATTTCTTTGCTGACCTCGTTTTCACATATGTTTCAGGTATTGTTGAATGATATCGATTGATAAGATGCATGCTCACATAGGACTGGACAAGGCCTTAGTGACTCAATAACAATGATAGATTATGTTTAAATTGTATATTTAGATTTCCAGACAATGTAATTATTCAATGTTTAATAAAACGAAACACTTTTGGTATCCATGGTTATGAAACATTAATTCTGTTGCAACACGCCCCGATGTTTCCGCCGCGATTTGTTGTTTTACGCGGTCGGGGTGTGACAGAAAAGATGGTATCAGAGCCCATGGTTATAGGGAATTAGGTTATTAGTAATGCTTTGACCTAGTCTATAACCTTCTTAGGACCCTAACGCGAGTTTACTTGCGTTTAGTCATAAAACAATACTGTCACCTATCCTTAGGTGACAACCACAACAAGAACATAAATTTCAAAACCGCTTTGAAAACTAATCATCTGTTCTAGGATGATTGATTACTAGGTTTTGAACCCTCTATTGTAAGGTTTTGAACTCTCTATTATATGGTTTTGAACCCCTTTGAGTTTTCAAAACTTCGTCAAGGTTTTGGGTTTTAAATAATGTGAACACGTGCAAACTGGAAGGGTGAATGCCTGTATTCTGGGTTTTCTGTCTAGGCAAGCACTTCGTATACATCTCATCAGACGCGAGACCAGTTGTGCTTACCTGGGAATTCTTGGGATGAGTGTTCACTTATAGGAGAGCATGTCTTCGCGATACATTATTTTTGACCCATTTACTTTGATCAGTCACCGTCTCATTTGTTTGCCTTAGGTAACAAACAAATGATCGAAATCTTCATGCGTTATCATTCTGTGTTGATTGTCCAATAACCTTTCACCTGTTTCTCCCTATACCTTTCTTTTTCTTCAATGTCTCTTCATCACGATGACGCCCAGATATCTGAGCAAGCAGCCAAAATTCGCTCAGCGAATAGGCGAAGTAGTCCTGAAGACTGTTGAATTAGCTACTGCCATGTATCATCTCCAGGATGAAGCCACTCAAGAGTCACCAAGACAGGCAGGACCTAGTCAGGCGACAACACCATCAGCCAATAAACCAATCGAGGAATCAAAGACCATGGATGAACGATCCCCTAAGAAGTCAAAGAAGCGAAAGGCTTCTCAGAACTTCGCCATGGTCGCTCACAATGGTAAAGCAGTCCCCAACCAACCAGCTCAACCTCCTGCTAGGAGTGTATGGCTTTTCCTATGATACCTACATCAAGGAACTATGTACCTTACAAACTACTCTTGTGATTTCTCTCTTTCAAATGATTGCTCATGATTCCCTTAAAAATTTTAAGTACTCGTTTCACTCTAAGAAACAAAGTACAGAAAATTAAGTGACATTATGAGTAATCGTGCTTTTCGCACATCTGTGCCTTTAAATCCTTGGTTAGATAACTAAGGGTATTTTCAAATTCTCATACCCATTACGTTTTGATTTTTCAACATACACAGTGCCAGTATTTCAAAACAATCTTCATGATCTCAAAACATTTCATATAGTTTGAAAACAATTTTTCTAGATGCATTGTCTATGTTATTTCAAAAACATTGGCCATGTTATCAAAACCAACCTTTCTAATTTCAAAATATTTCATATAGTCTGAAGACAATATTAACACAATACATTTTCTGATCAAGTGCATGATTTCGAAAAGCATCATTCATGTCTTTCAAAAACCTTATACATAATTTCAAAATTCATCTCGCATGATTTAAAAACATTTTTGTAAATATATCTACCTAATACACCTACTTTATGATTTCAAAAAGTATTATATATAAGGTTTCAAAAACGTTAAACACATTTTTCTTAAAAGAACCCCATGCATAGTTTTCAAAAATATTTTCCTCATACATTGACTTAACCTTCAAAATTCTGCTTCATATGTCGCCTTGACATATCAAGCATCTCAACTTCGTAAGCATTTTACATCATGTTTTGACCTAAGCACATCCAGTGCAAGGTTTCAAAACATCTTCAACTTCTAAGAAATTCATATGGGATCTTTTTATCTTTACAATTAGATCCTTGTGGATGATTATCATTCAAATCAGAGTCCTTAATTGGATTCCTTATGTACCTTAATTCGAACACTTCGGTTCCTAATAATCGAAATCGAATTTTCTTTTTGAATCTTTCTATCTTTATAGTTGGATTCTTGATAACGTTTAAAGTACCAAATGAAATCCACGGAATGGATTCCTAGTGTGCTTTAAATGCATGTACGAAATTTACAAGACAAATTAACGAACAATTTTGTGGTTATATGATATGTGTTTATGTGTTCTCCTCTATGTTTTTTTTTTGTGTGTTACGATTTTCCAAATCCTCATAGAATCTTTCATATCTTCATATGAGAGATTCATAGTAGGATATTCAAAAGGTACTACCTTAAATCCTTATGGGCTTCTACCTGGTAGTTAAGACCCTTGGGTTATATAGTACCACTCCATGATTCATAAGAGACCCTCTTAGCAGTCTAGTCAAAAAGATTGATTCACAATTTGGTTAGAGGACGACATCTAGTGATGTAGCTGAACAGACTCCTTGATAGTCTATTTAGATCATTTATTGATTTAATTTAAAGGACTCTATGGCGGTCTAGTCACACTCATCACCGGTTTGTTCATTTGGTTTTCCCCTACACACTATAAAATAGACTGTGTGAATTGTGCAAAGAATTGTCTGATTATGGACGCGTACATAATTATGAAATTTAGTGCACAGAAACACAGTAAGATTATTATGTGTAAGAACCGATAGTGACAACAATAACGAAATGAGAACGATGTAATGGAGGTACGGTGGACGCACCAATGACGCTTCATATACTTGTATATAAGTATCCCTCTTACATTGTAATCATGATGTTATTAAAGGTTACTAGAAGTTCAGAACCCTAACCAATGTTGTTCGATCTTTTCAACTTCATGTTTTAAACTCTTACAAGTTTCCTCTAAATAAATTTCGGGACGAAATTTCCTAAAGTAGGGGAGACTGTAACACCTGTGCCTCCACGGCCATCAAACAAATACCAAACCAATGAAATATTGTATTTCATACTTGGGATTTGTAAAAATATGTGTATCATTCGCACATATCAATTTTTGTTCGATTTCAAACTCTAAATCGCTTTCTGGAAGGTTATACGCGCACCGATGCGTAAATATAACCAGTTTAATGCAACAAACACTCCGGAATAGTGACATAGGCTTAACATACCTTAAATAACCTTTACATAACTTAGATATAAGTTTTGGAAGGTTTGGTGTGGTGAAATCAAAGTTTAATCGCTTACAGGGACTAAATTTGACAAACTGCGAAAGTATGCCAATTTGAACTGTAACAGACCTTCCGGAACATGACCATAAGTTAAACATACCATAAATATCCTTTACATAGCTTAGAAATAGGCTTTGAGGGGTTCGGTGTGCTAAAATAAACTTTTGGGTCATTCAGGGACTAAAAGTGTCAAAAAGTGCACAAGTTTGCATTTTCGCGCATAACTTACGTTCTGAATACATCCGGACATCCAAAAAATTATGTTAGCACTAAAATATTTTATTTTAGTGTTCGCCATAAGAAAAATCCATTCGTCACGTCATTTGGATCGTTTTTCGCATTCAGGACCAGATTCGATGTATTAGCCGTTGTTTAAATCACAACCACACATTCTAACTTGCTTAGTCAGCGGATAAGGATGGAATTTAAACACCTAAACACCATGACATTTCAACACATGTATGGATGGAATTTAAACACCTAAACACCATGACATTTCAACACATGTATGGATGGAATTTAAACACCTAAACACCATGACATTTCAACACATGTATGGATGGAATTTAAACACCTAAACACCATGACATTTCAACACATGTACGGATGGGACTAAGGCACGTTTTCCATGAAACGATCTTAACGGTTCGGGTATTCCTATAAATACCCATCCACCCCCATTGCTAAAATCACTAGAACTTTGATTTGAGAAACTCTAAGTTGAAACTATTGTTTCATACCTGAGATTTTTGAATCGAGGTTAGCATTCGGGGACCCTTCGTAAGTATTCTTTCGTTCTTTTCCTTATTTTACTGCTTTTCGAGTCAGAAAGTCAAACTTTGTTTGACTTTCAGCGTTGACCAGTAATGGTCAATGCGAAGTTCGTTTGAACTTCGCAACGTGATTGTAATCACGTTGGTTATAGTCCCTTGGGACTATGCCTACTGATTACCACGTTGTCTAGGGTCGTAGGGTAAGCGATCTGATAAATCGCTTATACCTTCGAACCCGACCCAGTTTGGTCGATCATTAGGATCCGACCAAATACATTAGGTGACCCTAGTATAGGGCATAACCTTCCGAGGTTATACCCTATGGTCACATCGTTTAAGTAGTTGTATGATAAGTAGTTTATATGCCTTAGGTAAATTACCAGAATACCCTTTTCATGTATAATTGGTAATTAAGCATATGTAACCTAAACTTTTGTCACATAACTGATTATGTAACATGTTTAGGCATATAACACTTGTCATAGGGCTAGTTAGACGGTCCGAACGCGTTTCACGCGCACGACGCGTTAAAGTAGCATAAGTTACCTTAATGGGTCGCGATGGGTCGATAATACTTAGGTTAAGTTTCATTTAGTATGTAGGCTTTGTTAAACCATATCATATGAGTTCCTACACTCATTTGGTTTACAAACCCTCCTGCTACCCAGTCTTCCGATTTAGGTCCGGGTTAATTATGTAGTTACCTATATTAGGTACCGTTTGATTTCCGGGACTCCTCTAGCTTACTTGGTAGTTGTTCAAGACTCCTAAGCACTCCCAGGCGAGTACATTATTCCCCTCTTTTACTGTTTTCAACTGTTTTGGGGTGACTCATATGTGCTAAATGTTTTATCAATTATTTCAAGAACGCTAACAATTATTTCAAGAACGCTAACAATTATTTCAAGAACGCTAACAATGATTTCAAGAACGCTAACAATGATTTCAAGAACGAATACAATGATTTCAAAAACTAATAACAAATTTCAAAAAGTGAACAAACTTGTTGGTTGTAGTTTACATGACCGATGACATTCATTAGCAATGATCAAGCCGACCAGTATTAGGTTATGGTACCATAGGATCTGACAAATCCCGTTATTTACTGCACCCATTGTTATGTGTGGGGGTTGTGGGTAGCGACTGAATCTGTAATTATTAACTTACCCTTTGGTAAGGGTTTGTTAAGAACGAGAGCGAGAGCGAGATGGAGCGAGGAACGCGTCAAGAAGGTTTGAATGTTATTAGAGAATCGACCATAAAGTAGTTTCACAATTAAAACAAGAACGACTAGAAACGATTTTACAAAATGGGTTAACGATTGGGTAAACATTTGTACATGATTGACATTTGATCATGTATTTTCCACAAAACATAACTTTGATTTAAACCAAGTTTTACTTCAATACTTTGTTTTTGTGCATATGGTTTAGCTGAGACATTTCACTTGCCATACATGGATATTTGACATAGACATTTGACATAGACATTTGACAATTTATTTAAACATAGACATTTTACATTGTTTGGTTTGGTTTGATTAAGTGATTAAGTAACGATGTGTGTGTAATATGATACAAGCATGGTGGATACGCCGCTGGTACTTCCTATATATAAGTGTTTGTATGGTATTACATATTGTAGCGTTATTTGAATCATTTCAGTTTGATACATATAACATTTTATACAAATAACATACTTTTCACAAGACATTGTTTTACAAAACAATTTATCTTTTACAAATTCATTAACTTGGTTATTCATTTAACCATGCATTATTTTCTTATTTATACATATCATCTGAACTAATTGTTTTTCAAATGATTTACAAAGACAAAGCAAATTACAAGGTTCATGACTAAACATTTTTTTAAAACAGAAGTCATGAATCTTATTTTCACAAAACCTATGTATCTCGCCAGCATTTCTTTGCTGACCTCGTTTTCACATATGTTTCAGGTATTGTTGAATGATATCGATTGATAAGATGCATGCTCACATAGGACTGGACAAGGCCTTAGTGACTCAATAACAATGATAGATTATGTTTAAATTGTATATTTAGATTTCCAGACAATGTAATTATTCAATGTTTAATAAAACGAAACACTTTTGGTATCCATGGTTATGAAACATTAATTCTGTTGCAACACGCCCCGATGTTTCCGCCGCGATTTGTTGTTTTACGCGGTCGGGGTGTGACAGAAAAGATGGTATCAGAGCCCATGGTTATAGGGAATTAGGTTATTAGTAATGCTTTGACCTAGTCTATAACCTTCTTAGGACCCTAACGCGAGTTTACTTGCGTTTAGTCATAAAACAATACTGTCACCTATCCTTAGGTGACAACCACAACAAGAACATAAATTTCAAAACCGCTTTGAAAACTAATCATCTGTTCTAGGATGATTGATTACTAGGTTTTGAACCCTCTATTGTAAGGTTTTGAACTCTCTATTATATGGTTTTGAACCCCTTTGAGTTTTCAAAACTTCGTCAAGGTTTTGGGTTTTAAATAATGTGAACACGTGCAAACTGGAAGGGTGAATGCCTGTATTCTGGGTTTTCTGTCTAGGCAAGCACTTCGTATACATCTCATCAGACGCGAGACCAGTTGTGCTTACCTGGGAATTCTTGGGATGAGTGTTCACTTATAGGAGAGCATGTCTTCGCGATACATTATTTTTGACCCATTTACTTTGATCAGTCACCGTCTCATTTGTTTGCCTTAGGTAACAAACAAATGATCGAAATCTTCATGCGTTATCATTCTGTGTTGATTGTCCAATAACCTTTCACCTGTTTCTCCCTATACCTTTCTTTTTCTTCAATGTCTCTTCATCACGATGACGCCCAGATATCTGAGCAAGCAGCCAAAATTCGCTCAGCGAATAGGCGAAGTAGTCCTGAAGACTGTTGAATTAGCTACTGCCATGTATCATCTCCAGGATGAAGCCACTCAAGAGTCACCAAGACAGGCAGGACCTAGTCAGGCGACAACACCATCAGCCAATAAACCAATCGAGGAATCAAAGACCATGGATGAACGATCCCCTAAGAAGTCAAAGAAGCGAAAGGCTTCTCAGAACTTCGCCATGGTCGCTCACAATGGTAAAGCAGTCCCCAACCAACCAGCTCAACCTCCTGCTAGGAGTGTATGGCTTTTCCTATGATACCTACATCAAGGAACTATGTACCTTACAAACTACTCTTGTGATTTCTCTCTTTCAAATGATTGCTCATGATTCCCTTAAAAATTTTAAGTACTCGTTTCACTCTAAGAAACAAAGTACAGAAAATTAAGTGACATTATGAGTAATCGTGCTTTTCGCACATCTGTGCCTTTAAATCCTTGGTTAGATAACTAAGGGTATTTTCAAATTCTCATACCCATTACGTTTTGATTTTTCAACATACACAGTGCCAGTATTTCAAAACAATCTTCATGATCTCAAAACATTTCATATAGTTTGAAAACAATTTTTCTAGATGCATTGTCTATGTTATTTCAAAAACATTGGCCATGTTATCAAAACCAACCTTTCTAATTTCAAAATATTTCATATAGTCTGAAGACAATATTAACACAATACATTTTCTGATCAAGTGCATGATTTCGAAAAGCATCATTCATGTCTTTCAAAAACCTTATACATAATTTCAAAATTCATCTCGCATGATTTAAAAACATTTTTGTAAATATATCTACCTAATACACCTACTTTATGATTTCAAAAAGTATTATATATAAGGTTTCAAAAACGTTAAACACATTTTTCTTAAAAGAACCCCATGCATAGTTTTCAAAAATATTTTCCTCATACATTGACTTAACCTTCAAAATTCTGCTTCATATGTCGCCTTGACATATCAAGCATCTCAACTTCGTAAGCATTTTACATCATGTTTTGACCTAAGCACATCCAGTGCAAGGTTTCAAAACATCTTCAACTTCTAAGAAATTCATATGGGATCTTTTTATCTTTACAATTAGATCCTTGTGGATGATTATCATTCAAATCAGAGTCCTTAATTGGATTCCTTATGTACCTTAATTCGAACACTTCGGTTCCTAATAATCGAAATCGAATTTTCTTTTTGAATCTTTCTATCTTTATAGTTGGATTCTTGATAACGTTTAAAGTACCAAATGAAATCCACGGAATGGATTCCTAGTGTGCTTTAAATGCATGTACGAAATTTACAAGACAAATTAACGAACAATTTTGTGGTTATATGATATGTGTTTATGTGTTCTCCTCTATGTTTTTTTTTTGTGTGTTACGATTTTCCAAATCCTCATAGAATCTTTCATATCTTCATATGAGAGATTCATAGTAGGATATTCAAAAGGTACTACCTTAAATCCTTATGGGCTTCTACCTGGTAGTTAAGACCCTTGGGTTATATAGTACCACTCCATGATTCATAAGAGACCCTCTTAGCAGTCTAGTCAAAAAGATTGATTCACAATTTGGTTAGAGGACGACATCTAGTGATGTAGCTGAACAGACTCCTTGATAGTCTATTTAGATCATTTATTGATTTAATTTAAAGGACTCTATGGCGGTCTAGTCACACTCATCACCGGTTTGTTCATTTGGTTTTCCCCTACACACTATAAAATAGACTGTGTGAATTGTGCAAAGAATTGTCTGATTATGGACGCGTACATAATTATGAAATTTAGTGCACAGAAACACAGTAAGATTATTATGTGTAAGAACCGATAGTGACAACAATAACGAAATGAGAACGATGTAATGGAGGTACGGTGGACGCACCAATGACGCTTCATATACTTGTATATAAGTATCCCTCTTACATTGTAATCATGATGTTATTAAAGGTTACTAGAAGTTCAGAACCCTAACCAATGTTGTTCGATCTTTTCAACTTCATGTTTTAAACTCTTACAAGTTTCCTCTAAATAAATTTCGGGACGAAATTTCCTAAAGTAGGGGAGACTGTAACACCTGTGCCTCCACGGCCATCAAACAAATACCAAACCAATGAAATATTGTATTTCATACTTGGGATTTGTAAAAATATGTGTATCATTCGCACATATCAATTTTTGTTCGATTTCAAACTCTAAATCGCTTTCTGGAAGGTTATACGCGCACCGATGCGTAAATATAACCAGTTTAATGCAACAAACACTCCGGAATAGTGACATAGGCTTAACATACCTTAAATAACCTTTACATAACTTAGATATAAGTTTTGGAAGGTTTGGTGTGGTGAAATCAAAGTTTAATCGCTTACAGGGACTAAATTTGACAAACTGCGAAAGTATGCCAATTTGAACTGTAACAGACCTTCCGGAACATGACCATAAGTTAAACATACCATAAATATCCTTTACATAGCTTAGAAATAGGCTTTGAGGGGTTCGGTGTGCTAAAATAAACTTTTGGGTCATTCAGGGACTAAAAGTGTCAAAAAGTGCACAAGTTTGCATTTTCGCGCATAACTTACGTTCTGAATACATCCGGACATCCAAAAAATTATGTTAGCACTAAAATATTTTATTTTAGTGTTCGCCATAAGAAAAATCCATTCGTCACGTCATTTGGATCGTTTTTCGCATTCAGGACCAGATTCGATGTATTAGCCGTTGTTTAAATCACAACCACACATTCTAACTTGCTTAGTCAGCGGATAAGGATGGAATTTAAACACCTAAACACCATGACATTTCAACACATGTATGGATGGAATTTAAACACCTAAACACCATGACATTTCAACACATGTATGGATGGAATTTAAACACCTAAACACCATGACATTTCAACACATGTATGGATGGAATTTAAACACCTAAACACCATGACATTTCAACACATGTATGGATGGAATTTAAACACCTAAACACCATGACATTTCAACACATGTACGGATGGGACTAAGGCACGTTTTCCATGAAACGATCTTAACGGTTCGGGTATTCCTATAAATACCCATCCACCCCCATTGCTAAAATCACTAGAACTTTGATTTGAGAAACTCTAAGTTGAAACTATTGTTTCATACCTGAGATTTTTGAATCGAGGTTAGCATTCGGGGACCCTTCGTAAGTATTCTTTCGTTCTTTTCCTTATTTTACTGCTTTTCGAGTCAGAAAGTCAAACTTTGTTTGACTTTCAGCGTTGACCAGTAATGGTCAATGCGAAGTTCGTTTGAACTTCGCAACGTGATTGTAATCACGTTGGTTATAGTCCCTTGGGACTATGCCTACTGATTACCACGTTGTCTAGGGTCGTAGGGTAAGCGATCTGATAAATCGCTTATACCTTCGAACCCGACCCAGTTTGGTCGATCATTAGGATCCGACCAAATACATTAGGTGACCCTAGTATAGGGCATAACCTTCCGAGGTTATACCCTATGGTCACATCGTTTAAGTAGTTGTATGATAAGTAGTTTATATGCCTTAGGTAAATTACCAGAATACCCTTTTCATGTATAATTGGTAATTAAGCATATGTAACCTAAACTTTTGTCACATAACTGATTATGTAACATGTTTAGGCATATAACACTTGTCATAGGGCTAGTTAGACGGTCCGAACGCGTTTCACGCGCACGACGCGTTAAAGTAGCATAAGTTACCTTAATGGGTCGCGATGGGTCGATAATACTTAGGTTAAGTTTCATTTAGTATGTAGGCTTTGTTAAACCATATCATATGAGTTCCTACACTCATTTGGTTTACAAACCCTCCTGCTACCCAGTCTTCCGATTTAGGTCCGGGTTAATTATGTAGTTACCTATATTAGGTACCGTTTGATTTCCGGGACTCCTCTAGCTTACTTGGTAGTTGTTCAAGACTCCTAAGCACTCCCAGGCGAGTACATTATTCCCCTCTTTTACTGTTTTCAACTGTTTTGGGGTGACTCATATGTGCTAAATGTTTTATCAATTATTTCAAGAACGCTAACAATTATTTCAAGAACGCTAACAATTATTTCAAGAACGCTAACAATGATTTCAAGAACGCTAACAATGATTTCAAGAACGAATACAATGATTTCAAAAACTAATAACAAATTTCAAAAAGTGAACAAACTTGTTGGTTGTAGTTTACATGACCGATGACATTCATTAGCAATGATCAAGCCGACCAGTATTAGGTTATGGTACCATAGGATCTGACAAATCCCGTTATTTACTGCACCCATTGTTATGTGTGGGGGTTGTGGGTAGCGACTGAATCTGTAATTATTAACTTACCCTTTGGTAAGGGTTTGTTAAGAACGAGAGCGAGAGCGAGGAACGCGTCAAGAAGGTTTGAATGTTATTAGAGAATCGACCATAAAGTAGTTTCACAATTAAAACAAGAACGACTAGAAACGATTTTACAAAATGGGTTAACGATTGGGTAAACATTTGTACATGATTGACATTTGATCATGTATTTTCCACAAAACATAACTTTGATTTAAACCAAGTTTTACTTCAATACTTTGTTTTTGTGCATATGGTTTAGCTGAGACATTTCACTTGCCATACATGGATATTTGACATAGACATTTGACATAGACATTTGACAATTTATTTAAACATAGACATTTTACATTGTTTGGTTTGGTTTGATTAAGTGATTAAGTAACGATGTGTGTGTAATATGATACAAGCATGGTGGATACGCCGCTGGTACTTCCTATATATAAGTGTTTGTATGGTATTACATATTGTAGCGTTATTTGAATCATTTCAGTTTGATACATATAACATTTTATACAAATAACATACTTTTCACAAGACATTGTTTTACAAAACAATTTATCTTTTACAAATTCATTAACTTGGTTATTCATTTAACCATGCATTATTTTCTTATTTATACATATCATCTGAACTAATTGTTTTTCAAATGATTTACAAAGACAAAGCAAATTACAAGGTTCATGACTAAACATTTTTTTAAAACAGAAGTCATGAATCTTATTTTCACAAAACCTATGTATCTCGCCAGCATTTCTTTGCTGACCTCGTTTTCACATATGTTTCAGGTATTGTTGAATGATATCGATTGATAAGATGCATGCTCACATAGGACTGGACAAGGCCTTAGTGACTCAATAACAATGATAGATTATGTTTAAATTGTATATTTAGATTTCCAGACAATGTAATTATTCAATGTTTAATAAAACGAAACACTTTTGGTATCCATGGTTATGAAACATTAATTCTGTTGCAACACGCCCCGATGTTTCCGCCGCGATTTGTTGTTTTACGCGGTCGGGGTGTGACAGAAAAGATGGTATCAGAGCCCATGGTTATAGGGAATTAGGTTATTAGTAATGCTTTGACCTAGTCTATAACCTTCTTAGGACCCTAACGCGAGTTTACTTGCGTTTAGTCATAAAACAATACTGTCACCTATCCTTAGGTGACAACCACAACAAGAACATAAATTTCAAAACCGCTTTGAAAACTAATCATCTGTTCTAGGATGATTGATTACTAGGTTTTGAACCCTCTATTGTAAGGTTTTGAACTCTCTATTATATGGTTTTGAACCCCTTTGAGTTTTCAAAACTTCGTCAAGGTTTTGGGTTTTAAATAATGTGAACACGTGCAAACTGGAAGGGTGAATGCCTGTATTCTGGGTTTTCTGTCTAGGCAAGCACTTCGTATACATCTCATCAGACGCGAGACCAGTTGTGCTTACCTGGGAATTCTTGGGATGAGTGTTCACTTATAGGAGAGCATGTCTTCGCGATACATTATTTTTGACCCATTTACTTTGATCAGTCACCGTCTCATTTGTTTGCCTTAGGTAACAAACAAATGATCGAAATCTTCATGCGTTATCATTCTGTGTTGATTGTCCAATAACCTTTCACCTGTTTCTCCCTATACCTTTCTTTTTCTTCAATGTCTCTTCATCACGATGACGCCCAGATATCTGAGCAAGCAGCCAAAATTCGCTCAGCGAATAGGCGAAGTAGTCCTGAAGACTGTTGAATTAGCTACTGCCATGTATCATCTCCAGGATGAAGCCACTCAAGAGTCACCAAGACAGGCAGGACCTAGTCAGGCGACAACACCATCAGCCAATAAACCAATCGAGGAATCAAAGACCATGGATGAACGATCCCCTAAGAAGTCAAAGAAGCGAAAGGCTTCTCAGAACTTCGCCATGGTCGCTCACAATGGTAAAGCAGTCCCCAACCAACCAGCTCAACCTCCTGCTAGGAGTGTATGGCTTTTCCTATGATACCTACATCAAGGAACTATGTACCTTACAAACTACTCTTGTGATTTCTCTCTTTCAAATGATTGCTCATGATTCCCTTAAAAATTTTAAGTACTCGTTTCACTCTAAGAAACAAAGTACAGAAAATTAAGTGACATTATGAGTAATCGTGCTTTTCGCACATCTGTGCCTTTAAATCCTTGGTTAGATAACTAAGGGTATTTTCAAATTCTCATACCCATTACGTTTTGATTTTTCAACATACACAGTGCCAGTATTTCAAAACAATCTTCATGATCTCAAAACATTTCATATAGTTTGAAAACAATTTTTCTAGATGCATTGTCTATGTTATTTCAAAAACATTGGCCATGTTATCAAAACCAACCTTTCTAATTTCAAAATATTTCATATAGTCTGAAGACAATATTAACACAATACATTTTCTGATCAAGTGCATGATTTCGAAAAGCATCATTCATGTCTTTCAAAAACCTTATACATAATTTCAAAATTCATCTCGCATGATTTAAAAACATTTTTGTAAATATATCTACCTAATACACCTACTTTATGATTTCAAAAAGTATTATATATAAGGTTTCAAAAACGTTAAACACATTTTTCTTAAAAGAACCCCATGCATAGTTTTCAAAAATATTTTCCTCATACATTGACTTAACCTTCAAAATTCTGCTTCATATGTCGCCTTGACATATCAAGCATCTCAACTTCGTAAGCATTTTACATCATGTTTTGACCTAAGCACATCCAGTGCAAGGTTTCAAAACATCTTCAACTTCTAAGAAATTCATATGGGATCTTTTTATCTTTACAATTAGATCCTTGTGGATGATTATCATTCAAATCAGAGTCCTTAATTGGATTCCTTATGTACCTTAATTCGAACACTTCGGTTCCTAATAATCGAAATCGAATTTTCTTTTTGAATCTTTCTATCTTTATAGTTGGATTCTTGATAACGTTTAAAGTACCAAATGAAATCCACGGAATGGATTCCTAGTGTGCTTTAAATGCATGTACGAAATTTACAAGACAAATTAACGAACAATTTTGTGGTTATATGATATGTGTTTATGTGTTCTCCTCTATGTTTTTTTTTTGTGTGTTACGATTTTCCAAATCCTCATAGAATCTTTCATATCTTCATATGAGAGATTCATAGTAGGATATTCAAAAGGTACTACCTTAAATCCTTATGGGCTTCTACCTGGTAGTTAAGACCCTTGGGTTATATAGTACCACTCCATGATTCATAAGAGACCCTCTTAGCAGTCTAGTCAAAAAGATTGATTCACAATTTGGTTAGAGGACGACATCTAGTGATGTAGCTGAACAGACTCCTTGATAGTCTATTTAGATCATTTATTGATTTAATTTAAAGGACTCTATGGCGGTCTAGTCACACTCATCACCGGTTTGTTCATTTGGTTTTCCCCTACACACTATAAAATAGACTGTGTGAATTGTGCAAAGAATTGTCTGATTATGGACGCGTACATAATTATGAAATTTAGTGCACAGAAACACAGTAAGATTATTATGTGTAAGAACCGATAGTGACAACAATAACGAAATGAGAACGATGTAATGGAGGTACGGTGGACGCACCAATGACGCTTCATATACTTGTATATAAGTATCCCTCTTACATTGTAATCATGATGTTATTAAAGGTTACTAGAAGTTCAGAACCCTAACCAATGTTGTTCGATCTTTTCAACTTCATGTTTTAAACTCTTACAAGTTTCCTCTAAATAAATTTCGGGACGAAATTTCCTAAAGTAGGGGAGACTGTAACACCTGTGCCTCCACGGCCATCAAACAAATACCAAACCAATGAAATATTGTATTTCATACTTGGGATTTGTAAAAATATGTGTATCATTCGCACATATCAATTTTTGTTCGATTTCAAACTCTAAATCGCTTTCTGGAAGGTTATACGCGCACCGATGCGTAAATATAACCAGTTTAATGCAACAAACACTCCGGAATAGTGACATAGGCTTAACATACCTTAAATAACCTTTACATAACTTAGATATAAGTTTTGGAAGGTTTGGTGTGGTGAAATCAAAGTTTAATCGCTTACAGGGACTAAATTTGACAAACTGCGAAAGTATGCCAATTTGAACTGTAACAGACCTTCCGGAACATGACCATAAGTTAAACATACCATAAATATCCTTTACATAGCTTAGAAATAGGCTTTGAGGGGTTCGGTGTGCTAAAATAAACTTTTGGGTCATTCAGGGACTAAAAGTGTCAAAAAGTGCACAAGTTTGCATTTTCGCGCATAACTTACGTTCTGAATACATCCGGACATCCAAAAAATTATGTTAGCACTAAAATATTTTATTTTAGTGTTCGCCATAAGAAAAATCCATTCGTCACGTCATTTGGATCGTTTTTCGCATTCAGGACCAGATTCGATGTATTAGCCGTTGTTTAAATCACAACCACACATTCTAACTTGCTTAGTCAGCGGATAAGGATGGAATTTAAACACCTAAACACCATGACATTTCAACACATGTATGGATGGAATTTAAACACCTAAACACCATGACATTTCAACACATGTATGGATGGAATTTAAACACCTAAACACCATGACATTTCAACACATGTATGGATGGAATTTAAACACCTAAACACCATGACATTTCAACACATGTACGGATGGGACTAAGGCACGTTTTCCATGAAACGATCTTAACGGTTCGGGTATTCCTATAAATACCCATCCACCCCCATTGCTAAAATCACTAGAACTTTGATTTGAGAAACTCTAAGTTGAAACTATTGTTTCATACCTGAGATTTTTGAATCGAGGTTAGCATTCGGGGACCCTTCGTAAGTATTCTTTCGTTCTTTTCCTTATTTTACTGCTTTTCGAGTCAGAAAGTCAAACTTTGTTTGACTTTCAGCGTTGACCAGTAATGGTCAATGCGAAGTTCGTTTGAACTTCGCAACGTGATTGTAATCACGTTGGTTATAGTCCCTTGGGACTATGCCTACTGATTACCACGTTGTCTAGGGTCGTAGGGTAAGCGATCTGATAAATCGCTTATACCTTCGAACCCGACCCAGTTTGGTCGATCATTAGGATCCGACCAAATACATTAGGTGACCCTAGTATAGGGCATAACCTTCCGAGGTTATACCCTATGGTCACATCGTTTAAGTAGTTGTATGATAAGTAGTTTATATGCCTTAGGTAAATTACCAGAATACCCTTTTCATGTATAATTGGTAATTAAGCATATGTAACCTAAACTTTTGTCACATAACTGATTATGTAACATGTTTAGGCATATAACACTTGTCATAGGGCTAGTTAGACGGTCCGAACGCGTTTCACGCGCACGACGCGTTAAAGTAGCATAAGTTACCTTAATGGGTCGCGATGGGTCGATAATACTTAGGTTAAGTTTCATTTAGTATGTAGGCTTTGTTAAACCATATCATATGAGTTCCTACACTCATTTGGTTTACAAACCCTCCTGCTACCCAGTCTTCCGATTTAGGTCCGGGTTAATTATGTAGTTACCTATATTAGGTACCGTTTGATTTCCGGGACTCCTCTAGCTTACTTGGTAGTTGTTCAAGACTCCTAAGCACTCCCAGGCGAGTACATTATTCCCCTCTTTTACTGTTTTCAACTGTTTTGGGGTGACTCATATGTGCTAAATGTTTTATCAATTATTTCAAGAACGCTAACAATTATTTCAAGAACGCTAACAATTATTTCAAGAACGCTAACAATGATTTCAAGAACGCTAACAATGATTTCAAGAACGAATACAATGATTTCAAAAACTAATAACAAATTTCAAAAAGTGAACAAACTTGTTGGTTGTAGTTTACATGACCGATGACATTCATTAGCAATGATCAAGCCGACCAGTATTAGGTTATGGTACCATAGGATCTGACAAATCCCGTTATTTACTGCACCCATTGTTATGTGTGGGGGTTGTGGGTAGCGACTGAATCTGTAATTATTAACTTACCCTTTGGTAAGGGTTTGTTAAGAACGAGAGCGAGAGCGAGATGGAGCGAGGAACGCGTCAAGAAGGTTTGAATGTTATTAGAGAATCGACCATAAAGTAGTTTCACAATTAAAACAAGAACGACTAGAAACGATTTTACAAAATGGGTTAACGATTGGGTAAACATTTGTACATGATTGACATTTGATCATGTATTTTCCACAAAACATAACTTTGATTTAAACCAAGTTTTACTTCAATACTTTGTTTTTGTGCATATGGTTTAGCTGAGACATTTCACTTGCCATACATGGATATTTGACATAGACATTTGACATAGACATTTGACAATTTATTTAAACATAGACATTTTACATTGTTTGGTTTGGTTTGATTAAGTGATTAAGTAACGATGTGTGTGTAATATGATACAAGCATGGTGGATACGCCGCTGGTACTTCCTATATATAAGTGTTTGTATGGTATTACATATTGTAGCGTTATTTGAATCATTTCAGTTTGATACATATAACATTTTATACAAATAACATACTTTTCACAAGACATTGTTTTACAAAACAATTTATCTTTTACAAATTCATTAACTTGGTTATTCATTTAACCATGCATTATTTTCTTATTTATACATATCATCTGAACTAATTGTTTTTCAAATGATTTACAAAGACAAAGCAAATTACAAGGTTCATGACTAAACATTTTTTTAAAACAGAAGTCATGAATCTTATTTTCACAAAACCTATGTATCTCGCCAGCATTTCTTTGCTGACCTCGTTTTCACATATGTTTCAGGTATTGTTGAATGATATCGATTGATAAGATGCATGCTCACATAGGACTGGACAAGGCCTTAGTGACTCAATAACAATGATAGATTATGTTTAAATTGTATATTTAGATTTCCAGACAATGTAATTATTCAATGTTTAATAAAACGAAACACTTTTGGTATCCATGGTTATGAAACATTAATTCTGTTGCAACACGCCCCGATGTTTCCGCCGCGATTTGTTGTTTTACGCGGTCGGGGTGTGACACAAACGGTTTGGGTTTTGGACCTAACGGCTTGGGTGGTGGACGAGCGGCGAGTGGAGGTGGTGGAGGTAGACCGAGGCTAGCGCAGAACTCGACGAGGCGTTGTTGGTTTTTTTTTATAGTAGCCCACAGTTCGTCGAGCTACAGCATGGTTTTTGAGATCATGATGGAGGTGAATTCAAGAATGAAAGCATTAATGTTAGGGACCGATTCGAGATGGTCAATCTCCCGATAGATACCCGTTGAGTGGGTTAGGCTCCAAGAACAAAGACAAAGAACAACACTAATTTTCTATCAATTTTCTGCTTAAAACTCTTCAAATGAAATTACATCAACTTAAATATGCAATGGTAACAACTACTCACTACCCCACTACTTACTAGAATTATGCAAAAAGGAAACAATAAAGATGTAAACAATAATGCTACGTGCAAAATGGAAACATGGTTGCATGAGAATGTGGGCATGGGCTACGTGGATATTAGAAACGTATCAATTTTCTTAAGACATTTTCTCCATCTTTGTGAATTTATTACTAAAAGAAATATGAAGATTTGTCATTCTTTGCAGCCCAATCCCTACTAAAAGCAATCATCAACAAATTAAAGAGGTATTGGACATACCTGAATCATAAATGCCATCGCCAAACAACATTTTTAAGTTATCAATGCACTTTGAAGGCTTGAAGAGATCACAACGACAAAGATAGTACCCTCCTTTGGCCACCTCGAATTGAGACAGATCTCCTCCAATCATTTCTTCCTCTTTCACATGGTTATTTTCCCGGTTCACTACGCCACTATTCATATACACAAGTCTGGCATCACAACCTATTACTGTCATATATTCTGTCTCCCAAAAAAAATTCACAAAGACTACTTCATTAGCTTCTAACATGTTTCCAATTGGCCAATAGCTTAACCACTCAGCAACTTCACCAACTCTTGGTTTTCAATAGACCACAGGGTTGTATACCCATGTAAGAGCATTGGTAGTAGACTTATTGATCTTAACTTTGACAAGCAAAAACAACCTATCGTTATTTTCATCCTCATCTAATATCCAGTAACTTAGGGTTACACGCAATCCTCGGATCCTTTGTTTCATTGTAAAAGCAGGCACCTGAAAGTATATATTTGAAGAGGGGAGAATGTCTATATGTGGATCATTTATGCCTTTCAGAAAGAAGCTGCTTATACCATATTCATACAACATCTATGCCACATAAAATACAAAAAAAAAAACCCAGTTAGTCGTATGTTAATCAGTTTTGTAGGCCGAGTGAGTTTCACCCAGTTTATGTGCATTTTTTTTACTTCTGCATGCGTTTGTGAGAAAGAGGTATTACCTGGATTCTCCAGATTCTGCCTTTAGTGACCTCATCACCCACCAGGTCCACTGTGTGATCTTTGAATGCATTGATCCAACTCATATGTCCCAGATGTGCTTCTGAAAGTTTTGCGATGGGTGCCAATTTGAAAAGGCCTTGAACTTCTGACAGGTTGATACCTCCTTCGTACGTAAAAAGTTGTAGTTTGTAACGAGTTGATTGGAATGTTATTTTCTTAAGTGATGTACAAGAATCTATACGCAATTTCTCCAGATTACTTGGGAGACATAGGAGTGACTTCAGTTTTATACAACATCGCAACATCATTGTAACAAGTCCTTTAAGTTCTTTTATAGTTTCATAACCATTAGTCAGATTGATACATCTTTTGAAGATCAAAACCTCTAGATTAGGCAGGCGCCAGAGATTGCAGATACAGACAAGCTCTTCAGAGCCAGTAAGATCTAGATACTTAAGTGAATACGGAACCTGTTCCATGAAAATTCAAGTTTAATCTGTTATTGTACATCTGACCAACAGAAAGGTAAGTGCAAACAATATATATAATGAGTGTGTGTATGCATGCATTTACCGTGGGTGGTTCAAACTTTCTCAACCGTCCATTGGTCATATCTAATGCCACCAAGGTACTCATCCACATGCTTGATGAGATTGTCTTAATATCACATCCATGCCAGCACAACTATCTTAAATTACTAAATTCAGAGAAGCCTTGGAAGGACCCCTTGAGTTCCACATAATTGAGTCGAAGCAATTTTAGGTTTTTCATCTTCACAAGGGAATCTGATTTAAGGGGCTGCAACTGTAACATGAAATAAATTCTTAGCCTTACATGATCAAAAGCACCAAAATACATAGTTTGTTGAACCAAGATCTCTATGCAAACGTTAATTAATTAGCATGTCAATTATAACGAATTAAGAAAGAAAGGGTGTACATATTTGCACACCCAAATGCTTATCTGCATACCAAACTCTAGCTTTATATACGCCACTTATAGAGCTGTACGTGGCGTATAGGGTTTTCATGTATGCCACGTATAGAACTGTACGTGGCTTATAGGGTTGCCTTCTCAAACCAGATGGTCAAACCTCGTACAGTTTCAAATCAATCACATATACGCCGAGTAAAGACCTGTACGAGGCTTATGTATGAGGCTTGTATATGCGGCACATAGCTCTATACGGGGCGTACATCTGTCAGATTTGACTTGGATACGATGTTTTCTGGGCACGTGGATAAAGGTATACACCGAGTACAGAGCTATACGAGACGTATACTTGTGAATTTGGAACATTTATATATAGACTTTCATCTGTTT
The DNA here is from genome assembly GCA_030545235.1 of Helianthus tuberosus. NCBI lineage: Eukaryota > Viridiplantae > Streptophyta > Magnoliopsida > Asterales > Asteraceae > Helianthus > Helianthus tuberosus. The sequence continues at coordinate 395,161 of JARYGA010041560.1, forward strand.
ATTAATGAAATTGTAACACCTCATAAAATCACGTCCAATGAGGTATTGACACGTGTAATAAACCCTAATGAAGTCAAACATTGAATTTAAGGGACTAATTTTTTGAAAAATTGAAAACCTTGATCATGAAAGGACTGGAAGTGTTAGCATACCTAAAATAAGTTTCTAAATAACCTCTCACGGTATTTATGTTCACAAATGAGCCACTTGGCGATCGAGTGTAGCCGTTTGCGGAATTAATTGAAAGTTTGCGCAATGAAGGGTTAAAAGCGTCAACATGTTAATTCTTACCTCTGAGTGACCTTTTAACAAACCGGGAGCTTCATGATATTTGATTATACTCTCGGGAATGCCAATTATTGGCCGTCTAAGGTTTTTATGCCTATAAGTAAAGTTACGCGCAACTTTGCAATTTAGAGGGGCTAAAAGTATCAATATGTTTAATTATACCTCTGAATGACCTTTTAGCGAACCCGAAGCATCGTGATGTTTAATAATACTTTCAAGAATGCCTAACATGGATTAGATGAGGCTTCAATGCTATTAAATGATGAGATGCGCAAGTTTGCGCAATAGAGGGACCTAAAGCGTCAACTTTTGAATCTACGCCTTTCGATGACCATTTAAGCGAATGAGAGTGTAGTAATATTTAAGTATATTCTTGGGAATGCCCATTATGGGCCATGGAAGACTTGGATATCATTAAACAACGTTTCACGCTTCTTTGCGCAATTAAAGGACTAATTGCGTCAAACTGCAAAAGTAGGTCGATTCGTAGGGTATCGGACCTTCCGAAATATGACCATGATTTAAACATACCCTAATTATCCTTTATATAGCTTAGATATAGGCTTGGAGGTGTTTGGTGCACAAAAATAAACTTTTAAGTCATTCAGGGACTAAAAGTGTCAAAAAGTGCACAAGTTTGCATTTCCGCGCATATCTTGCATTCTGAATATATCCGGACACCCAAAAATTTATGTAACCACTAAAATATTTTATTTTAGTGTTCGGCATGATAAAAGTCCATTCGTCGCGTAATTTGGATCATTTTTCGCGTCCGTTCGTGTTTCGTCGTAATTAGTCGAACAACGTGACCGTACGACCAAACGAACCGACATCCGACATATTTTTTAGCATGTTTTATGTTCCCTATTTTTAGGAATCATTTTAGAGCCTTTAAAATGGCTTAATAGGCCTCAAACATGCCAAAAATGACCTTATATGCTCACAGGGACCAAAACTGCAACTTCTGAAAGTTGTTTGATCTGTGCAGGCCGTAGGCTACGCCCCCTGCAGCGTAGCCTACGTCCAGGTCTAGGCAGATTCTTATTTTCAATATTTTGGTTGTTTTTCAAGGGCTTTTATGTAAAATCCTCAATACCATGAGCTGGTTTTCAACCCCCATTGTATTTAGAAACCATGGGCACACATGGAGGGCCAAGATTGTAGCACGGGTTACGAGAAACGATCCTAACGGTTCTTGAAATCCTATATAAACCCACTTGATCTTGCTCTCATTTCACACCTTGATCTGAATTGTTCTAAGTTGGAGCCCTTGTGCTTCATACCTGAACATCCAAGATCAATTCCATCCTTGCTTGGACCCTTTGTAAGTGTCCTTTCGTGCTCAGTTTAAATTTCTAGCGTCATAGCCGAAAAGTCAAGCGTTTTGATAAACGCTTTGACTTTTAAACGGTTGAGCCATTGTTCGTAATGAACATGGCTACGTGGCCGTAATTAGGTAGGTGTTAAACCCTCAAAAGGGCACCTCCTAATTACCACGTTTACTTAGTTAAATTGTCGGGTCAAATAAAAGTCAAACGGGTTAGTTTTAAATAAATTCATAACTATTAATATAAGAAACCATAAAATCATTTTTCTCTCTTTAATAACTTCGTAAATATTAGTTGAACATGCCTAAGCATGATTCAACCCGACAATTCTATGTATAGGCTCGGTTCGGAACCGAAAGTCGCAAAAGTTGACTTTTGCTTTGACTTTCAGTTCTGACCAGATTTAGCTTAGTTTAGATATGCCTTAGGATTCCTTTAGGACCAGGTTATAGGTTAGTGTAACCCTCTGAGGTTATACAACTTGGTTCCTTAGTTATCCGATTCATTGCATGTTTCCGTTATATGCTTAAATGTTGACCATTATGCCCTTTTGACCCTAAAATAAGAATTTTGAAAATGTGAGAGGACAATAATCTTTATTACTGAATTATAAACTTGTCCCTAAAATTTGACATCAGTTTGAGGTCTAGATTAGTAGTTATGCTCATTAGCGTAAATGAAAAGCTTTTATTAATAAAGCGGCATAATTAGCGTATAGCCTATCTAAACCCAATTTTTTATACCAAACTTTTTACCTACTGATATAAAATAATATTTTGGGATTTTTGAAGATTTTTATTTAATTTTAGGCTGAGCATAACATAGAGTTCTAAGCTTGATTCGGTAATTGCTGGTTTTGCCCTTTTGGGCTATAAAATGAGTTTTTCAAATCATTTTGATTCCAAACCTTTTTCCATTGATCTAATATGATAAATAAAATATTTTGAGCCTTCTGGAATAATAAAAATATCAGTTTTCCTTTAAAAACCCGGAAATAGCTCAAAATCGCCTTTTTAAGCGTTTTTAACGCATAGTATGTATTAAAACTATTTTAAACATATAAGGTTTGATGTCTACTGATATTTTCAGTAGATTTTTATATCTTTAACAGTAAGTAAAAGTTTTTAAACTCAGGTTTCCAGTTTTGACCTTTTAGGCTTAAGTGAAATTACCAAAATGCCCCTTCGGTGCATAGTTTAGTTATAAATGGTAAATTTCACATTTATGTAATACTCTACTGATATAACCTATTAATTTAAGTATGTTTACTATTTATATCAGATCTGTAACTCAGATTAATATTTAACCTCTCTTATAACCTTTAAAATGACCAAAATACCCCTAAGGGGCATAAATTGGTTTTAAATTCGTTTTGGGCATAATGGAAGGTATCCTACTGATATCACAACATAGTTAAGGCATATTAACTTAGGAAACCTGTTCATGACTATTTTGGTTACCCGTTACACACTTTTCGCGTTCGGATCGGCTTATGTAACTAGTTTGCATAAATTAGCCGAAACGGGTCAAACCTTATCATTTTTATCTCAAAATCCAGAATGTGTTTAGTTTACCCTTATTACACAAGTATACAAGCTTGTCGGGTCTAAACCACATTCTAATCCGGTTCTCGCTTAACCATGCGTTTTGAACCGTATCTTCTTTTTAAAACTAACCGGTGTAAGTTTAGGCTTAATTAAAGACCCGTTAGGAATCTAATAGGTTATTAAAAACCTTCGTTCCAGATTTAGGAGCCCAGTAAAAGCTATCTGTACATGCTGATTTGATATACGGCTGGGATTGAATTTTTATTTAGCTCAGATAAATACTTTTAACTTATTTTCCCTATACGGGCTTGGAGTATGGTATATAAAATACCGCTTGGTCGGGCATTGAATCTTTAATCGAATAGAGGTTAACTCATTGAAATGCTCCGTTTGGAAATGTTTTATTTGCTTAAAGCCTTTGGGGGGTTAATGACCATGTCCCGGATATCCTTGGCATCATTTTACAAAATGACCACGACCTAAGCACGGGGTGTAGGCGTACACCCGTCAGTGCCTAAACAAATAATGTGGTGTGTCTATTGATCTTTAACCCGACACAAACCGGGCTACTGAACGCATAAGAAACATGTAATTCTTTTACAAGATTATATTCAAATAATTATCCCAAGTTATAAAAAGTTTTGAGCCATGCGCACTCAAATCAATTTTCTTAAACATTTTCAAAATGAGTCAGTTAAATTGTATTTACCGGTGTAAACTGGCGTATTTTCCAAAAAGGCTAAGTGCAGGTACTAATCGGAATAGGCTGGCTACTCCTAGTATCATTAAAGAGTCTCGCAAGCTTAGATGCCTAAAGTCTGTTGAACAATGTTTCATTTTATTTTCGATCCGCCTGTGGATCCTTTACTTTCCGTTTGTAATACTTTGATATTACTTTATATCGGATTGTAACATATTTATCATTTGCTTCCGCTGTGCATTCGAATTGTGTTGTTTGACTATGATGATATCAACTACGTCACGATACTCCACACCGGGCCCACCGGTAATACGTGGAAATATCGGGGTGTGACAGAAATACGAAGGTTGCATCATTTTATTTGCATTCTTCCTCGGTTTATTAATTGTCGGACGAGTGTGGAGCTAAAATGTCACCGTTTTGGGACGACAACTATTTTTTTGGACAGTATTCTAACGACTCGTGGGGGTGCCTAAAACCGTATCGTTTACTAACTTAACTTCTTTCATTGTTGTTTTTGAGATTAATAAATATTATACCGTTATTTAGGAGGAATTGGGCATTTGAGATTCTAATGAGGAGGAGGAGGTTGCGCTTGGCGTCCCTGTTAATCAAAACAAATTGTGGCCAGACTTGAATGAGGCTTTGACTCCATCTGTTAATGAACCATATTATTCGGCGCATCAAGTGTATCCGAATTACAGATACGGGTGTGAATCTCCGTACGTGCAACAAGATAATCCGGTTGGATATGTAGGATACGGTGCTAAACATGCCCCTGTTGATGAACCATATTATCCGGCACAACAAGGGTATCCGGATTACGGATAAGGGTGTCAATCTTCTTACGTGCAACAAGACATTTCGGATAGATACGTTGGTGAGCCTCCATTCACACCACAGTATTATGGTAAGGAACCTCCTAATCCAAGTAATCCATACGAAAGTAAGCGAACATCACATTCTTTCTACGTGCAAGCAAGCCATCTGGACGACGTAGGATACGATGGTGAGCCTTCGAACACACTACCATATGATGATGATCGACCGACTAACCCGGGCAAACCGTATCAAACTAAGCAGGTATCACATTAATTTAATTAAATGTTATATATAAAAATTAGTATATACAATAAAAAACAATTAATTAAGATTAATTAATATTAAATTTAACTTAAACGTATCTGTGTTTTAGCTTTTCATGTCTCTAATGGATTTGAAGAAATCGGTACAACAAAGGGCAAACGAGAATGGTTACGCTATTGTCACCCATCGATTGAAGAATATTGGTGGTAGTACGAGGATGGTATGGCTTGTTTGCGACCGTGGTGGTGAGCACCGTAGTAAAGCAACGGTTAGGAAAGTTGATAGCAAAAAATCGGTTGCCCATTTTCACTACTCACTGTGCGTGCCGTGACGCATGACACCTGGGAGATAGTAGTGGAAAACTCGTGTAACACCTTGAAAATTCACGTCCTATAATGCGTTGACACGTGTCATAAGTTTGAACGTGTGAAAGAATGTTCTGAAAGGACTAAAGTTGACAATCATGGAAAGTATGTGAATATACGGGTTCTAAATGTCAACAGTGAATAAATATACTTCATAATAACCCTACACGATGTTTATAACATCAAACGAATAAATCATGGATCATACGAAGCTAAAAGTGAGAGATTACAAACTACAGTGGTTAAATGTGTCAACATGTTTAAGTTATACCTCTGAGTGACCTTTTGACAACCCCGAAGCTTTGTAACTGTTAATTTTGCTCACTAGAATGCACGATATAAATTTCATAAAGTTTCGTAATCGTATGAGAAAGTTATGATCAAATTCGTGTACGAGGGGTTAAAGTGTTAACGTTGAAAGTTATGACTTTTCGGGTTAACCGGAAGTGACCAGGGACTTGGCAAAGTGGGTATAAGTCCTAAAACCCTTGTGGGTAAATATGAAGCGGTCAAAATGCAAAGAATAAGCTTAGTTGACCTTTCGTGAAGCCAAGGGACAAGATGCAAAAACAAGAAAATGTTAAATCTGATTTCAAGGCCCATGCGGGCCGCGTAAAGTTTGGTTAACCTTTACGCGGGCCGCGTCAGACGCCCAGTTGCAGAAAAAACAGGTAGCAGCCTGTTAAGCCTTCAAACCGACTTAAATTCGATTCTCCTCATCTTTCTTGACCCCTAAACACCCCCCCTAAACATCTAGGGACACTTGTTAATGATTTGTGGTCAGTTGTAGACCTATGTGTCAACATTTTGTGGTGTTTAAAACACTATATAAAGGCCATGAGTTGCAACTTAGCAATCACACCTTCATCTGCATTTTTGGATCACTTCTGGAGCCAAGGACTTCTCCCAAATGATCACATTTCGTGCATAGGACCTTGGTAAGTCTGCTAAACCTTCCTTAGTTAAGTTTTAGCTTAGTTATAGCTTAAAAGTCAAACCGTCGTAATTAACGGTTGACTTTAAGATTAATCACTAATGGTCCAGTGATTAGTCGAATCAAAGGTAGTTATAAGTTGGTAATTATGTGGGTAATAAACCCTCAAAAGGGTTCCCCCTGATTCCCACTCTAACTAGGTCAAATGTCGGGTCAAACTTGTATTTAAAAAGTCAACAGAATGGTTAAGTTCTAATTTATGCATGATTAGCAATGTAGAACACATACAACCTGTTTGATCATTAATATAACTTGGTAATTAGTGTAAGAACATGTCTAAACATGTTCAACCCGACAATTTACTGTTTAGACCCGGTTCGGAACCGAAAGACGCAAAGCTTTGACTTTTGCTTTGACTTCAGTTCTGACCCGTTTTGGTATGCTTTAGAAATACCTTAGAGCTTCATTTGGACCAGGTTACATGCTAGTATAACCCTCTGTGATTATACACCATGGTTCATTAGTTAACCGATTAATACGCATGATTCCGTTAATTGCTCATATGTTGACCATTATGCCCTTATTACCTTAAAACATGATTTTTGGGAATGTAAAAGAGTAGAAACCTTACATACTGATATATAAACTTGTATGAAAAATTTGACATCAGTTTGAGGTGTAGATTCAGAGTTATACTCATTAGCGTAAAATGAAAGCTTTATGATTAATAAAACGGCGTAATTAGCGTATAGCCTAGTTAAGCCTACTTTTTGATATCAAACTTATTACCCACTGATATAATATATTATTTTGGGGTTTTTAAAGATTTTTAATTAATTTTAGGCTGAGCATAACTCATAGTCGTAGGCTTAATCCGGAAATTGTCGGTTTTGCCCTTACGGGCAATAAAATGAGTTTTCCATATCTAAACGACTCCAAACCTTTTTCTACTGATCACATATGATAAATAAATTATTTTAAGCCTTCTGGAAATATAAAAATATCAGATTTATGTATCGAACCAGGAAATGACTTCTAATCGCCTTTTAAGCGTTTTTAACGCATAGTATGTGCTAAAACTATTTTTAAACATACAAGGGTGATACCTACTGATATTTGAGGCAAATTATAATATTTTAACAGTAAGCAAAGGTTTATAAACTCAGACGTCAGTTTTGGGTTTTTCGGCTTATGTGAAATTACCAAAATACCCCTACGGGGCATAGTTTGTGATTAAATTCATTTCGGGCATAATGAAAGACATCTTACTGATGTCACAACATATATGAAGCATATTAACTTAGGAAACCTGTAAATGGCTCTCATCACTACCCGTTACGCTTATTACGCGTTCGGTTCGGTTTATGTAACTAGTTTACATAAACTAGACTAAACGGATCAAACTTTAACGGTTTTATCTCAAAATCCAGAATGTGCATGAAGGACCCATATTAAGCAAGTCTCTGAACTTGTTGGGTCTAAATCACATTCTATCCGGTCTTCGCCTAATCGTGCGTTTGAACCGTATATTTCTCTAAGACTAACCGGTCTAAGCTTAGGCATAATTAAAGACCCGTTAGCATTCTAATTGGTTATTTATACCATCATTCCAGACTAGAGCCTTCCGGTAAATTGTACCTACGCTTAATTAAGTGAATACGGCTGAGTTATTAATTCTTGCTATTTAAGACAGGAGCTAGCTCAGGTAAATACTCTTAACTTATTTTCCCTATACGGGCTTGGAATACGGTATAATGATACCGCTTGGTCGGGTATTGAATGTTTAATCGGATTCTGATTAAATTATTGAGGTAACCCGGTTTAATCTGTATTGTTTGAAATAAAAGCCTTTAGGGGTTAATGACCATGTCCCGGATATCCCTGACATCATTGTATTATAAAATGGCCACGTCTTAAGCACGGGGTGTAGGCATACACCTGACAGTTGCTTAAGTAATAACGGTATCTCACTTCCATGTGGGCCTATACTTGTGGTGTGTCTGTTAATCTGACTCGGTTTCTACATCGGGCCCTGAACGTATAACGAACATGTAAATCTGTATACAAGGTTATAACTATAATTGTTCCAAGTTAAAAAAGGTTAATTTTGCCTCTGTGCATTTTAATCAAGTTATAAAAGATTAATTTTGCCTCTGTGCATTTTAATCAAAGTGTCAAAAAAATTTGTGCCTGGTGCATCTAAATCAATTTTCTTAAACTCTTTTCAAATGAGTCAGTTGAGTGTATTTACCAGTGAAAACTGACGTATTTTCAAAAGTCTAAGTGACAGGTACAAGTACGTAATAGGCTGGAAGCTGCTCAGGGCGTTAATAAGGAATCTGGCAAGTTCTAGGCGTATAAAGTCTGTTGAACAATATTTATGTTTTAAGATCCGCCTGTGGATCCTTTACTTTCCGTTGTAATACTTGATATTACTTTATATTCGGATTGTAATATATTTTTTTTTGCTTCCGCTGTGCATTTATATATTGTGTTGTTTGACTATCATGTTGCCAACCACGTCACGATACTCCCCACCGGGCCCACCAGTGACACGTGGAAAGTCGGGGTGTGACAGGTTGGTATCAGAGCCAACACTGAGCGAATTAAACACTAGCCTTTTGTGTTTAATCTCAGTTACACAGTTGCACACTCTTGAGTCTAGACAAGAACATAGGACGAATTCTAAAATTGTTTTATTTGTCCTTATTTGGTTCCTTTATTATTTTCTGATTAGCCTTTGCATGGGCAAGTCATTTTATCAGAAGTCCCGTTTAGGGCAACCATATACTTGTTTAAATTTTTAAAGGAAGGATTATGTTTAAATTATCATTCCTATATTATAAGATCTACCATCATAATAAAATGGCAAAATCTAAAAAGGACAAGACCTAGCTTCGGTTCATATTAAGACCGGCCAAGATGGCAGTTCCTCAATTTAGATTCAGATCCTTATTAACATTCCTTTTGCAATATCTACCATTATAATAAAATGGCAAAATCTAAAAGGACAAGACCTAGCTTCGGGTCATATTAAGACCGGCCAAGATGGCAGTTCCTCAATTTAGATTCAGACCCTTATTAACATTTCAATTTAGAAATTGTTCTGCTTTATTTATTAAACAAAATCTTAAAGGTAAAACCTAGCCTAAATGTCAATGCTGACATGGCCAAGATGGTAAAACCTAGCCTAAATGTCAATGCAGACGTGGCCAAGATGGTAAAACCTAGCCTAAATGTCATTGCAGACATGGCCAAGACGGTAAAACCTATTCAAAAGATTCCTAACCTAGTTTAATGATCTCTGAATCCTGGGTTTACATCATAAATTAAGATGATCATATTTTAACCATACGTGGTAATATAGTGCCTACGGGCCTTGCTCATTTCTACATGAGCCAAAATACAGTGGTAGCTATGACTCCCTGTCAGAAAAAGGTAATGAACTAGGTTCAAACCTCAAGGCTTTGATTCTCTGAAATCATAGCTTATAATTTATAAATGTCCTTGTGACTAGGCCTATTGTGCCAGAATACCTTCATGCTTTGATTCTCTGAAATCATAGCTTATAATTTAAAAGTGTCCATGTGACTAGGCCTTTGTGCCACCTTAATATCCGTAATGTTTTATAACTAGGATAAATTATAATGCCTCGATTCTCTGAAATCATGGCTTATAAATTAAACTTGTCTACGCGACTAGGCCATTTGTGCTATTACTAACTTATAAATTAGGATTTATGATAAAAATCCTGAATAAAATAAACATCCTTCCTTCCCTGCCAGTATGCATTTTTAAAAGAATCTTAAAGGTGAAACCTAGCCTACGCGGCCAAGATGGTGAAACCTACTCAAGGGATTCAAATCCTTGTTAACACCTAAGAACGTGTTAGCACTCCTGACAAATGTGAATCGATAAAATCACAACAGTCATCCCTATATTGGAAAACTTTTAATTTCCTAATTTGCCTTATGATATAGAAATCATGGCTTATATCATCTTATAAGATGAATCCATTATAAACATCCATTAGTGATGTTTCGCCTACGGGCCATATTATATTGTCCATTGGTGACACAAACATTACGATCTCTAGGATCCCCTGTTTAAGGTAGTGAGCTGCGCTCAAGCCTAATAGTCTATATGATCATTACGATCCTGACTAGTATCATCAGTATGATGATCATAAATTCATAATATTGACATCCCTAGTGATGAATTGCCTACGGGCTATACTTTATTCTACTGTCGATAAGACCAAAATAGTGGTGATCTTTATGATCCCCTATTCAAAATGATGGGATTATACCCAAACCTAATAGTCAATATCATCGATGTGATCATGACTAATATCATTAGATACGAAAATTATAGATAGACACCCATTAGTGATGTTAATTGGTTTACCTTTCTGTCAAGAGAATCGCCTTTCAAGACGATGACAGTTGTAGTCTATGACTCCCTGTCCAAAGGTGAAGAACTATGTTCAAGCCAAAAAAAAAAAAACTCTTGATCTAATAAAAATGCAGTCTATCACGGCTGTGGTGAGTAAGGCCGCATCAGAACTAGATTCCATAAAGCTGCCAAAGAATGAGCAGCTAAGCCTGGAAAGGCTAAAGGAAGAAATGCCTGAACTCACCTGATGAATGCCAGGAGGCAGTTCACGAAGACATCAAGTACAATCCTTATCATTTACCAATGATAATTTCTGCTAAGTGTCCTGATTTAGTACAGGCAATAATAAATCTTCATAAACCATAAGCTTAGCAAACTTTTATATTATCCACAAGGTATAACTTACCAAGGAAACCATAGTAACCGATTCTTCTAGTATCGGCAAGGAATCCTTCCGAAAAATATAAAAGTACTCTATCTTCGCATAGAGTACGACAACATATGTTATTTTAATTATTTTTCTCATTGTTTTTTTTCTATAGCATGCGAATGCCAAACTATGTTTGATAAAAGTGCCATATGACGATTGGCGTATCCTAGTGTGTCCCGTAGATTACTTCCATGCCTGATCAGTATGGAGGTTTAATGCATGGAACCCCTGAGATATCCCAATGGTCATATTGCACTAAAGTCGACTAGTAGTATTCAAAGAAGATATCCATCATGGAATTGTCCAAGTAAATATTCCCGATTAAGGAATTCGAGGACTAGTAACATAAATGTGTCACTTATTTGACGCAAACAGTGATGAGTGAACTGGAGCCTGAGATATGGAAATCTCTGTAACCTCCTTGTACCTTGATTATTTTTCTCCTAAGATTACCCTGTTTACCCTGGAAGGCAAGTAGAATTAAGATTTACATCCCATTAAGGCTGTATTACTATGAAATCTCCAAGACGACTAGTATCATCATTGGAAGAATCGAAACCCTGATTAACTAAGTCTAAAATAGAGGGTTCATGTAGCCTAACTCAATATCCGCAGAATTCGGTATAGTTAATTATAAAAGACGGTCCATTTTGCTTATGCATTACTACCGCAACCTTAACTAGGAAATGATTAAAAATTTCCATCAGCTACTCAGGATCGTCGAATTATTCAACTAGCTATAAGGATTAGCTATTCTTTAATAATAGTTTTAAGCAACGGTTAGGATAACCATCTCACCTTAAGATAAACTTTCTATAATAGTTGATATATAAGCATCAAGGCTGCTCCTTTGAAGACCTTGTATAGATGGAATGTTAAACGTCCATTGATAGGACAATAAATTGGTAAGTCCAATCATCAGGATCTGAAAGTTGCATTAGAAACGACCAATAAGATCACGCAAATTCATAATCATCTGTAAGATGCCAGTATTCGGCAGAAAATTAAGAATTAGTGAAAATAGCAAACCTCCTAAATTCTTGTTAAGGAATAAGGTTCAACAATAGATATCACCCTGGAAGGGTGTGCTAAATTTGTTAAATTATCGGGCTAGTTAAGCTCCGAGTATATAGAATCATTCGAAGGAAATCGAATGTATCAAGATCGAATAGCTTACGAGCTAAGACCTAATTAAGGGGCTTGGTGGAACGCGCAATGTGACACACACTAATGATTTAGCGACGTGTCACCAATAAGTCGAAAAGCGCTATCACATAATGATATGCAGGACTATGATAGTATGAGCAACCTGTTTCGATTAATGATCGACAGGATTAGAAGCTCCAAAAAGATACATGTGCCTATTATTAAGGTCAATTGTAGTGCCTTAGAGGCTCAAAGGTACTGGGGAAGATTAAGCCCAATATAAGGTAGAAAATACTTCCCTTACCTTACCGAATCTCGAGGTTGAGATTTCTTTTAAGGGGGTGAGGATGTAACACCTCGAAAATTCACGTCCTATAATGCGTTGACACGTGTCATAAGTTTGAACGTGTGAAAGAATGTTCTGAAAGGACTAAAGTTGACAATCATGGAAAGTATGTGAATATACGGGTTTTAAATGTCGACAGTGAATAAATATACTTCATAATAACCCTACACGATGTTTATAACATCAAACGAATAAATCATGGATCATACGAAGCTAAAAGTGAGAGATTACAAACTACAGGGGTTAAATGTGTCAACATGTTTAAGTTATACCTGTCACGACCCCCGACCCACCCTGGACGGAATCAGAAGTCGTGAACAGTCCAGTGGCACCGGTGATAAATTTTATAAAACATTGCAGCGGAAATTTCATCAGGACCGTAAGTTAGGAAAAATATCAGAGTTTAGAAACACCGGATTTTATTTATTAAATAGATGGGTTAAACCCATGTTTTATAAAGGTAGCTTTAATAAGATAAATTTGTTTACATAAAACAATATTTCTTAATTTGATTTAATTTAATAAAATAAGCCACTTCTTGAAGCCTTTCAGTGTCGTATCCAACTCTTATTCCAATCTACTGTAATTACCTGAAAAATGTTTGAAAAAGGTTTTGTCAGCGAAAATGCTGAGTGAATTCATTCCATTTTTATAAAATATATTGTTATACCTTACAATATTAAGGTTTTTATATCGGTTTATATTTACCCAACTTAATCAGTATTTACCACATGGTGGCAGTTCCGATGTGACAGTAATCATATCACTCATTGGATCACTTTCATCCAATAGTGAATTTATCAAGTAATTATATTTTACTATTATCCAATTTATCTGTCAATAGGCGATTCCTGTGACTTTAATCATATCATTGTTGATCATTCTTTCAACTAATGATTCTGGTCATATTACTGTTGATCATTCTTTCAACTAGTGATTCTATAATTCTGGTCATATCACTGTTGATCATTCTTTCAACTAGTGATTCTATAACACTGTTGATCATTCTCTCAACTAGTGCTTTTGGTTATGTCATTGTTGATCATTCTCTCAACTAATGACTCCGGACTTAATCGTGTCCCGTGACATTTCTTTGTCAAATATTTTACTTATGGCATAAAACCATTTAATCCAGAAAATAACATATATCATTTTATGTCAACTACTATAACTTATCAAATATATAATCTTCGTATAGTAGAATATATTAGAATTGACTATTTTATTATGGTATACACCATTTAAATTTATCTCAAACATACATTAAATTAATTAATGATTTAATGTTAAAATAATATTAGTTATTGACTATAGCTAATGGGCATAATTCCCACTGTGATTGTGGTCATGCTAATATTGACTAACTTTCTGGCAAATAATAACGCGAATCAAATAATATATAAAACCATTCATATCGGCAGTTAATATAAAAACTTAATCACTGTAAGTATAACTGGTAAACATTTAGGATTCTGGAAAGCCTTTGTAAATATAATTGTATCACAAAAAGGTGATAAAACTATGAGAAAATAGAGTGGACTCACAAACGGTGAGAAAAGAGAAATGAACTCACATTGCAGATTTCTACGGGCAAAGCTTAGTCTACAGATAATCCTTGATATATTGCAGATTTAATTTGAGCAGAGCTTAGCCTATTGATTAGCCTTGTAACCTAGTGCATACAAACTAGGTAAGTAACTAATACAGCATTTACGATAACTCACGAGATAAAACCCTCACAACGAATGACAAAGTGCAATACTTAACAATTCAGCGGATTCACAACGAATGACAGAGTATAGTCCGAGTTCGAACAGCACTCAAACATTCAAGTCGAAATCACGATGAATAACAAAGTATAAACTCAATTTGAGCGGCACTTAAACAATCGTTGGATAGTTTAATCGATCTAACATTGAATCGTAGCAGCGATCGAGTTAATACCCTGATTGCAGCATCAATTAGTGATTTGTGTGTGTTAATTGAGAGTATTTGGACGATATCTCCGCGCCTGAGTTGAATTTTATCGTCGAACGAACGCACAGAAGCAAGTCCCAAAGCCTGCTATTTATACCCAATTTTGCCATTTGTTACGGACCATAACAAATATTCCTTACGATCCGTAAGGGATACACTTTTCTTATTTTCTTGCCACGTGTGTTTGGAGTGCAGGTGAGTCGACGTTTCGATTAAATTTGATTTTTATAATAAGTTATAAGGATAATCATCGAGTAGGGAATGCCCCCCCCCCCTGAGTTTTAGGGGCCCTGATCCTGATTCTGATTGTTCTGAAATTTGTAGGTTTTGCGTAGAATCACTTGGGTGTCTCAATTAGGGTTTCCTATTGAATAAAATAATAATATAAATAGGACTTTTAATGAGGGTTGTTACATTCTCCTCACCTTAATAAAAATCTCGTCCTCGAGATTTGGGTTACGATATTTCTTTTAAACTTATGTCATATTCTAGTTAATAAAAACAATATTAAGGTATATGACACAGAATTGAATATCAAACGAGTTATACAATAAATAGGACTCAATGGTTCAACTGAACTTATTTCAAGAAATCGATGTCAAACGGATGAGATAAAATGATATAATTTTCCAATGTGATTAGGTTCAAGCCAAAAGATATATGATCAAATAGATATTTAGAATGAATGTGAAGAACTTTTAGAATCAATAAAAATTCTTTTGTCAAAAGAAAGCTTACTTTGATTGGCTACTGAAGAAGACTCAGAATCAACAAGTTCAAAATGAAATAGAAGTACGAAAATGATTGTCAACTATCGAATCATAACAAGAGAAAAATCAGGGTGTTGACAGTGAGTTGTAAGGATACACCGAAATACAACAGAGTTTTAGTGTATCATTGTCTTAATACATAATTGCATCAAGACTATTTTCAAATGATGAGTCAAACGAAATACATACGTGGTTTTGAATGATTTGTATGCTTTTGATTAGCCCAAGCTACAAGTTTATAACGACGCCGCAAGGTGTCGTAATGATTGAAATTTAATAATTACGGTGACCGAACAATTTCACCGTATAATCAACTGAAAGCTTTAATGAAGTAAATTTGGATATTCATTTCGAATAGGATTTTCAAATGAAAAGACCAAATGAATATTATAGAACTTTCGATAAATGGTGAAAGAAACGTTAAGAGGTACACCGGAATATGATATGAATTTGTGTACTCTTATCTTAATACATAATTGTATTAAGATTGTTGAAGATAATGAACCGAAAAAATTAAAATTCGTTCATTAGGAGTGAAAATTATGACGCCACAAGGTGTCATAGTAATTGGAAATAGTAGCGGTGAATGAAATGAGTTTCACCATGCTTTAAATCAAATGAAGTAAGTCCGAATGTTTCAAATAAATCTAGTAGGATTGAAATCGAAATACTTGAATAATGTTTTTCGATCAAAGATGATAAAACAATAAGGATTACGAAACGCTCGATTGTTGATATAAAAATCATTAAGAGATACACTGAATATATGAAATGAATTTGTGTATCATTATCTTAGCACATGATTGTGTTAAGATTGATTTTATAGAATAAACCAACAAAACGGATTCAATAGAAATGAATAATTAAACCCGTATGCAACGAGATTAGCACAAGCTTCAAATTTTGTGAAAACGTCACCATAAGGTGATCGTGACCAAATGAATGATTCGGTGAAAGTGAAAACCAAACAAGTCTGTTATGGTTTTGAATAGATGAAGTATTTGACAGAATGTATTTATTTATAAACTTTTATTTGTACTAAGGTCAAATAATAACTTAACTTAGATATTATATATCAGCGATTACGTCTGGAATCATTTCTGCTTCTTGCGTAGTAAGTACGAATGCTTGTGCGTTCTTCTTAGCTCCGTCTGCAGTTCTGGCCTTGTTGTTGAGTGCTTTGGTCAGTTTTGGGCAATATGGTTTGATGTGTCCTGTTTCTCCGCAATTGAAACAAACATTAGTTTTTCTTCTACACTCTTCCTCTATATGTCTAGTCATCTTGCAGAAGTCACAGTAGGATGTTCTCCTAAAACGGCATCTTTCTGAATGCTTTTTGTTACAGCTTCTGCAGATAGGTTGCTCCAGTGACGATTCAGTTCCTGCCTTCTTGTAGAATTCTTGGGAAATTTTCTGGGCTAACTCTTTCTTCTTGTTTTCTTCTCTTGTGCGGATTAGTCCATCTGTCAACATGTTAGCTAGTTCGACTGCTTCTTCAATAGTCTGTGGTCTAGTGGCCTTAACTATGTCTCGGATTTCGCTAACTAATCCCCAAATATAACGAGAAATTAGTACGGGTTCTGGCGAAGCCAGAGTTGGTACCATTCTTGCATATTCGAAGAATGTGGTCGTATATTCACGACAATTCACATCTATCATTTTATGATTTAGGAACTTGTTAGCCATTCGTTCCTTTTCATAAGGAGGACAAAATTTCCTTTCTACCATTTCTTTGAATTTTTCCCAGTTCATGGCATAAGCCATGCCACTTCCTTTTGCCTGAAGAATTGTATTCCACCATTCTAAGGCTTCTTCCTTAAAGAGGTTTGATGCATACATCACCTTATCTTCTTCGGCACATTTGCTGATTGTAAGAACAGCTTCCGTCTTTTCCAACCATCGCAGAGCAGCCGTGGCTCCTTCACTGCCGGCGAACTCAGTTGGTTTACAGGCTAGAAATTCTTTGTAGGTACACCCGAAAGTCATCGCCTTCTTTTTCTTGGGAAATGGAGTTTTGATAATATCATCATTACCTCCATTGACACTATGGCTAAAACCATTGTCACGAGTATGCTTGCTACTCACAACTTTGGTAGGTTCTACGGGATTTTTAACAGCTTTAATTATTAAAGGTAAAGCATTAGCTATTCCTTGAGCTATTAGATTTTATATAGCATTTTTATCTAAAGGATTTTCATTATTAGCATGAACTTCTGGATTATGTGGTACTTCATTCGACATCTGAATTGCAAACATTTTTACTTATTAATATCACAGAATAATTAGAAGAAAACAATACTTCCAGGATATTATATGTGCATATCGACATATATATATATTCATATATATAACACATATGTAAATTTGTATCAGTTTCCTAACTTTTAAGTTTAAGTTTAGGTATTAAAAGAACACCTAAATAGCTTAAACAAGTGGCTCTGATACCACCTTCTGTCACGACCCCCGACCCACCCTGGACGGAATCAGAAGTCGTGAACAGTCCAGTGGTACCGGTGATAAATTTTATAAAACATTGCAGCGGAAATTTCATCAGGACCGTAAGTTAGGAAAAATATCAGAGTTTAGAAACACCGGATTTTATTTATTAAATCGATGGGGTAAACCCATGTTTTATAAAGGTAGCTTTAATAAGATAAATTTGTTTACATAAAACAATATTTCTTAATTTGATTTAATTTAATAAAATAAGCCACTTCTTGAAGCCTTTCAGTGTCGTATCCAGCTCTTATTCCAATCTACTGTAATTACCTGAAAAATGTTTGAAAAAGGTTTTGTCAGCGAAAATGCTGAGTGAATTCATTCCATTTTTATAAAATATATTGTTATACCTTACAGTATTAAGGTTTTTATATCGGTTTATATTTACCCAACTTAATCAGTATTTACCACATGGTGGCAGTTCCGATGTGACAGTAATCATATCACTCATTGGATCAATTTCATCCAATAGTGAATTTATCAAGTAATTATATTTTACTATTATCCAATTTATCTGTCAATAGGCGATTCCTGTGACTTTAATCATATCATTGTTGATCATTCTTTCAACTAATGATTCTGGCCATATTACTGTTGATCATTCTTTCAACTAGTGATTCTATAATTCTGGTCATATCACTGTTGATCATTCTTTCAAGTAGTGATTCTATAACACTGTTGATCATTCTCTCAACTAGTGCTTTTGGTCATGTCATTGTTGATCATTCTCTCAACTAATGACTCCGGACTTAATTGTGTCCCGTGACATTTCTTTGTCAAATATTTTACTTATGGCATAAAACCATTTAATCCAGAAAATAACATATATCATTTTATGTCAACTACTATAACTTATCAAATATATAATCTTCGTATAGTAGAATATATTAGAATTGACTATTTTATTATGGTATACACCATTTAAATTTATCTCAAACATACATTAAATTAATTAATGATTTAATGTTAAAATAATATTAGTTATTGACTATAGCTAATGGGCATAATTCCCACTGTGATTGTGGTCATGCTAATATTGACTAACTTTCTGGCAAATAATAACGAGAATCAAATAATCTATAAAACCCTTCATATCGGCAGTTAATATAAAAACTTAATCACTGTAAGTATAACTGGTAAACATTTAGGATTCTGGAAAGCCTTTGTAAATATAATTGTATCACAAAAAGGTGATAAAACTATGAGAAAATAGAGTGGACTCACAAACGGTGAGAAAAGAGAAATGAACTCACATTGCAGATTTCTACGGGCAAAGCTTAGTCTACAGATAATCCTTGATATATTGCAGATTTAATTTGAGCAGAGCTTAGCCTATTGATTAGCCTTGTAACCTAGTGCATACAAACTAGGTAAGTAACTAATACAGCATTTACGATAACTCACGAGATAAAACCCTCACAACGAATGACAAAGTGCAATACTTAACAATTCAGCGGATTCAGAACGAATGACAGAGTATAGTCCGAGTTCGAACAGCACTCAAACATTCAAGTCGAAATCACGATGAATAACAAAGTATAAACTCAATTTGAGCGGCACTTAAACAATCGTTGGATAGTTTAATCGATCGGACATTGAATCGTAGCAGCGATCGAGTTAATACCCTGATTGCAGCATCAATTAGTGATTTGTGTGTGTTAATTGAGAGTATTTGGACGATATCTCCGCGCCTGAGTTGAATTTTATCGTCGAACGAACGCACAGAAGCAAGTCCCAAAGCCTGCTATTTATACCCAATTTTGCCATTTGTTACGGACCGTAACAAATATTCCTTACGGTCCGTAAGGGATACACTTTTCTTATTTTCTTGCCACGTGTGTTTGGAGTGCAGGTGAGTCGACGTTTCGATTAAATTTGATTTTTATAATAAGTTATAAGGATAATCATCGAGTAGGGAATGCCCCCCTGAGTTTTAGGGGCCCTGATCCTGATTCTGATTGTTCTGAAATTTGTAGGTTTTGCGTAGAATCACTTGGGTGTCTCAATTAGGGTTTCCTATTGAATAAAATAATAATATAAATAGGACTTTTAATGAGGGTTGTTACAATACCTCTGAGTGACCTTTTGACAAACCCGAAGCTTTGTAACTGTTAATTTTGCTCACTAGAATGCACGATATAAATTTCATAAAGTTTCGTAATCGTATGAGAAAGTAATGATCAAATTCATGTACGAGGGGTTAAAGTGTTAACGTTGAAAGTTATGACTTTTCGGGTTAACCGGAAGTGACCAGGGACTTGGCAAAGTGGGTATAAGTCCTAAAACGCTTGTGGGTAAATACTAAGGGGTCAAAATGCAAAGAATAAGATTAGTTGACCTTTCGTGAAGCCAAGGGACAAGATGCAAAAACAAGAAAATGTTAAATCTGATTTCAAGGCCCATGCGGGCCGCGTAAAGATAGGTTCACCTTTACGCGGGCCGCGTCAGACGCCCAGTTGCAGAAAAAATAGGCAGCAGCCTGTTAAGCCTTCAAACCGACTTAAATTCGATTCTCCTCATCTTTCTTGACCCCTAAACACCCCCTAAACATCTAGGGACACTTGTTAATGATTTGTGGTCAGTTGTAGACCTATGTGTCAACATTTTGTGGTGTTTAAAACACTATATAATGGCCATGAGTTGCAACTTTGCAATCACACCTTCATCTGCATTTTTGGATCACTTCTGGAGCCAAGGACTTCTCCCAAGTGATCACATTTCGTGCATAGGACTTTGGTAAGTCTGCTTGTAACACCCCGAAAACGGCTTTGGTAATCAAACCACGTTAATAGTAAAGTCGGGTAAAATACCGTTAGTGGTAAAATTTACCCGGTAAATATTAGGATTTAAATAATTAATCCTAATAATAAATAAAAAGTGAATAAAAGCTTTTAAGAAATAGAAGCTTAGAAGGCCCGAGTTAACGGGACCTAAAATAAACTTAGTCATAAATATTCCTGAACCCGCCTAGTTAACTAGGAATATTAAACCTAGTTAATAAGTGGGAATATTATTGAAAATAATCAGGTTGTGATCTAATTAATAACTAACCAAACACGAGGGACCAAAGCCGGGTAACTTGAAATGGGAATTATAAACTTAAAAATAAAACACAAAAACACACACACAAGAGTGTGTGCGTGCGTGAGAATGGCCAGGAGAAGCTCTTAGAGAGCTCAAACCCTAATCAACACAATTTCATCAAATTGAAGGGGTAAATCAAGTCCAAATCAAAATCCGAGTATGAATTAGTGATCTCCATTGAAAAAGGAGTCACGAGGTATGTAAATTTCTTGGAAAATCTCTAGTTGAAATTCTGAGCAAACCTAGAGAATTCGAATCTAAGCTTGCATGTATGTTGTTTGGATGAAATTAGGGATGAAACTATGTCTAGTAGTAAACCCTAGCCATGTAATTGTTGAATTGATGTTCATTGTTGTGAATTCATAATCATACACTCATGTGTCAAGTGGGTTTTGATTATGTAGAAAAGATGATAATATAGTTGTGTTAGAAATCATCATAAGTGATAGTAGATGCAAGATACTTGAACAAATTGCAAGTTTGAGTATTTGACCATACATGATAATGGTTGAATCTTGATGTTAATCTTGGTAAAAATGACTAATTATGAACTAGTTAGCAAATGTGTAGAATCATGCCCATTAGGTGTTTGTTACAATGCCTAAATGAGAACTAAGTGTTGATAATGTGCCTAATTGAGTCTTGTGAACTTGATAGTGCAATCATATGTGTTAATTGGTGATTTGACTTTTAAATAGTCAAACCGACCATTAATAAGATCGAATGGTATTTGTGATAGAAAATATGTAAGATGGAATAGTCATAATTAATGATGACTAATATAACCGTCTTACGAATTATGATGATAGTTTGACGCTTGACAAGCTAGGTGGAGGCTTGGAAAGGAAGCGGGCCAAACGAAGCAAGAATGGCGGAAAAGCATAATTCGGATGCAAGGTAAGTATAGCTTACACTAGTCTTAAATTGTGGAATGTTTTCTTGTCATATAAATTATGAATGAGATATCTAAACAATTGAAATATGATGTTCCGTCGTGTAGTCGAACGGAACAAGAAAATCAAAGATGATAGAAACCATAATAATGGTTAAAAAGAAGTAAATCGATAAATTGGTCATATTATGTCGAAAGAAATACACGGTTTATATTTAAAATTTCCGTACGGTGTTAAACGGGAAGAGTCATGTAGAGGAGATGAAAATAAATATCATTTCGCAAAGTTAAATGGTCATTTCGGCCAAACGGGTCAAAAGGTGTAGACAACACCTTTTGACTATATAGACTAATGATTCTTTTGTCGAGTCATATGCTTACAGGAATAGATATCCAATGGATATTCGCATCGTTCTTAATTAGCGAATATAAAGCAAGGTATTAAAATCGGGTCTATTTGTTGATCCGAGCCAGGTACGCTTATTTATGATGTATGTAAAAGTGCTAATTTGGTCGAATAATTGGTGATAGCCCTTCATTGTAAAAGAAGGACCAAAATCGACCAAAACGCCCTTGTAGGCTAAATTGAACAAACAACTCTTAGAGGTTGTTTGGAAAGGAGTCTTATGATTAAACAAAAGTTTAGAACGAGTACGGGTAGTGAAAGATGTAATTCTTGGGCCATAAGACTCCATATGAGTCTTTGCCGTAAAATGATAGTTCAAGAAGTATAAATTCGGAACACATAGATATCTACTTTAAATCCAACACACATTTAGGTCGTGATGGAAGAGTACTAGATAAGAGATATAGGTTACAACGCTAGTTTAGAATGAAAGCGAAATTGAGCTTAAAAGTGCTTAAAATATCCTTAACGGGTCAAAATAAGCATACTAGTGAAAACGGGTTTAATTTGTGTAATAAACCTATGATTAGAACCTAATATGGTATATCACAATTATTTGATGAAGTGTATGAAATATAGGAATCAAATAAATACGTTTGTTTGATAAAATGCATAACCGGGTCAAAGTTTGGTATAAAGGGTGATAAGCCGAAGACTTAGAAGTCTTGAATTTTATCAAGCCGGATGTCGGATTTTAACTCCATATGATGGAGAATCAAATTACAAACATGTAGGAAGAAACGGTAGGTCAAACGGATAAGCGGTTTGAAAGATACGAAGGATTTCGTGTCAAATTACGGCAAAATGGAAAGGTGGGATGCAGGTGCCACCGTAAATTACGATGCCACCGTAATTTACGGTGGACCTGAAATGGTTTACGGTGAAACACTCCTGATTTACGGTGGAAACAAATCAAAACAAGGACCACCGTAAATTACGGTGTCCACCGTAATTTACGGTGGACCTTGTACAAAAATGTATTTTTTGATCAGTTTTGTTTTCCGGACTCGTTTAGATGCGTTTTACATACCGTATGACTAAAGTATTTCATGTTTATGAAACGTAGGTACTTTTTGGGATGCCGGAAGACGATCAAGCTCAGCGAAGAACCGAACACGATAAAGATACACGCTTCCGCACATTGCAACGTTGTAGATTTTAATCAACGAATTCGATCACGTTTTGTAGAATAACCTATGATTTGTAAAAGTTTTAATTAACCCGTATTTTTATAGCATGTGTAGTCTTAACTACACATCTAATTGTTGGTATTTACATTTAAAATAACTAGGGTGTTACACTGCTAAACCTTCCTTAGTTAAGTTTTAGCTTAGTTATAGCTTAAAAGTCAAACCGTCGTAATTAACGGTTGACTTTAAGATTAATCACTAATGGTCCAGTGATTAGTCGAATCAAAGGTAGTTATAAGTTGGTAATTATGTGGGTAATAAACCCTCAAAAGGGTTCCCCCTGATTCCCACTCTAACTAGGTCAAATGTCGGGTCAAACTTGTATTTAAAAAGTCAACAGAATGGTTAAGTTCTAATTTATGCATGATTAGCAATGTAGAACACATACAACCTGTTTGATCATTAATATAACTTGGTAATTAGTGTAAGAACATGTCTAAACATGTTCAACCCGACAATTTACTGTTTAGACCCGGTTCGGAACCGAAAGACGCAAAGCTTTGACTTTTGCTTTGACTTCAGTTCTGACCCGTTTTGGTATGCTTTAGAAATACCTTAGAGCTTCATTTGGACCAGGTTACATGCTAGTATAACCCTCTGTGATTATACACCATGGTTCATTAGTTAACCGATTAATACGCATGATTCCGTTAATTGCTCATATGTTGACCATTATGCCCTTATTACCTTAAAACGTGATTTTTGGAAATGTAAAAGAGTAGAAACCTTACATACTGATATATAAACTTGTATGCAAAATTTGACATCAGTTTGAGGTGTAGATTAAGAGTTATAGTCATTAGCGTAAAATGAAAGCTTTATGATTAATAAAACGGCGTAATTAGCGTATAGCCTAGTTAAGCATACTTTTTGATATCAAACTTATTACCCACTGATATAATATATTATTTTGGGATTTTTAAAGATTTTTAATTAATTTTAGGCTGAGCATAACTCATAGTCGTAGGCTTAATCCGGAAATTGTCGGTTTTGCCCTCACGGGCTATAAAATGAGTTTTACATATCTAAACGACTCCAAACCTTTTTCTACTGATCACATATGATAAATAAATTATTTTAAGCCTTCTGGAAATATAAAAATATCAGATTTATGTATCGAACCCGGAAATGACTTCTAATCGCCTTTTATGCGTTTTTAACGCATAGTATGTACTAAAACTATTTTTAAACATACAAGGGTGATACCTACTGATATTTGAGGCAAATTATAATATTTTAACAGTAAGCAAAGGTTGATAAACTCAGACGTCAGTTTTGGGTTTTTCGGCTTATGTGAAATTACCAAAATACCCCTACGGGGCATAGTTTGTGATTAAATTCATTTCGGGCATAATGAAAGACATCTTACTGATGTCACAACATATATGAAGCATATTAACTTAGAAAACCTGTAAATGGCTCTCATCACTACCCGTTACGCTTATTACGCGTTCGGTTTATGTAACTAGTTTACATAAACTAGCCTAAACGGATCAAACCTTAACGGTTTTATCTCAAAATCCAGAATGTGCATGAAGGACCCATATTAAGCAAGTCTCTGAACTTGTTGGGTCTAAATCACATTCTATCCGGTCTTCGCCTAATCGTGCGTTTGAACCGTATATTTCTCTAAGACTAACCGGTCTAAGCTTAGGCTTAATTAAAGACCCGTTAGCATTCTAATTGGTTATTTATACCATCATTCCAGACTAGAGCCTTCCGGTAAATTGTACCTATGCTTACTTAAGTGAATACGGCTGAGTTATTAATTCTTGCTATTTAAGACAGGAGCTAGCTCAGGTAAATACTCTTAACTTATTTTCCCTATACGGGCTTGGAATACGGTATAATGATACCGCTTGGTCGGGTATTGAATGTTTAATCAGATTGTGATTAAATTATTGAGGTAACCCGGTTTAATCTGTATTGTTTGAAATAAAAGCCTTTAGGGGTTAATGACCATGTCCCGGATATCCCTGACATCATTGTATTATAAAATGGCCACGTCTTAAGCACGGGGTGTAGGCATACACCTGACAGTTTCTTAAGTAATAACGGTATCTCACTTCCATGTGGGCCTATACTTGTGGTGTGTCTGTTAATCTGACTCGGTTTCTACATCGGGCCCTGAACGTATAACGAACATGTAAATCTGTATACAAGGTTATAACTATAATTGTTCCAAGTTAAAAAGGTTAATTTTGCCTCTGTGCATTTTAATCAAGTTATAAAAGATTAATTTTGCCTCTGTGCATTTTAATCAAAGTGTCAAAATAATTTGTGCCTGGTGCAACTAAATCAATTTTCTTAAACTCTTTTCAAATGAGTCAGTTGAGTGTATTTACCAGTGAAAACTGACGTATTTTCAAAAGTCTAAGTGACAGGTACAAGTACGTAATAGGCTGGAAGCTGCTCAGGACGTTAATAAGGAATCTCGCAAGTTCTAGGCGTATAAAGTCTGTTGAACAATATTTATGTTTTAAGATCCGCCTGTGGATCCTTTACTTTCCATTGTAATACTTGATATTACTTTATATTCGGATTGTAATATATTTATCTTTTGCTTCCACTGTGCATTTATATATTGTGTTGTTTGACTATCATGTTGCCAACCACATCACGATACTCCCCACCGGGCCCACCGGTGACACGTGGAAAGTCGGGGTGTGACAACTCGAAACTTAACCAAGAACCTGCACATAATCTATTGAGCCATGCGTTTGTGTGAAGATTTTCCCAGTGCGAATACCAGCTGGTGGAGTAGTTGTCAACTCAAAACATGGAGCCATGCAACATTTTTCATATCGTAAGAAAGTAGTACCCCAATGGGATCCCGGAACAGATGTCGTAACAGAGCTTTTCTTTGTTCATCCCCAATCGAGTACTATGTGGCATGCATTCTCGCACATGCTGTTGATCAACGTGACGTATAAATAAACATCTACAATATGCCATTTGGCCAGGTTGTGGGTTTGACTTCGACCAACAAGTCTTTTTGTATCGTGCATGTCGTTATTTGTAAAGAACGCAGGGATAACTTCGTATGGGTGCTTGAAACGATCAACTCAATGTTGAATAAATGTATGGAGCTACGTGTGATTGTAATGGATAGTAAGCTATCCCTAATGAACGGGTGTGCTAAAGTGTTCCCGAACATCTCTAGGTATCTATGCATGTTTAACATCCAACATAATATCTTTAAACAATGAAAGAAAGACTTCAATAACAAAGATTGGCTGAAATTTCTGTTGTTCTACAGGACATTGTGTGAGTTTCCTTCAGAACCGATATATGATTACAACTTGCGCAAATTGTATAAGTGACTCGTGGCTTGCAACCGTTTAAGTAAGTTTGTCTTCAATAAATGACTCACACCTTCCATTATATTTACACACATGTACATTTAATTTATTATTTTACTTTTGCAGGGGTCTTTAACTATGTGTACAATAACTGGTTTAAAGACTATAAAGAAATGTTCGTTTTTGCGTGGACTAATAAGAGTCATAACTTTGGTCAGCATACCACCAACAGAGTTGAAAGCCAGCATGCTAATTTGAAGAGATACGTTCGAGATAGGAGCTTGTTGAATCGAATAGTGGGATATGTCATGGATATAGTTCTAACATAGTTCGGAGAAATACAAAAGAGTTTACAAGAAAGCATCAAAGAAAAACAATGAACAACCACAGACTACCATTGTTTGACAACCTACGTGGAAAGGTTTCCTATAAAGCACTTGACTTGCTGGAAGGAGAGCTATTTAGGAAGCTAGAGGTGTTGCAGAAACTTCATACATCATGTGGTTGCCAGATGCGGATTTGCTGTGGGTTGTCGTTTGCTTGTCGGCTGCAAAAGTACGTACGTACAGGTAATAAATCTTAAACCTACAAACCTTTTGTGATTTAGAACGATTCATGCAGCTTAAACAATGTATTGATTTAACTGTGTAGAGCGTAAGTTACAATTTGAAGACGTAGATGTATTCTAGTGTAAGCTTAACTTACTACCGTGTAAACTGATAGTTGAGGAGGTCGATGTGGCAGAAGAGCTCAATATGGATGAAGAGGTCTTGAGACCCTCGGTGAGACTGTTAGATCCCATGAGTTTGTTCCGATTGATTCACTGTGAGATCGCCTTTTGAGTTATCGTATATGTTGAGCTACAGAGATTCTCATCGAGTTTTTGTCGTTGTTGTAGTTTCATCCTCTTCGGTCCGACCAGCCTGCGGAGGCACAACACCAGGAGCACCCCCATCTTGAAGAGGTTTCTTTCCGCCTAGCCGGTGGGAAGCGTGCTATGACGCTTGCAGATATTGCGTTCTGTTGTGGCTTGTACATGGAGGATGAGATCGCAAGGATATATATTTATCAGTTTGTCAGTTTCAAGACGTCAAAGCGATTGTGGGATGCATTGAAGACAAGAGGTCTAGGAAATGAAAAGTCACGTCAATTACGACATGATTTACTCAAAAAGGAGTTTGATGGTTTCACTTGTATGGAAAATGAATCTTTGGGAGATATGACAAGTCGATTTCATCACTTGCTGACTGAATTGAGCAATTATGAGGTAGTAACAACTCCAACACAGGTTGTCACAAAGTTTGCCGATGCACTGCCACCTCACTGGAATAGTTTCTTGGTAATCCTGAAATACAATGGCACATTGGCTATGACAAACATCAATGATTTCGCTCAGCTCTTGGAGAACAAAGATCAGGAAGAAATCCTAAAGGCAAAAAGGGTTCCAGTGCGACAAAATACTGATATGTATTATGGAACTCCTAGCACTTCTACAATACAAGTGCGACATAATCCTGATATGTATTATGGAACTCCTAGTACTTCTGCAAGACCTGTTTCACATGCTCCACTTCAGACGGCGTTTGTCACAAGCACAGATTTGTATGGCAATCAGATACAAGTTCCTATAAAGCCAGCTCCAACAACAGATATGTATGGATATCCACTTCCACCTTCCTCAATACCAAAGGTTGTTGCACCAACCATAGATTTGTACGGCAATCCACTACCTGTGCAACAGCAAGCCTGTTATGGTAGCACGTCATCAGCTGGTCAACCATCTAATACAGTACGACTGGACACATCAAGTTTCTCCAAAGTTAGCATTGAAGTAGCTAAGGATCACATGGAGATATTGAACACATTGGTGAGTGCGTATTGTGGGTTGATAGCAGGTCAGATCGGGAACATCAATCTGACTCAAGAAGATTACCAGCAGATAGATAAAGAGGAGATGGATATGATGGACATCAAATGGGCTTTCGCCAGTGCTGTAAGGCGAGCTAAAGACTTCATGGAACGGACGGGTCGAACCAGCTTGGAAAGCAAGAAAGACACCAAGTATGGGTTCGATAAGCAGTCTGTTAAGTGCTTTAACTGTGGCGAACGTGGTCACTTCAAGAGGGAATGCACAAAGCCAGCTCAGCATGGGAGCCAGAATCCTTTCAGAGGTCAAGGAGGCAACCAACAGAATCAGAATCAACCCAGGAATGATGATTGAGCCTTGGTCCCTGCAAACAATCAAGCAGGACCATCGAACACCAATCAAGCTCTTATGGTGCAAATAGATGAAAGTTGCGACTGGTCAATGCAATTAGGCATTGGTGATCAGGGAGGAGCAGCTTGTTTTGCTGAAGCTGCTAAGGATTTGAAACACGGCAGTGGTGGAGAATCTTCCACCAGTGGTGGTGAATCTTCAGATGAAGAGAGTTCTGGTGATTCAAGGAGTTCAGATGAGGAAACCTCAACCTCAGGCGATGACAATGTATCTAGTGGGAGAATTGATGAAGATATCGATGAATTGTTAGGAGAAGCTGCAGCAAGGAATGATAGAAGATCTATTCTGGTGGATCAAGCTGTTTATTCTTCTTCTACTCCTCTTTCAGCCTTTATGGCTAATGGCAGCAGTTCATCAAGCCAGGTATGTGTCGATGAACCAAATGTTGTTAATTGTGATAATTGTGCTAGCTTAAGTGTTAAATGTGCCGATTTGGATGCTAATATGTCTGAGTTGCAAAGCAAACATGATGCTTTAAAAGCTGAATTGTTTGACTTGCAAAACAAACATGTTTCTTTAGATGCTAAGTGGTGTGATTTGCAAAGCAAACATGAGGATTTGCAAAACAAATTTGAATTGACAAATATGCACAATCAAAAGTTGATAGTAGATCTTTCAAAATGCAAAGAGGCTAACATGTTTTATGAAAACCATGAAAAGGAATTTAAAATGATGGTTGAAACTTTAAGAAAAGATAAAACCGAACTGACAAAAATGGTTTCAAGAAAACAAACTGACATAAACCTTTATATCAATCGTCTTGAAAGCATGCAAAAAGAGTTAGCCTGCACAAAGTGTGAAAGTGAGGCGATCCGGCTTAAACTAGACAGTTATTCTAACTCTAGATATGTGCTGGATCACATCATTGGCACACAAAAAGAGAAAAAGGATGTCACGTGCATTGGATATAAGAAATGTCCACCACTTGTTAGACAAAATTATGATGCATTGCCTGATGAGGAGTATAGAACTCATTATGAAGAATCTGTTCCTTTAGACATTGAGGAATTTGCAACGGGACTTGGATACAAACCGGAGGTATCATCAGATTCGGATGTGTCAGCAGATACATTTGTAACTGCTGAACAAAATGAGGATCCTCCAATCATTGTTGAGGATACTGATTCTTCAGATGATGAATCTAATGATACTGACTCAGCACAGTCAAATGTGGTAATCAAAGAAGAGGACATACCTCTCGAGAATCATATTCTGTGTGATCCTCCCGCAAAACCTGCTACGACTGTTCTGACCAAGTCCACATCCACTTCCTCACAAGTGTCTGAGAGTGTGAATTTGCTGTACACTCTTGTTGGTGATGATAAAATATATTCTGACAAAGATTTTCCTATTAAGAATGTTAATCAATCTTTAATTAGTAAAATTTTTGAAGATTCAACAAGTAAGTTCTTAGGAGAGACAGGATCACACGTTGTGGTAACACAGTGTCCTCCTATTCCAAGAGCTGAAATTCGCAAACAAAATGGAAATCAAAGATTACCAACTGAGAAAGTTCAGCAAAATCGCACCAAACCTAAAAGTAACTCACCGATTCAATGGTAAAAGAAACAGACCAAGAAAAGGGACAAGAAAGTGAACTTTGTGAAATCGAAGGGAACAGATAAACTTGAAACATTTTCCAATAAATCTAACTTAGATCATGGCATTCAAGTTAATTCTTTGAAAAGAAACGAACCAAACAGTTCAAAACCTAGTACCTTGGGATCACAAAGTTCATCGACAAGACAATCACATGATACTACGGGGTTTGTAGAACGTAGATCATGTTTTTCATGTGGCACAATTGGACATATCATTCGAAATTGTCCATGTCTTCATAAAAAGCCAAAGTTGATGATCCCCGTGACCAAATTGACCGAAAGCGATCTGTTTCATCAAAACCAGATCCCCGTCTAGTAAAAGAAAGGGAAAAGAAACAGAAACGTCAACAGGTCAAGAAAATTGAAAAAGCGATTAAAACCGACGTGGTTAACAAAACATCTGTTTCTGTCAAACCAGACAATTCAAAAACTTCAGACAATCATGAAGTTAATATTTTAAAGAATAACACTGGTAAAATAAAACAGACCTGGAAACCAAAAACGGTTATTGAATCAGGGGGAACATCACAATTTCCGCAACATCGAGAAGTTCAAGTAACTTACGTTGATGAAAATGGAAGACCCAAGACCACAAAGGCTTGGGTCCCTATATCCAACTAATCATGTGAGTACATGTGCAGGGTGTTCCAGGAGGAACTTTCAGCAGTCATTGGATTGTTGATAGTGGGGCATCCAGGCACATGACAGGCGACATGAAGCTTCTCTACGACGTTAAATCTATTAGAGGAGGTTTTGTTGCTTTTACTGGAGATAAAGGCGGATATATTACTGGAGAAGGAATGGTATCCAACGGGGTTGTAAGTTTTGACAAGATCAACTTTGTACAACAGCTTGATCACAATCTTCTCAGCGTTTCACAAATCTGTGATAAACAGTTTTCAGTACACTTTGATGCAAATGGATGTTACGTGCTGAAACCCGGCTTCAAGATTCCAAAAGAATGGATTCTCTTATCTGCTCCAAGGATAAATGATTTGTATGTCTTTGATATGAGCCAAGCTATTACGACGATGGCACAAGCTACTTGTTTCATTACAAAAGCCACGGAAAAAGACTCTATCTCTTGGCACAGACGTATAGGTCACATTCACTTACGCAAAATGAATCATTTGGTGATGAATGAATTAGTGAATGGTGTTCTTCTTAAAAATTTCCATCTTCAAGACGTCTGTGTTTCATGCCAAAAAGGAAAGTAAACTAAGAAGCGACATCTGACAAAGAAGATCAACACAGTGGCAGTTCCTCTTGAACGTTTGCACATGGATTTGTTCGGTCCTGTCAAGCACAAAAGCATCAGGAATGATCAATACTGCCTCGTAATAACTGATGATTATTCAAGATTTTCTTGGGTGGCGTTTATGGCTCACAAGAGTGCAACTTTCGGTATTATCAAAAACTTGATCATTCAGATTGAGAATTTGTATAAGTTGAAGGTTAGACGGATACGCAGCGACAATGGTACTGAATTTAAAAATCAAGCCATGGCGGAGTTTTGCACATCAAAAGGTATTCTTCACGAATTTAGTGCGGCTTATACTCCTCAACAGAACGGCGTCGCTGAACGTAAGAACCGTACATTGATCGAGACTGCTAGGACTATGTTGGTAGAGTCGCAGTTGCCCATTCCATTCTGGATTGAAGCTGTGGCCTCCGCATGTTACACGATGAATCGAGTCCTTACAGTAAAAAGGCACAACAAGACCTGCTTCGAGCTTCTTTAGAAACGGAAACCAGATTTTTCATATCTTGAACCGTTTGGAGCTCCTTGCACAATGATCGATCCTAATGGAAAGTTTGGGGCAAAAGCTATTGAAGGTCACTTTCTTGGTTATGCCACCCCTAACTTAAGAGTCTGGAATCTAGAGACTAAAAGGGTTGAAGAATGGTCTGAGGTCAGAGTACAAAGGCACACATTGCCAGTCAGATGTCCTGGTTAACCATGGATGTTTGAGTACGATGACTTTTTCAATTCGATCAATGTTGAAGCAGTTGAAGAAACTGCTGCGGCAAGGATGTTTTTCGAGAGTGACAACGCAACAGATTCACCGTTGGTTCGTCCAATTGTTGTCAATCAAGAGCCATCTTCAGTGAACAATAATGCTCTCGACAATGAGGATTTTCATGATGCAACCGAACTGAACGAATCTTCAGAGGATGAAGAATTTCTAGATGCAGATCAAGAAGCTCCTACATCAGCTGTTCATGGTACTTCAGAGGCTACACCTCCAGTGGACGCCCCTATAACAGCTGAAGCTTCTACATCATCCTCTTCGTCAGTTCCGGGTATTGAATTAGTTGTTGATCTCAATTTCAACAATCTGGGTACAAACATTCCAGTTCCCGAAAACCCTGAAACAAGAATTCACAATACCCATCCTCAACGAAACATCATCGGTAATGTACAAAGTGGCATACAAACAAGAAACATGTTGCGCAACAACAACAACGCAGGCTTGTATGCGGCGATTCGAGAATCTGGTCAACAAAACGTTTGGTCTTTCGCATGTTATGTCTCACAGGAAGAGCCAAGAACTTGGAAAGATGCTTTGAAAGATAACTCTTGGGTTGAAGATATGTAGGAAGAACTGCAACAATTCCAGAAACTTGGTGTCTGGAAGCTCGTAGAGAAACCTGCTGGTTATAAGAAGATTGGTACCCGTTGGGTGTATAAATGCAAAAAGGACTACCGTGGAATCGTTATTCGCAACAAAGCTAGATTGGTCGTTCAAGGTTTTCGTCAGATTGAAGGTATAGACTACAACGAAGTGTATGCACCTGTTGCACGTCTGGAAGCAATTCGGATCTTTCTGGCTTATGCCTCATTCAAAGGATTCAAGGTTTACTAGATGGACGTCAAAAGTGCATTCTTACATGGTCTAGTCGAAGAAGAGGTGTATGTTAAACAGCCTCCAGGTTTTGAAGATCCTATTCATCCCGATCGGGTTTGGTTGCTGAACAAAGCTCTCTATGGTCTACATCAAGCATCGCGAGCTTGGTACGCAACCTTATCTAATTATCTGCTGGAGAATGGATTTCGCAGAGGTCTTATCGATTGCACTCTCTTCATAAAAGAACAAGATGGAGATCTTCTACTGGTTCAGGTATATGTGGATGATATTATATTTGGCTCTACTAACAATGTTATGTTTAGGGATTTCGAGCGTGTAATGCAGGATAAATTCGAGATGAGCGCTATGGGGGAGATGACTTTCTTTTTGGGCTTGCAAGTGCAACAAACGAGGTCTGGGATTTTCATCCATCAGACTAAGTATGTCCAAGACATCTTGAGCCGATTCCAGATGTCTGATACATCGCCCATTGGTACCCCACAGCAGCAAAATCATGGAATTAATCCAGACTTGAAGAGTGAAGTTCTTAGCTCTTCATACTACCGCGCGATGATTGGATCCCTTATGTACCTCACAACATAAAGACCAGATATAATGTATCCAACATGCCTGCTAGCCAGATATCAAGTGAACCCGAAGGCTTCACATCTTGCAGCTGTAAAAAGGATTTTTCGTTATTTGATGGGTTGCCCAGACACCGGTCTATGGTACCCTAAGGATGATAACTTTGAATTAGTCGCTTTCAGTGATTCTGATTTTGGCGGATGCAAAATCGACGGCAAATCCACAACGGCTGGATGCCAGTTTTTAGGAAATCGCCTCGTAACATGGCAGTGCAAGAAGCAGACTTGTGTCGCTACATCAACTTGTGAAGCTGAATACATTGCTGCCTCAAGTTGTTGCTCCCAAGTCCTGTGGATACAACAGCAAATGCGTGATTACGGTTTTGAATTCCTAACTACTCCTATTTATGTCGATAATTCTGCTGCCTTATCTATCACTAAAAATCCTGTACAGCATTCAAAGACTAAGCACATCGAAATTAAGTATCACTTCATATGTGATTTCTTGGATAAAAGGCTAATCGATGTTGCTTACGTCCACACTGATGATCAACGTGCCGACCTTTTTACCAAAGCATTTGATAAATCAAGATTTGACTTTTTATTATTGGTAAACGGCATTAAGGTCAAATAAGAATTATCCACATCGGAAAATCGTTTTTGTAAATATCTTTGTGTTTTTAAATTATTGTAAGTTTGTTGATTTTAGGGGGAGTAATTCCAAATTTGAAAATTCAAAAACATCGAAAAATTTCAAAACCCAAAAATAATAGAAAAACAAAAATGAGTTTCCTGGCGAGCAAAAGAGAAAATGATAGTACATCAGTGGTCTGTCTAAACCTTTTTTGTGACAACTCGAAATTTAGAACCTTTCGTTGTATCTTGACGTAACATGCTTGAACGTTTTGTGACTAATTGACTTGTTGGTTTGATGAATGATATAAGTGAACATCCTATGTGATTATGTGTTATATTTGTATGTATGCGTGCATTATATGAACCGAGACACAAGGACCCGAATCGAGACCATGCGGTCTCGAGTGAACAGTGTGACAGTGGGCCGGTTGGGCCATGTTCCTCCTCACCCCACTCGAAAACCCACTAGGGTGAACCAACTTAGAGCTAGTATATATATCATGCTCCTAGCCAACTTTGCCATTCTTTGGGCAACCCACACTCACTCTCACACATACTCTCCTACATTCTCTCTCTCTAAAACCCTAGAGGCACAAGTCTCCTCTCCTCTCCTTTCGGATTCAACCGGTGACAACACAAGAGCTCTCGGTTCAAGCTTAAGATCTCCCTTGAAAACCTAACCGGTTAGTGATTCATGCCATGTATTGTATTCGGTTGATGATGGTGTGTAATATTTCGGTTGGTGATGTGTGATGAAGATACCTGATAATGTGTTTGCTTGTTAAAGTTTTATGCATGGTTAAAGTGTTTGATCGGTTTGATGAGTTCTTGTTTGCTATTTATATATGCTTGGTTCCAAATACATAAAATGAACAAATATTCTCTTTTGTAGAAAGCATGAATGTGGTATGATAAATGTCTTGTTAAGATAAGCTTGAATGATAAGAATGATAGTTAGAAGATTTGTTATGATCATCCGATTTATGAAGTTACGGAACAAACGTTTTGTTTGCAAGATGATCTTGATATCTAGTTTAGGTATTATGATTCTTGTCCGTAAAATGCAAGAGTTTATATAGGATGAACATATGATGAAAAGGTGTTGAATGAGGATATGAATATTTGAATATGTGTTGAATGTGTTTGAATATGATATGAACATGCTATGAACATTTGAAAAATACTTGTTTGATCCATTTTAGTGAATTGTTAGACAAGAAAACATGTTTAAATGGATAGTACACATTGTTGCATGAAATCAAAATCTCATTGGCTAAGTACAATGTCGGAAATCAGCAAATGTCCCAGCCGAGACCTTCAGTCTCGACTCGAGATCATCACATGACAACTCGAGACCGTAGATTGCGACACAGATTGCGAGTCGAGAACCCCTAGTCTCGACTCGAGACCATGCAACATCAACACAAAAACGACATAGAACAGGGTTACGAGTCTTGTTGCGACTCGAGACATGACCCGAGACCTCCACATTGCGACTCGAGAACTCATGGGTACAACTCGAGACCGCACAGTCTCGACTAGAGACCGCACAGTCTCGACTAGAGACCACACAGTCTCGACTCGAGACCATATACATGTGCACGCTGTTTGGGCTTGCACCCTATTACCGGCTTGGGTGATTGGGCCGGACTTTTGGATTTGTTTACTTGTATGCATGATACTGTTTAACTCATAGGTGTTATTGTAAACCGCCATGTTTATACGTGTATGCCATGAATAATACCTGTATGCAACTTGCTAGTATACGTGTAGAACATACGTGCACTACTTGGATACGAACCTGACTTGAATGGTATCTATGTTAGGACGTAGTTGACCACTTACAACTTGATTGACTTTTCTGTGTATCTGCCGAGCAAACCAAGGTGAGTTTACACCCTCTACAAAGCATGGGATTCCCTGGGTTGGGAATGGGGTTAAGGAATGTGGATTCCTCGTCCTCCTTGGGTAGGACAGTATCGGTTCATGAATGTAATTCCTCGTCCTCATGGACAGATAACTCGTACTAGACCAAAACTCTATCACGAAGTCCCTCCTTTTTATATCGACTTAATCGCCGGGCCAATGGCGAGCGGGTCATTAGTTAGATAGCGCTATTTAGGTTTGACAAACCTCACACCGTGCCGCAGAGGACGGGAGTGAACTAATGGACTATGGCACGTTGGTGATGATAGACACCGACGCTAAGGGCACATAAACATGACTAACGTCAGTAGTCGATATGGTAACGAGTCTAGTGTATACATGGGGTAGCCCCCACGGCCGAAATGCCAGATAACTAACATGGGGTAGCCCCCACGGCCGAAACGCCAAATAACTACACGGGGTAGCCCCCACGGCTGTATTGCCAGAATAAATGGGTAAACAAATCACGTTTTCAACTATGGGGTAACCCCCACGGCAGGATGCCAGTTAAAGGAAACTGTTTTCGGAACAACTTAAAACTGAACACCCAACAGTGAACTCACTCAACTTGTTGTTGACTCGTTACTACATGCTTTGCAGGTTATTAGGTACTTAGCTGGAGCTTGCATGGAAGAGAGTCGTTGTGGGACATGGACGGCTGTGTGCCATGTTAAACTTTGAAACAATTAAACTTATGATTTGGTTTTAAGACTTATGCTTCCGCTTGCAACTTAAACTATGTTTTGTTTGGACACCAATTGTGTTGATTGGATTTTTATAACTACTTACATGCTTGTTCAATATGATTGGTTGCTGGATCCTGGTCAGTCACGCCTCCAAGCGGTGATACTTCGCAGGTGGATTTTGGGGGGTGTGACAGATTGGTATCAGAGCCATTGGTTATAGTGAACTTGGTTTTAATAAAGGGAAAACGTTTTTGTTAAAACCAGACTATAACCTGCACGGTGCTCAACGGTCCACAACGACGCTTCACTCCACATGCAAGGCTCGACATTCTAGGTGATATGATCTGTGCATATATTGCCTACTTGTTAGTTACATAGTACATTGCTCATGGTATGCTTGGTTAGTATAACTACTGTTGCTTGAACACATGTGTACTTACTCACTTCTGTCATCGCATTTTCGCGAACCCCTCTCACTCACGTTTCTCTTGATATGAAGATCATGTCTGGACGCATTAACATGACACAAGCCCAGTTGACGGCTCTGATTAACGAACAAGTTGCTGCGGCACTTGCAGCTGCACACGCAGGAGGTATATCCTGCAGTCCGAACTCATTCTGGGATCTTTAGATCCTACTCTCGTGAACCAACCCTTGTGTTAAACTCTGTCTTTTCTTTCACCCACAATAGGTCAGCATGCTCAGCCACCCGTGTGCACTTTTAAAACTTTCATGGACTGCCGACCAACTACTTTTAGCGTCACTGAAGGAGCCGTAGGTCTCCTCCACTGGTTTGAGAAACTAGAATCTGTGTTCGAAATGTGTGAATGCCCTGAGGCGCGCAGGGTGAAGTATGCTACCGGTACTCTCGAGGGTTTAGCCCTCACATGGTGGAACGCTCAGGTTCAAATGCTGGGGTTGGTTGCTGCCAACGCCACCCCATGGGAAACTTTTAAGGAAATGATCAAGGAGGAATACTGCAGTCGCGACGACATTCATAAGCTGGAAGTCGAGTTCTTCAACCTCAAGATGACGGGGTCAGAGATTGAGGCATTTACTAAGAGATCGAATGAGCTTGCACTGCTGTGTCCTACTATGGTGGACCCTCCAATTAAACGGATTGAACTTTTT
The DNA here is from genome assembly GCA_030545235.1 of Helianthus tuberosus. Classification (NCBI taxonomy): domain Eukaryota; kingdom Viridiplantae; phylum Streptophyta; class Magnoliopsida; order Asterales; family Asteraceae; genus Helianthus; species Helianthus tuberosus. The sequence goes on from JARYGA010041560.1 coordinate 433,537, forward strand.
CTTAATGGCTTAGTGCCAGAAATCCAAAGTCATGTGACTTCAGCAAACCTCGCCACCTACCAGCAAGTTTTGCAACTGGCTCACCGTCTTACTGACCAAGCGGTGGAGCAGAACAGGTTACCAAAACGCATTGGTGTTGCAACTACTTCTGGTGCCCCTAGTGACAACAAACGGAAATGGGATGGGACTTCAAGTAAGGGTTCGACGTCTGTTCAGTCCCAGTCTCAGCAGAGAAAGATTGATGACTACAAGAGCCCTAGTCAGCAATCATCTGGTGGCCAAAGTCACGGTGGGTACAAAGGGAATCACCCCAAATGCAATAGCTGCAGCCTGCACCACAGCGAGCCATGCACAAGGGGCAACTGTCATCGGTGCAACAAGCCAGGTCACGCTGCAAAGGATTGCAGGAGCTTCTACCCCGCAAACTAGAATCGTCAACAACAGGCCCCTCAGAACCAGCGCCAGCAGCCGCAGCAGGGTGATAACAAAGGGTGCTTTCAGTGTGGAGCTGAAGACCACTTCAAGAGAGACTGTCCCCAGCTGAACAGGAACCAGAACAACAACAACAACAATAACAACAATCAGGGGAATGGTAACAATGGGAACAACAACAATGGTGCCAGGGGGCGGGCGTTCGTGATTGGCCAAGGCGAAGCAAGGAATGACCCCAATGTTGTAGCGGGTAAGTTCCTTCTCGACGACTTTTATGTTTCAGTATTATTTGATTCGGGTGTCGATACTAGCTACATGTCACTAGAAGTTAGTCAAATGCTTAAGCGTATTCCAACACCTTTGAACAACAAGCACACTGTAGAGCTAGCGAATGGTAAGAGTTTAGAAGCCACACACGTAGTCGAGGGTTGTAAACTTGTTCTTGCTAACCAGACCTTCTCTATCGACCTCATTCCTATTGTCTTGGGTAGTTTCGACGTTGTCAATGGGATGGATTGGTTATCCCGGCACCGAGCAGAGATTCTTTGCAACGAGAAGATTGTTCGTATTCCTGGTTCCAGTGGTGAACCTCTCATGATTCGTGGCGACAAGAGGAGTGCCGTTGAGAACGTCATCTCTCTCCTTAAGGCCCAAAAGTGCTTGCGAAAGGGCCACACTGCCATTTTGGCTCTCGTAACTGATACCTCGGAGAAAGAGAAGAAGATAGAAGATTTTCCAGTTGTACGCGACTATCCGGAGGTATTTCCTGAGGAATTACCTGGTCTTCCGCCTCATCGCCAAGTCGAGTTTCAGATTGAACTAGCTCCTGGAGCTGCGCCTATAGCTCGTGCACCTTATCGTTTAGCTCCATCAGAGTTGGAAGAACTCTCTACGCAACTACAAGAACTCTTGGATAAGGGTTTCATTCGTCCTAGCTCATCGCCCTGGGGAGCTCCAGTACTATTCGTGAAGAAGAAGGACGGTACCTTCAGAATGTGCATCGACTACCGGGAACTCAACAAGGTGACGGTGAAGAATCGTTATCCTCTACCACGTATTGACGACTTGTTCGACCAGCTGCAGGTGTCGAGCTACTATTCAAAGATTGATTTGAGATCGGGATATCACCAGCTGAGAGTCCGAGAGGAGGACGTCTCCAAAACAGCGTTTAGAACTCGATACGGGCACTATGAGTTTTTGGTCATGCCTTTTGGGCTGACAAACGCACCTGCGGTTTTCATGGACTTGATGAATCGAGTGTGCAAGCCTTACCTAGACAAGTTCGTTATAGTCTTCATCGACGACATCCTGATCTATTCTAAAAGTCAGGAGGAACACGAGCAGCATCTACGACTTATTCTGGAACTCCTTCGAACAGAACAGCTTTACGCAAAGTTCTCGAAATGTGACTTCTGGCTTCGAGAAGTCCATTTCCTAGGCCACGTAGTAAACAAGGATGGGATTCACATTGATCCATCCAAGGTAGACTCGATTAAGAACTGGCCTGCACCTCGTACACCAAAGGAAATTCGCCAATTCTTGGGTTTGGCAGGATACTACAGGAGGTTCATTAAGGATTTTTCTAAAATTGCACAGCCCCTCACCTCACTAACGCAAAAAGGAGTTGTTTATCGATGGGGAAATGCACCGGAGTTGGCATTTTAGCACCAAAAGGATAGACTTTGCAGCGCACGTATCCTTTCCTTGCCGGAAGGCACAGACGACTTCGTGGTCTACTACGACGCATCAATTCAGGGTCTTGGTTGTGTATTGATGCAACGAGATAAAGTTATAGCCTACGCTTCACGCCAACTCAAAGTTAATGAAAGAAACTACACTACACACGACTTAGAGCTGGGAGCTGTTGTTTTTGCACTTAAGTTATGGCGGCATTACTTGTACGGTACCAAGTGCGCCATCTACACCAACCACAGGAGCCTCGAGCATATCTTCAAGCAGAAGGAACTGAATATGCGACAACGACGATGGGTCGAACTACTGAACGACTACGAGTGCTCAATCAGGTATCACCCGGGCAAGGCCAATGTTGTGGCTGACGCCCTCAGTCGAAAGGACACTGCGCCTAAGCGCGTACGAGCTTTGCAACTCACGATCCATTCTAGTCTTCCTTCCCAAATACGAGCTGCTCAGATAGAAGCACTGAAACCAGAAAACGTCAGGGCTGAAGCCCTACGCGGCTCAAGACAACACTTAGAACGAAAGGAAGATGGTGCTTACTACGTAACAGGACGCATTTGGGTCCCGCTCTATGGCAACTTACGAGAGCTTGTGATGGATGAAGCACACAAGTCTCGCTACTCGGTACATCCTGGTTCGGATAAGATGTACCACGATATCAAAACTACGTACTGGTGGCCTAGCATGAAGGCCCACATAGCAACTTACGTCAGCAAGTGTTTGACTTGTGCGAGGGTCAAGTCTGAATACCAGAAACCCTCAGGCCTACTCCAACAACCAGAGATACCTCAATGGAAATGGGAGCAAATTTCCATGGATTTCGTTACTGGCCTGCCTAGATCCCAGCGCGGAAATGACACTATTTGGGTGATCGTGGATCGACTCACAAAGTCTGCTCACTTCTTGGCTATCAAGGAAACGGATAAGTTCTCCACTCTAGCAGACGTGTACCTCAAGGAAGTTGTTTCGAGGCACGGGGTGCCCACCTCTATTATCTCGGATCGAGATGCACGTTTTACCTTAGAACTGTGGCAAGCAATGCACAAATCCTTTGGCTCACGTTTAGATATGAGCACAGCGTATCACCCTCAGACGGACGGGCAGTCCGAGCGCACTATTCAAACCTTAGAAGACATGCTTCGTGCATGTGTAATCGACTTTGGCAACAGTTGGGAAAAGCACCTGCCACTTGTGGAATTCTCGTACAATAATAACTACCACACCAGCATTAAAGCTGCTCCGTTTGAGGCATTGTACGGACGTAAATGCCGGTCACCTCTTTGTTGGGCAGAGGTGGGAGATAGTCAGATCACTGGTCCAGAACATGTGGTAGACACAACCGAACAAATTGCTCAGATACGAAAACGCATGGCGGCAGCTCGTGACCGTCAGAAAGTCTACGCCGATAAGGGCAGGAAACCACTAGAGCTCCAGGTTGGGGAGCGGGTACTACTCAAAGTTTCACCCTGGAAGGGTGTGGTTCGTTTTGGTAAACGAGGCAAACTTAACCCACGATACGTTGGACCTTTCGAAATCGTCGAGAAAATAGGCAGGGTGGCCTACAGACTGGACTTACCAGCAGAACTCGGTGCAGTTCACAACGTTTTCCACGTGTCGAATCTGAAGAAGAGTCTGTCAGATGAGACCCACATAGTTCCTCTGAAGGAACTCACTATCGACGAGCAGTTACGATTCGTCGAGGAACCAGTTGAAATCACGGACTGGGATGTTAAGGTCCTCAAGAGCACTAGAATACCTCTCGTTCGAGTTCGTTGGAACTCACGTCGCGGCCCAGAGTTCACCTGGGAGCGCGAAGATCGGATGAAACAAAAGTATCCCCAACTGTTCGCAAACAGTACAACCACTACTGAGGCTGAAGCTACGAAATTTCGGGACGAAATTCCTGATCAACGGGGGGTGGATGTGACACCCCAGGAAAACCGGGAACACCATGCAACTTAACTAGCTTCCTCAGTGAGTGCTTACCAAATTTCGGGATGAAATTTCTTTCAACTTGGGGATGATTTGACAACTCGAAATTTAGAACCTTTCGTTGTATCTTGACGTAACATGCTTGAACGTTTTGTGACTAATTGACTTGTTGGTTTGATGAATGATATAAGTGAACATCCTATGTGATTATGTGTTATATTTGTATGTATGCGTGCATTATATGAACCGAGACACAAGGACCCGACTCGAGACCATGCGGTCTCGAGTGAACAGTATGACAGTGGGCCGGTTGGGCCATGTTCCTCCTCACCCCACTCGAAAACCCACTAGGGTGAACCAACTTAGAGCTAGTATATATATCATGCTCCTAGCCAACTTTGCCATTCTTTGGGCAACCCACACTCACTCTCACACATACTCTCCTACATTCTCTCTCTCTAAAACCCTAGAGGCACAAGTCTCCTATCCTCTCCTTTCGGATTCAACCGGTGACAACACAAGAGCTCTCGGTTCAAGCTTAAGATCTCCCTTGAAAACCTAACCGGTTAGTGATTCATGCCATGTATTGTATTCGGTTGATGATAGTGTGTAATATTTCGGTTGATGATGATGTGCGATGAAGATACTTGATAATGTGTTTGCTTGTTAAAGTTTTATGCATGATTAAAGTGTTTGATCGGTTTGATGAGTTCTTGTTTGCTATTGATATATGCTTGGTTCCAAATACATAAAATGAACAAATATTCTCTTTTGTGGAAAGCATGAATGTGGTATGATAAATGTCTTGTTAAGATAAGCTTGAATGATAAGAATGATATTTAGAAGATTTGTTATGATCATCCGATTTATGAAGTTACGGAACAAACGTTTTGTTTGCAAGATGATCTTGATATCTAGTTTAGGTATTATGATTCTTGTCCGTAAAATGCAAGAGTTTATATAGGATGAACATATGATGAAAAGGTGTTGAACGAGGATATGAATATTTGAATATGTGTTGAATGTGTTTGAATATGATATGAACATGCTATGAACATTTGAAAAATACTTGTTTGATCCATTTTAGTAAATTGTTAGACAAGAAAACATGTTTAAATGGATAGTACACATTGTTGCATGAAATCAAAATCGCATTGGCTAAGTACAATGTCAGAAATCAGCAAATGTCCCTGCCGAGACCTTCAGTCTCGACTCGAGATCATCACATGACAACTCGAGACCGTAGATTGCGACACAGATAGCGAGTCGAGAACCCCTAGTCTCGACTCGAGACCATGCAACATCAACACAAAAACGGCATAACTCGAGAACAGGGTTACGAGTCTTGTTGCGACTCGAGACATGACCCGAGACCTCCACATTGCGACTCGAGAACTCATGGGTACAACTCGAGACCGCACAGTCTCGACTCGAGACCATATACATGTGCACGCTGTTTGGGCTTGCACCATATTACGGGCTTAGGTGATTGGGCCGGACTTTTGGATTTGTTTACTTGTATGCATGATACTGTTTAACTCATAGGTGTTATTGTAAACCGCCATGTTTATACGTGTATGCCATGAATAATACCTGTATGCAACTTGCTAGTATACGTGTAGAACATACGTGCACTACTTGGATACGAACCTGACTTGAATGGTATCTATGTTAGGATGTAGTTGACCACTTACAACTTGATTGACTTTTCTGTGTATCTGCCGAGCAAACCAAGGTGAGTTCACACCCTCTACAAAGCATGGGATTCCCTGGGTTGGGAATGGGGTTAAGGAATGTGGATTCCTCGTCCTCCTTGGGTATGACAGTATCGGTTCAGGAATGTAATTCCTCGTCCTCATGGACAGATAACTCGTACTAGACCAAAACTCTATCACGAAGTCCCTCCTTTTTATATCGACTTAATCGCCGGGCCAATGGCGAGCAGGTCATTAGTTAGATAGCGCTATTTAGGTTTGACAAACCTCACACCGTGCCGCAGAGGACGGGCGTGAACTAATGGACTATGGCACGTTGGTGATGATAGACACCGACGCTAAGGGCACATAAACATGACTAACGTCAGTAGTCGATATGGTAACGAGTCTAGTGTATACATGGGGTAGCCCCCACGGCCGAAATGCCATATAACTAACATGGGGTAGCCCCCACGGCCGAAACGCCAAATAACTACACGGGGTAGCCCCCATGGCTGTATTGCCAGAATAAATGGGTAAACAAATCACGTTTTCAACTATGGGGTAACCCCCATGGCAGGATGCCAGTTAAAGGAAACTGTTTTCGGAACAACTTAAAACTGAACACCCAACAGTGAACTCACTCAACTTGTTGTTGACTCGTTACTACATGCTTTGCAGGTTATTAGGTACTTAGCTGGAGCTTGCATGGAAGAGAGTCGTTGTGGGACATGGACGGCTGTGTGCCATGTTAAACTTTGAAACAATTAAACTTATGATTTGGTTTTAAGACTTATGCTTCCGCTTGCAACTTAAACTATGTTTTGTTTGGACACCAATTGTGTTGATTGGATTTTTATAACTACTTACATGCTTGTTCAATTTGATTGGTGGCTGGATCCTGGTCAGTAATGCCTCCAAGCGGTGATACTCCGCAGGTGGATTTTGGGGGGTGTGACATTTTTAAACTTAAAAGAAAAATGAAAAATGTTAAGCAGCTCTATATAAGATGTATCAGTAGGCTCACAATCATCTTAAAGTGTGCAGGGTGATATAAACTTAAATCGACTGAAGACCAGGTGGGAACCACTCATTGGCATATGGTCTTAGTACCAAAATTTCGTTTGAGAGATTGCCGAGGTTCTGAGATATGTGGTCTTTATGCTGTTTATCATCTAGGTATCATGGTCGTTTCTTTTACCGAAACAAACGGAGACGAAGTCTAGATCTTCCATGATATCATACATACGTGTACATACTGCATACGACCTCAATAAGTGATCAACAATCACATATCCCCAAGATAAGTGATAATATATCACATTTATCCGGGAGTCAAGTTCGTCTCTTTGCTGTACGAAAGTACTGACCTGTTCACGGACTTGCTCTTGTGCCCTTCATGCATCTGAAAATCAAGTTCCTCATCAATAAGTGATTCTATCACATAGGGCTTGTTTTCATCAAAATAAGTGAGTTACTCTCATCTTTTTATACGTCAAAACAGATGATAAATGGTATACTCACCAGTAAGATGAATTCTCGTGCATACCTCGATACGGGAATGTGTCGTGATGTGGATGAACACCGGTCGGTAAGTATAATTCATACCTTAACGTATCCCCTCGCCATGATTACATATAATAAGTTGAGCTTATGTGGATAACAATACCGATAATTGTTATAGGATGCTTATCTATTTGTTATCAATAAGAACAACAAGAGTGTTTTGGCATGACCGTACACTGATATGATTCTCTTACCCTCGAAACTCGCAAAAAGAATGTTTGTATATATTTACTTTTCTTACTTTCTGCAACTCTGTATATATTTATTTACTGCTTTCAGTCTTTAAGTTTGAAATATTCAAAATACCAAAAAGATTTTAGGTGTGTTTTAATTTAAACTTTATAAAAATCAAAAAGATTTTATTTCTGCTTTAGTTTGGATTAACCGATGTTGGAACTCAAGGCTTAGTTACCTGAAATCTGATTGAAAACCAAAACGACTGAGTCTTCATAAACGGTCAGAGTTTGCAAGTTTTGAAAGTTAATAATTAAAATTGAAAAATCTGTTAACTTTTTAAACTAACTGTCGGACGGTAGTTGAATAAGAATTGGTCACCTGTGTGTCATTTGTTTTATGTTAACTATATTCCAAGCAGTTGTTCTCATTACGTGTTTAGCTTTCTTGCATGTGCAGATGCTAAAGGCGAGGAGAACATGTTCGATGACAATCTTCGGAATGAAGACACGACTTGAAGGCACTCAAATGATAAAGATGATCGAGTTACTGCTGATCAATCACCAACACCACAAGGATCTCAAGCATTGAAGTCAAAAGATTCCCAAGCATAATCAAAGGGGGAGTTTGTTAACACACTACCTAAATGAAAAGGGAGCTTGTTGATACACTTTCTACTTACTACGCGTGAAGACTTTGAAGATCCTACGACAAGAATGAATGAACCATCAAGAGATGGAGAACGAGATTACGAACCTCACGAGCAGCATCCAAGGGGGAGTTTGTTGATACATATCGTGTGGATACGGCTCAGCTCGGTTCGACTTGACAACGAAGTGAAGGCCGTAGTCAAGACATCCTCCTGTCTTGACTCGGTATGTTATCTACTTCGTAACGTTCGATGTAAATGCAAACTGCGTGTGTGTAGGTTGCATATTGTTCATGTTTATGTATTGTGTATTGTTTATTTGTTTGGAGCCCAACAGGAGACAAAGTCCTACATGATGAAGTCCCTGAAGCCCAAGCCCAACATGAAGAACTCAAGCCCATACACAGTGGACTAAAACACATATGGGACGAAATCAAAGTGATTTCATCCTAGTTCTTTTGGTGAAAACACTTTTAGATGAAAACCAAATAGGACGAAATCACCTGATTTCGTCCATATATCTTGGATTTCGTCCATGTGATTTCGTGGGCTTCTGTTTTCGTCGACATGTGTAGTATATAAACACAGAACAGAACAAACTAACGAAGTCTGAATAGATTTCTTTGAGCGAACACTGTAAACACACACACAACTGGGAGTTTATAGGTTTATCTTGTAAACATTGCTTTGTAACGGTTTCATACGAGTTAATACAATGGAGTGTTAATCGTTGAATCTTTGTGTTTGTGTTCGTCACTTGGTTTAACTTACCCGTTTGGATTCCGCACTTTCGAGTTTGTCGGAAAACAGGGAATAGAGGTTACTCGATCCTCCGGGTGGACCTACATATATATATATATATATATATATATATATATATATATATATATAAACACACATAAGGTAAGGTTCATGCGTGGCGTGGACTAGCTTTAAGGAGAAAACTTAAGAACTAGTGTGAACTCAAACAAAATAAATCCAAAACAAACAATGAACCCCCATCCCACCACCTGAAAACCTAAACCCTCACTCCCAAAAAAAAAAAAAAAAAAATTATATGCCACCAAAAACCTAAACCCCCATCCTCAAAAACAAAAAAAAACTAAACCCCCACCCTCAACCCCCCCCCCCCCTCTCCCAAAAAAAAATTAATAAATAAATAAAAATAAACTAACCCCTCACCCCACCAAGCTAAATGCTAAAAAACTAAATCCTAAAGATAAACCCTAAAATTAAATGCTAAAAAAAAACTTAAAAACTTTTTACATTAAGCTGTGACTTTTTATTAATAAAAATAAATTCAATTTTTTTATTATTAGAAAAGTTGCGATTTTAATGAAAAATTTTAAAAAATATTTGTGCGTGTTTTAAGGTTTTTTAGGTAGTTTTGATTGTCTTCACACTAGTTCTAATGATTCTAGCCATAAATGCTAGTTCCTGACTTACTCTCTCTCTCTCTCTCTCTCTCTCTCTCTATATATATATATATATATATATATATATATATATATATATATATGCATGTATATGTTAGGCCCTACAAGTGTGAGACTAACGCATCAAATATACGCAACAAGCTATGGTAGCGAACTAAGCCTTATCAAGTTGGTTTATATTAGGAATTGGACCTTTAATAGGTCATTAGGCCTTGCCTATGGCCATGTGAGCCAGACAAACACAAGGGGAGCCCATATAGAGAAGTAGGGGTGTGCAAAAAATCGAATTAACCGAACCATAACCGGATTAACCAAAAAAACCGAACCAAATAAAAAACCGGTGGGTCGGTTAATGGTTTTTTTGAAAACCGAATGTAACGGGTCGGTTATGGTTATCTTTTTTTCCATACCCACCATAACCGGACCGAACCGAACCGACATGTAATAAATCTTTGTAGGATTTAGGACTTTTCACCATATTTTTAATATTTGATGTTTTTTACTAAAGCTTTTTAGTACTTATTGGTTTTTCATATCATTTTGTGGTTTTGGTTGAATGTTTATTTGAATTTATGGAATGTATCATATCACTTTATTTGAATATTCGATAATAATTGGTATTAATGTTATAGATTATACGTATTTTTTAATACTATGTAATATACTAATATATACAAATATGCAATAACAATTTATTCCATGTTAAAAAATTAAGTTATTTTTAGCTAAGCTAAATATACGGTTAACAACCCATAACCGACCCGTTATAACCATCAAAACTGAATAACCATAACCACCATAACCGATCGGTTATGGTTATGGTTATCCAGTAACCGATATCGCGGTTATGGTCATGGTTATGGTTTTTGGTCAAAACCGACCCATGCACACCCCTATAGGGAAGTGAGCTTACCTAGGTATTTAAGCTAGTTTATTTCACAAACTAGGGTTAGACCTCCAAGTTACAGATTCGTATCATTTTTGGCAATTTCAGATCATATTTCAAGATTTCAGATCATCTTGTTGAATTTCGGATCATGTTCAAGGATTTCGGAAAGAAGTTCTTGAAGATTGCCTGTGATTGTTGGGGATTTCGGATAAATCAGACTGATTTCGGGTCATAGTGTTGCTGTTTCGGATAAATCGGACTGATTTCGGATCATCTTGTTGCTGTTTCGAATCATCTTGTTGCTGAAAATCTTGAAAAATTTGTTACAAGATTTTTCAGGATTTCATTACTAAGTTTATCAGGATTTCGAATCCCTGATTTTTTGAAACTTAATAACTGACAGCTGTTTGTTTTGCAGGTTTGGAATCACACTATTTCGAATCCAGCATTTCGGATAGCTTTTCGAATACAGCATTTTGGATAGCCATTTCGAATACAACATTTAGGATAGCCCTTTCAGATACACCATTTTGGATTGGTATTTCGGATACACCATTTCGAATTGGCATTTCGGATCACTGTTTCGGATTGCCATTTCAGATCACTGTTTTTTATAAGAGTTTTCAGATACACTATTCCGAATTGTTGCTGAGGTTTTCGAACTAGGGGTGGAACTTTAATCAGCTGACGTGTTCGATAATAAACGTTTTAGTGCATAGAAATTATTAGTAAATGAACTTTGAAAACGGACTGCACGGTTTGAACCACCTTATTTTGACAAAAAAGGCACAAAAATCCTGAAAAAAATGTTTTGGACATTATATAACATTGGATTCGTAATTTCGAGACGAGTCTAACGGTATAATTTGGTAAAAGATAGTTTCGGACATTTTTTGACCGTGATGGTTTGTGCTGAAGATTTGCGTTTTGAAATTATTGTTTCTGGAGATGGAGCTGAAAGGTTGTGGGATCGAGTGAAGGAGAAGCTGAATGAGTTTATAGGATATTACAATGTTGAACCTGTTATGGAATATGTGATGCGTTTCCTTGAAAGAGGGAGGCGAAAAAAAGAAGTAAGGAATGAGCTGAATATTTTTTTGGGTGATGACCGAGACTCCTTTGTATCTTGGTTATGGGATCATTTACAATCAAACAAAGATCTATACGCACAGTCAAATGAATCTTATCCCGATGAAGTGGCCAAACAGAAACCTCAAGCCCAGCAAGCTGCAGTCAATAGCCCAGCACCCCAAGCCCAAACTCAGACTGACAAACCAAAATCGCTCATTGACAAAATAAACACCCTTTTGTGTTCTGAGCATTGCAGGAATAAGGTTGCACAACTCAAGGCACTCAACTCTAATATGGTTAATAACCGTGCAATAACTCAGTGTATCATCCTTAAACAAAGCAACAAGTTGCATACTGAAAAGGTTGAAGCACAAAAGAAGGATATAGCTCAGCTTCACTTGGATCTCAATCAACAGCAATGTTGGGTCCATGATTATAAAAATAAACTTAGTGTAAAAACCATGTTTGTGGAAATCACCAACACCTGAACACCACAACCACGACCCACCTATTCACGACCACAAACATCAGACGACATGGTTGAATGCAATCTATAAGCGATTCTTCAAGCAGATCCTCCATAGTATCAACTATAGGAGTTTGAATCGGAGGTGGGAGAACTCCCGCCTCATCATGACGGTCATCATTAGTGAGGATATCCACAGAGATTTGCTCTTCACTTGTGGGAATCGGTTCTCCATTAGAAGATAATTGAGAATTTAGAGGTAGTGGGTTAGGATTTGGTGGCCGATTTGAGTGATGAGCCCCATTTGACATCAACTCCATTTAAATTAGAATAGAATAGAAAATGAAGGGTTTTTGGGCTAGATTCTGTAGAAATTTAGGCTGAGAGTTAGAGAGATTTGGGTATAGATAACACCCACTATTTTTTGAACAACTCAATGATTTGAAATAGTTCTGATTATTTCTTATTGAATTAGGAATTGTAGTTGGCGTTTAGTGGGTGAGATTAGAGACTTAAGAGAGAAAGTGACTTGAGAGAGATAGAGGGTTATTTAAAAGGTGGAATGACAAAATTGTCCTCATGTGCCTCTCCTCATATGCAAGGCACATGATCATATTTAATAGAAAAAATGAACTGAGTTAGGGCTAAAGAACATAGCATGTAGCATTTGAAAACATAGAGTTCAAATCTCGGCAATTTTAAAGACAAAGGACACCGCCTGAAATTTGGTATAAAGATACATGACAAAACTTGTAATTCACTCATAATAAAAACTATATGATTCATAAACATATAAACATATGCTTCTTACAAAAATGGCATAATTTATATTAAACAAGTTAAATAATAAAAGAAATGTTCAATTTGTAAAAGAAAAACCCTTAATTAATTTTCTTTTTGTACAAAATCATTATTATATAATAGAGTAAATTACTTTTTTAGTCTCAGTGTTTTATTGATTTTAACCACTTGAGTTTAAAATCAAAAAGTTTAGTGCCTTGAGTCCTTAGCCATTTATTTTATAAAATTTCCAATTTTGTTCATTTTATAACAGTTTAAATCCAATTTTGTTAAAAAAATTGGACTCAAAAGGTTAAAATTTGGACTCAAAAGGGCTCAAATTATAACAACCCTCCTAAAATATACTTGGACACCCCTAAATGTCCCAAAATATACCCCGTACGTGAGAAACGGACCCGAAATACCTCTGTACTTAGAAAAAAAAAGAAGAACAATATTTTTGAGTCGCTCGCGGCCCGCGACAGAAGAAGGGAAATCCTTCGCGGGGCGGCGGCCCTTGCTTGCCCGGCACACAATGACGCCACGTGTCCAAACACGTGTGGAGGCTACCCGATGACTCACCTGGCCTACAGCCGCCTTTTTGGCTCTGTTGCTAAATGTCTAACTTGTTCATAAGTTAAAAGCTGAGCATCAGAAACCCTCAGGGTTATTACAACCATTGGAGATGCCAATATGGAAATGAGAATTGTTAACAATGGACTTTGTTACCAAATTACCCATGACAAGAAAAGGAAATGATACAATCTAGGTGATTGTTGACAGATTGACCAAATCTGATTTCTTACCAATGAAGGAAACTTTCAGTATGGAACAGTTAGCCAAGCTTTATGTAAATGAAATAGTTTCATTACATGGAATTCCTTTAATCTATCATATCTGATAGGGATAGCCGTTTTACTTCTCATTTTTGAACAAGTTTCCAAAAATCAATGGGAACCAGGTTAAATCTAAGCACAACTTATCATCCACAAACGGACGAAAAAAGCGAAAGGACAATTCAGATGAGGGAATATATGCTTAGAGCCTGTGTAATTGATTTTGGAGGAAATTGGGACGACCATTTACCATTAATAGAATTTTCCTACAATAATAGCTATTATAGTAGCATTAATGTTGCACCATTTGAAGCACTTTATAGACGAAAGTGCAGAACTCCAGTCTGTTGGGCAGAAATTGGAGTAAAGCAATTATCTGGACCTAAGATAGTGCAAGAAACAACAAATAAGATAATTCAAGTCAAGGAAAGACTAAAAGCAGCACGAGATCTTCAAAAGAGTTATGCAGATAACAGACGGAAACCTTTAGAATTTCAAGTAGGAGATAAAGTATTATTAATAGTTTCTCTATGGAAAGGAGTAGTCAGATTCGTTAAAAGAGGAAAACTAAGCCCCAGGTATGTTGGACCTTTTGAGATTATTAGAAGAATAGGACCCGTAGCCTATCAGCTACAACTGCTAGAAGAAATGGTAGAAATACATGATGTGTTTCATGTATGTAATCTCAAAAAGTGTTTAGCAGACGAATCATTAGTGATATCTCTTAAGGACATAGAGGTAAATGAGAAACTTAAGTTTATAGAGAAACCCATTCAGATTGAAGATAGAAAAATCAAGAACCTCAAACACAAGAGATTAGTTCTGGTCAAGGTAAAATGGGATTCCAATAGAGGACCAGAATACACTTGGAAACTCGAGTCAGAGATGAAGAGGAAATACCCACACCTGTTCAAGTAGACCTCGAGGACGAGATCTAAAACAATGTAGGGAGGATATAACAACCCTCCTAAAATATACTTGGACACCCCTAAATGTCCCAAAATATACCCCGTACGCGAGAAACGGACCCGAAATACCTCTGTACTTAGAAAAAAAACAAGAGAAACAAGATTTTTGAGTCGCTCGCGGCCCGTGACAGACGAAGGGAAATCCTTCGCGGGGCGCGACGGCCCTTGCATGCCCGGCACACAATGACGCCACGTGTCCAAACACGTGTGGAGACTACTTGATGACTCACCTGGCCTACAACCGCCTTTTTGGCTCTGGAGACCCGTGACGGAAGAAGAAGTGGTCCCCGCGGGGCGCGAGGGACCTCTCAACCAGCCTATAAATAGGGGGCTTCGGCTCATTTGATCAACCATTCATTTCTGTTTTCTCTCTCAAACTTTATGTAGGCTATTACTATACCCGGGCATAATACCCACTATAAAGCGAAGCTCTGCCTCGTTGTAAGTAATATAACCCTACTATTACCCTACACGATCGAATTAGGATTTCGTAACTCATGTCGGCTCTGCCCGACTCAATCGTTGGAGTTCTGTCTCGTGTGTACACCCGATTGATCTAGGATTCCGTAATGCATGTCAAGGCTCTGCCTGACTCAGTCATTGGAGTTCTGTCTCGAGTTGTACGGTAAATGTGATTTGAGTTATTTTACTAACACGTGTGCATTGTTTAATTTTAATAGATAATAACCAGGAGAATCACCAGGAAGCTATAGTAGTATCACCTAAGTCAACAATGTGAGTACATTCTCTTTTATAAACTCTTTTTGTAAGTACAGTTTTGTGAGTCAAAATGTTTTACCAAAACCTCAAATGTTTTCAAATACAATTACAGTGATTAAGTCTTTGTAATTCTACAATTGCTGCCAGTATTATGGGGTTTGTACACAGTACTTGATAACCTTCACAATTGGGCTCGGGTATCCAATGTGTGATATGACCATAGTCACAGATCCGTCGAGTGACACGTACTGACCGAGTAATTGTGTAGATATAAACATTGTAATCACCCTTAATACTGTAATGTGTAAACAACTGATGCTTTACCAAAATGGAATGTATTTACCAAAATGGAATGTATTTACCAGTATTTCTTGCTGATAAAATGTTTTTAAAACGCGTTTCAGGCAACAGAATGTGAAAGCCAATAGAAGGCAGCTGGAGAGCACTGAAGGCTTGGAAAAGTGGCTATAAAAGTTACCTACATAAAAAGAAGTTTTTGTTTTCAATAATTAGGGTTTATCCCTACAAATGTATTGTTAAATGAACTTAGGTTTTACCCCAATGATGTATTATTATAAAAAGTTTGGTGTTTTACTCTGATAAAAATATTTCCTAACTACGGTCCTGATGTATTCCGCTGCCAAATTAATAAACACGATACCACCCATCTGAGCTCGTGACACCCGCTCCCGGGGTAGGGATCAAGGGCTGCGACATAAATGGTTATGAAAAAAGTGTGTAGAGACTCGGGGCATTAAACATTTTGATTTTGAACTCAAATGGTTAAAACTACTAAAACATAATGACTCAAAAAGTAATTTATTGTATATAATATGAAAGAGATGCGAAACAAAGAATTTATAAAAAAGAATTAAAGAAATATGTATAATTATTAAGAGGGTAATGAGGCTCCAAAGAATGATACGTGTATAAAAAATATTTTTTTATTATATGGTATATATTTTGATTTAGAAAAGGCGTTAAAGAATTTTTTATTTATTATATGGTATATATGTTGATTTAGAAAAAGCGTTAAAGAATGATACGTGTCCTTAAAGATTTTTATTTGTTATATGGTATATAGTATAGATTTAGAGTTAAATGCTATTTTAGTCTCTATGGTTTGAGTAATTTTGCCAGTTTAGTCCAAATGTTTCATTTTTAACCTGTGGGTCCAAAAATGTTTCACAGTTGCCATTTTAGTCCACTTGGTTAACTTCATCCATTTTTCTGTTAACGAGAAGGCCAATTCGGTTATTTTGTATGTAATTCTGTTAACTAAAAGGCCAATTCATCCATATAAAATGACCGAATTGACCTTCTCGTTAACAGAAAAAATGGATGAAGTTAACCTAGTGGACTAAAATGGCAACTGTGAGACCTTTTTGGACCCACAGGTTAAAAATAAAACATTTGGACTAAACTGGCAAAATGACCCAAACCACAGACACTAAAATCGCATTTAACTCTTTAATTTAGAAATAGGTATACGTATGCGTTTTATATTCATGAAATTTATCTTTTTGCAACTTTTCTGATACAAATTATTTAATAAAATATACATGACTTGTTATTTTTAGCAACTCTTTTTAGTTAACATAAAATAGCCAACAGTGATATTGTGGATTCTAAGAGCAAACTGCCATTTTGGTCTCTGTGGTTTAAGTAGTTTTGTAATTTTAGTCCAAATCTCAAACTTTTTAAATTTGGGTCCCTGTGGTTGGCATTTTGTTGCCATTTTAGTCCAAAACTCAAAATCTCTCGTTTTTTACTGTTTTAAGGCCCCTTTTTTGTCTTTATCTGCTGGGGTAGTTTGGTCCATTAAATTTTCATTAAACCAATTTATTTATTAAAAAACCCACATAATATAAAAACCCACATCATCTTCATCCCCATACATCATCATCATCCATAGATACCCTCCATTTCCAAACATCAATTAGCCGTCGCGCCGGTCCACCACCGCCCTCAAACTCCATCTCCGTTCTGAATCCCCATCGTCGCCGGTGCACCCTCTCCAACCTGAACCACCGCCCTCAAACTCCATCTCCGTTCTAAATCCCCATCGTCGCCAGTGCACCCTCTCCAACCTGAACCCAACCCCAATCGACGCCGGTCTTCGTCTTCAGCCGCACCCGTCTTCAAGCCGCCTTCAGGTACGTTTCTCGATTTCTGTTTCTTCTCTCAAATCGACATCAGGTCCTTTGTCTATTGAAACCCTTTCAAGTAACCTAACACCTCGCCAATTTGAATGAGACATGCTACTGATTCAAGCCCTAACCTCTGTTACTTGAATTGAACAATCCCATTTTGCTTTGAATTGAATGTTTTATCAGGGAAGGAGTTCTTAGAATTGGAATTTGGTTTGCAAAAAAAAAAAAAAAAATTGGTTTAGTTCAGTGAAAAGCATTTTGATCTCTGGTTAGGGTTTCGATAGGGAGGTTGAAGATGATGATATAATTGGTCTGCCATAAAGAGGGTATTTATATTATGTGAGTTTTTTAATAAATAAATTGGTTTAATGAAAATTAAATAGACCAAACTACCCCTGCAGATAAAGGCAAAAAAGGGGCCTTAAAACAGTAAACAATAAGAGATTTTGATTTTTGGACTAAAATGGCAACAAAATACAAACCACTGGGACCCAGATTTAAAAAATTTGAGATTTAGACTAAAATGACAAAACTGCTCAAACCACAGGGACCAAAATGGCAGTTTACTCGGATTTTAATTACATCAACTTTTATTTTATAAAACTTTTCCTGTGAAATAAATATATTTGATTAAGAAATTTTCTTTTCACATAGAATTCAATTTTAATATACTTTAATATATTAATAAGGGTGCATCTTTTAAGTGTAGAGCCTATAGTAAAAAAAAAAATTAAATCGATTATACCATCATGTATTTTTTTTATTATTTTTTTAACGGCAAATTTGAATTGCTGACAGACCACTGGAGTACAATCGTGCCAACAGCGAAACCAACCGATCATAGCCATCTCTACTAGGCATAATGCCTATACACAAATTCAGGAGAAAATCCAATAATTATGAGAATAACCTCCTTGTGGAAATCGAACCTAGAATCTATTGATCTTAAAAAGTTATCCTACCTAAAATGCCACTAGGCTATAAAATTATGGACTCCGATCTTGTATTGATTTACTACAAAAGAAGTAACTATTTTAGAATACTTTAAAAGCTTTCTATAACTTTTTATGGCATTGATTTACTAAAAAGAAAAAAACCTAATTATTTTAGAATACTTTGAAAGCTTTCAATAACTTTTTTTATTAACTAGTATATTGACTAGTATTGATTTACTATAGATCTCTTAAATTTAACATAATGGTATCAAAGTGCTTGTTCATGCCGTTAAAAGAAACAAGCTAGCTAGTCAGGATTTGAACTACAAATATGAATAAAATAGGAAGCTTACCCGGAAGCAGTAACGCCTTTCAATTTGCCAACCTCTAACAGGGCCGATTTCCACCGAATCACACTATCCTTTGTCCACTTTGATCCTTTTTTTGCTTTTATATCAAACTGTTGTCGATAGTTCCTGGCGTCCGTAGGTTCAACATGATAAAAAAACCGGTAAAACATAATGACCGCATTCCTTCTTCTGCTCCAGGATCAACGAAAGCTCATCGAGGCACCATCTTGAAACCGCGTATGTCTTTGATATTATAACGATAGAAGCCCTGGAACTTTTTATTGCATCGTCAATTTTGGTTTTCAATTCGTGTCCTTTCTTAATTTCGTCATCATCCCTAAAGGTGCGAATTCCAGCTCTCACTAATGCGTCATAAAGATGATCAGTAAACCCTAAACGAGTATCTGGGCCCCTAAAGCTAAGGAAAACATCGTACTTTGTATGATGTGGTTGAGAAGAAGCAATAGAAGTAGAGGAAGAAGCCATGGAAGTAGAGGAAGAATCATGAAATGAATGATATAACGAGGTTCTAAACAACAAAATATAAAGGGATGGAAAGTCAAACACAAGTTGTCTTACGTAATCATAAAGCTAATAATTCATTGACCTATTCTATTTGGCATTATTATATATATCAAATGTTAACATTGGGTTGCGCCAGCGTAGTATATGGTCATTGGGTTTTGACACTAAAGTTTTGTTTGGTATACATTGGCCCCTTCTTGGTTTATGTGATTTAATTATTGCCGTTGCTTTTCAAATGGTTGACTATGATTCAAGTTGGTATACATAGTACTCTCTATCAACTCAACTGTTCTCTTCCTTGGTTTTGATTTATTGGAAGTTACGAGAACTTAGAAGGTGCTGATTTCTTCATCTTTTGTGTACTTTAGCCGGTCGACTTTGGAGCCATGACGGTAACGAGTGTTCACCTGAGTTTTCCCTTGGATCTTGAACTGGGATATATGTTTTGCTTGGATAGCCGATATGTTTCTTAAAATCGATTTTAAGACTACCGGTGTTCTTTACCGATGAAATTTATATGTTTCTTGATTCAAAATTTGTACCCTTTCTATTTCATTTGAGACAATTGAAGCTTGATTTTAAAGCAACTGAGGTTCTTTACCGGTATGTTTCCTGATTTTAAATCTGTCCACCAAATAGTTGAAGCTATTATGCATATCTGAGCTTCAAATCTATTGACCTACACACCAGGTGTATGATGAAATGCTCTGATCATTAGAATTTGTTCTTTAACCTGGATTGTTGGTTTTATTTGTCATTCCGATTATAACGGTTATTATACGACATGTGTTTGGTGAAAAGCTTTGTTGCTTTGATGGCTATGATGTTCGTACTTTGAAATTCTTGAAGCTTTAAAGGCTATGATAGTTAACAGAGCCTTGGTTGTTGACGTCTGTTAACCTAGAAAATGTGCACATCAGGTTTCTATGAAATGGTTTCAGCGATCACATTGACGACATGGGCTTGTCAATGAAAATCTATGTTCTCTAAGTTGTTAATCAGCTGCATTAAACCTTAGGGTGTGCCTATTGGCACACTAAAGTGCCTATTGGCACACCAAACCCTAGCAAAATTAGGGTTTACCTACGCAGCGTATTGGTCAATACGCAGCGTATTGGGTCAATACGCAGCGTATATAAACTTTGTGAAAAAATGATCCCTCAAACCTACCAAAATGACCCAAAAAAAGTCTAATGGTTTATATACGCTGCGTAGAGAGCTATACGCAACGTATATAAACCTTGTTTTCTGTGCAATGATTGGTTATTAGGCACTGAGATCCATGGTTTATATACGCTGAGTATAGGTCAATACGCAGCGTATAGGGTTAACTCTATACGCTGCGTATTGACCAATACGCTGCGTAGGTAAACCCTAAGTGTGCAGATAGGCAAACTGGGTGTGCAGATAGTTAGGGCCAAACCTTATCTTTAGTGATTATGATGTTTGTCTAAGTGCTCCTTAACAATAAGAATAAAGAACAGTAGGTGTTTTACTCATTTATGTTTTTTGATAACCCAAACCGATAACAACCAAACTCATGTCACATTGTGTGGGGAAGAAACAACCAACTCCCGCCGCGAAGCGCGGGAAACAAACTAGTTTTCTATCAAAACATCACATACCACAACGGTTCCTAGGGGGCACCGTCCGGCATTCCAAACTTCTTTAATACATTATTTTAATATATTTTTATATAAAAATCACATCATTCTCATATTATTCCATATATAAATTAACAACTTTTTTGTGCATCATAACTTGTACCTCATGCTTTGGAAGTTTTTCAAACAAAAAAACTTCATTTCCCACTTTAAACCTTAAAAATTTTTCTTTTACATTTTAACCATTTCAAATTTTTACTTTTAACTCAAACTTTTTCATCTTTTGTAATTTAACACAACACTTTATTATTTACAACTTTGGTCCCCCATACTTTTTGTCTTTCGCAAGTTTTTCGTTTTACGTTTCGTTCTAAATTTTGCAAGTTAACATGTCGTAGCGTGGATGTGGGGTTCAATTTTTTTGCTCTATTTTTCCATATTTGACAAACCCGTCGCAACGCGTCCATTTTTTCCCTTTTGAAAAGTTCGTCACAACGGGCGGGTCCTAGATCGACTAAGTTATTATTTTCTACGTTTTACGTTTATGATTAATTTCTTCGCTTTAACACACTATAACGGGTGTGCGTGGTTCAACGATTTTAGTCTGCTTTTCGTTCAGTGTAATTTTTACCATTTTATCTATTTTATTTTTACGATGTTAAGAGTCGATGCGGTTGTGGCATTGGTGCTACTTGGCACGGTTTTACAAACGTTTTTAACCTATTAAATTTTTTACTAATATTTTGTTTCCGTTTACCCCTATACTTTCTTTACTTAAAAACTATTTTTACAGGCATATTTTATGTACGGGTATGTATAAATATGATTTGTTCTACATTCTGATCGACGTAAACTTTTTTGATAGACAAGTCAGGTCAAATATAATACATTTTCGTTTAAAGAAACCATTTCTACGTGCATATTTTTATGTACGTTTTGGTATAAATTCAAGTTGTTCTACGTTTCGATGTAAACTTTTTTGAGAAATGATTCAGGTCAAATATAATATGTTTTCGTGTTTATTTTATGTATGTTTCGTAAGGTTTGTTTTGAACCTAGTGGAGTCAAATTATGGTTTCTTTTTCTCCCCTTTTTCGAAAGCTCTAATTAATCCCTTTTGATTACATGTGCATATTTTCCTTCATACCCGTTACGTTTTCTATGTATGAGTTGGGTCACATTAATACGTTATGATTGTTCGATATGAATTTGATTTAATTTACGTTTGATCCAATCACAATGCTTATACAAGTTACATTGAGTTCAACTGGATACGTCGAAATGTGTTTTTTCATATGGTTAGTGCATCATATAACGTTTGGACTAATCCATTTAATGTTTACGATGTATCCGCGCCGCAACGCGGGCGGGTAGTAACCCTAGTTAAATAAAAAATACAAAATATCATTTGGCTAGGCACACATTCGTGGCTCACACAATCCAATTGGGTTTCCGCGTGGGTGAGGTGATGTTCCTGCAGGTACCGTTGCACCCATGCGGCTTTGACAGCCTAAGAAAGCTTCTCCGTTATGTGAATGAGAAAGAGTGGATCAAAGTTCTTAGAGAATTTTTTTTTATATATTTTCTAACAAAATGGTTGAATTAGATCTCATGCAATTTTACCTAATATAACCTTTTTGTAACAAAAATGGTTGCATTAGGTTCATTTTCATTTAGTGATTATAATTTAAGGTTTTCAAAACTTTTAATATATAATGTTTTATAAACTAGTGGGATTTAGGTCGTGTGTCGCAGCTGGTACGTCACATAAGTTCATCGATAAATTTGAATCAATATATTATTTTAATGTACAATTAAATAAATAAATAAATAAATAAAATCATATATTATTACAAATTGATAAATAACTCAAATAGATATATAGTTCATAATTTATTAAATTAATTAGAAGTGAATTAATTTTACTTACTAAATACTTTTTGATGTTTAACAAAGATGTGACACAAAATTTGAAGCCGAACCCGAATTATCTAATGTCTATAATTCCGAAATATTCTAAAATTTAGATAACCATAATTTGGTATTCGCCAACTTCGATTCCATCGTTGACAAAATGCATAATTTAAAACTCAAAACTTCAGTCGCAGATACCCCTTCATTTTTTTACTGTCACACCCCAACCGATGGCGGAAACATTAAGGTGCGAGCACTAAGCGTTCGGATTGCTAATGAGATTTCATAACACTAAATAGTTGCAATATAAATTAGATTGATTTCATGATAACAATGTCTAAAGTACCAATCATCAAGTATCAATTACAAATCATCATAAAAATCGTTTCACGTTTCTAATTTAGCTACGATGTGTTTCTAGCAGCATCCTAGCATGTTTCATGAGTCCTAGCGTCCTGTCAGCTTGCAACATGTATTAAAATAGAGTCAGTACAAATATGTACTGGCGAGTATACAAGTTTGAGTAATAGCATAATAGGTTAAAACAACTCATATCCATCGTGTAAATGTTTACAAAATAGTTTCAACCATGCTAGTGTTCGCATTCCAACAAGTGATAGCCCAAGTATCCCGATGCTTTAGTGTTTTCCCAAGTCTCAAGGAAAACTAGAATCCTCCTAACAATACCCCCGAGAATAATGGGGAGGTGCATCTCCTATAGCGCTACTATTGTTAAGGCGGAACTACACACCCTGGATTAAACGTCCACATAGCACAAATAGAATTACAAGTTTCACATACACATGGGATAGAGTTTAGTTTCCAAAAGTCTCAAGTATCATAGTTTAATAGAATACATGTTGCATCCCAAAGTTTAAAACAAAAAGGGATCGAGTATACTAACAGTGATTGCTTAACAGTACCACTGTTATTGGATCAAAGGGAGCTCATTTGGAATTAGCCTGATTAGAGCACAATAGATAAGTGTCGGACAGATTAACGAGATTGCGCGAAGTGTAGGAATCAGTCACCCGATCGGATTGCCATCCGAACGGATGGTCATCCGGTCGAATGACATGTGTGCGTAGGACGGACCGCCATCCGTTCCAAGTGTTGAGACTCAAGTTTCAAGTTCAAAGTTTTCGATTCAAAAATAGTTTAAGTATCAAAGGTTGTAAAGCACATATTACCTTGATCGGATGGTCGTTCGATCGGACGGCAGTTCGACCGGATTGCCATTCGATCGGGTTGTCTTTGTCTCCTTTGCAACCTTGTAACCTTTCCTTAGTTTCTAGTTTAACGGTGACGGAGTGGTACGTATTGAGACAACGATAAACACATCAAAACATAGCATGTCTGATCGGATGGGAATCACCGCAGTCCGTTTAGGTGTCTGTTCTTGACGGTGTTCATGTCAGAATCCGTACTCCGGCCATCTTTTCCGGTAACAATCCATTTCCAAACCAACTCCAGACTATTTATCAAGTCTACATCCCGTTTAGACCCGGATTCCACCGTTTCAAGTAAAAGTTTAAGAAAAGATGAAGAAACATGATTTTTAACTGATAAAGTGTAGATTTAGTGAAGACTTTAGTGTAAAAACGCATGAAATTCCTTAGATCTGAGCTAGATCTTGACTAGAATGATATCACACAACAGTTTGTACAACCGCCATAATGACGGCATCCTCAAGAGCTCAAATCTCAGAGATTTCACGGTGGAAAGTGAGATTTCAAAGGAGAGTCTCGTAGAGAATAGTGTAATGATCAAAGATGTACAAGATTCTAGTGTAAAACATTCCGAAATTGCCCAGAAATGGAAGAAAAGTGCTTGAACGTGAGAGGTGTGCGTCTGGTTCGAGTGAGGCAGTCACATCAGTGGGAATGGTGATGTGACAGGCCTATTTATAGTGTGAAGGAGGGTTAAGGCGGTGTGCACTCGGATCGGATGGCAGCTTGATCGAGTGACCATCCGATCGGTTGGTTATCCGATCGGATCGTCCGATCGGATGGTCATCCGATCGGATTGCCACTCGGTCAATCCCATTTTTTCCGTTCAACCGTCCTTGATTCGATGTGCGAGTTAGACTAATTCCGCGTTGCGTATTATTGGTTAATAGTGTCATATAACTAGATTACAACATTAACACAAAAGTATCCATAGTTTCCATAGTTTCATAGTTTCCGCCAGTGACAATACTCCAGTCACTCGTTCAACCAAGTCTCAAGTTTCACGAGACTCAAGAGTCAAGAACCAAAGTATCCAGAGTCAAGAGTCTAGTTTCCGACTATCAAGAATCATAGAATCAAGTCTCATAGAATCATAATATCATAGAATCATAGTTTCATAGAATCATAGTTTCATAGCATAAGTTTCACCAAGAATCAAAAGTATCACATAACTCCTAGTATAGGGGCTAGAAGTGACAATTAGCTAAAAGGCTAGGGATGCAGGCGTTTACAATGGATGCTTTTAGGGCTTTAAGTTTGAAACTGCCTCATTCTCATTTATTCTCTTTCCTCACGCATCATTCCTAAATTGATATCCATTTGACACATTAAGGTCAACTTATTTGTGGAGTGCCTTAAGATATTTGTCATGTCCAAAAAAAATATGGTTACGTAATGATTGACGTCATCTCTTGATTCCATGAATAGAATTAACCTTTTTTAACAGCAAGCATGTCATGTATTTATACAGAACCCAGCTTAACAAGGTACTAAGGCCAGCTCATAGTACAGAACAACAAAACTCGACTTTGAACTTATACGAGTTTCTCCAAGCTAACAATGGTGTTTAGGTTGTCGATAACTAGAGGTTTTGTCGAGTGGACCAGATTGTTTCTTGTTTACTAGATCACCAAACATGCCCTTTAGATGACCGTTTGAACCACTTTTACCTTTTCTTTTCCCAGCT
This sequence comes from Helianthus tuberosus, assembly GCA_030545235.1. Taxonomy (NCBI): domain Eukaryota; kingdom Viridiplantae; phylum Streptophyta; class Magnoliopsida; order Asterales; family Asteraceae; genus Helianthus; species Helianthus tuberosus. Next base: position 459,245 of record JARYGA010041560.1, read on the forward strand.
TTGCATGGTTGTGTGGCTCCAATAAATCACGAACTGAGAAGCATATAATGCTAGGGATGTTGCACCGCACCGACACCCATTGCCATACCCAGTGGCGAAGTTTGAAGTTTTCGTCCGGGGGGTCGAAAACGTATATATCCAAAAATTTCTATAGAACCGGGGGGTCGAAAACGTATATACCAAAAAATTTCTATACGAAAACTACATGTACAACACTACTGAAATTATTATGGTTATCTGGCCCATACCCTTGTTGTCGATGTGTGTTGTTTAATAGTAGTTAATTTAATTACTTTGGAATATGGTTATCTGGTTTTAAATTTATAAGAAATTATTATTAAATAGACTAAACATACTGATACACAATTGACAATTGTACCTACAAGGCTGTTTCAACGTTTCGAGAAGCCCCAAAAAACTAAAAAGTTGGGGCCTTTTAATTACATTTTTTTTGTATAAAATATCCTATTTTACCCGGTCTTATGTGTAGGTTGATCTATTTTTAAAGTTCATTGTGTTTAGGTTGATCATCATTTGTAGGTTGATCATGGTTTGGGTTTATCGTTTGTAGCTTTATTATTTGTGGAGTTTGTTTATTATATGAACTAGTTGATTTTATGTCCGCGCGTTGCGGCGGGGACCCAATGACTGCAAAACGTGTGTCAGCAATGGTAAGCAGTTACCGAATATCAAAAAATAAATAAAAACGACATGGTAAGGATAGTCACTCCGTTCTAAAAAAAGATTTTAAATAACCTAATATATAATAATAGGACCCCACACGTCCTACACGTTTGAAATTCGGTTGTTTTCAGTTCAGTTATTTCGGTGCTAACACGTTAAAATATAGATGAGCTCGGTACCGGTAACGGCACCGAAAGTACCGATCTGGAAAATCATCGAAATAAGGTACCTGCACCGAAAATGCTCTGTACAATACGGTATGGTATTTGAAGGTAAAAATCAATAAATACAGGTATGGTGTTAGAGCGGTGTTGAACCGAAAGTAACGATTCTGAAAACGCCAAAAGGTGGGTACCAAATTGGTGCCGAAAATGATTTGGTATAGTAAATTTGGTACCGATACGATACCGGTTTGATTACAGGATTTGATACGATTTGCTCATCAATAATCTAAATATCCAACTTAATTTTACATGCTATAATTCATCCATTACAGAAAAAGACAAAAAAAGAAGCGAAATAAGTTGTTGTGTATATAAAACCTCATTCAAATGAAATACATTTTACTTACTGTGTGTATGAAAAGTAATCTAAACGGTGCAATTACTTGCATTGTTACGTTGCTACAGGATTTGATGAGCTCGGTACCAACCGGTACCGAAAATACCGTTACCGAAATCCCCAAAAGTGGGTACCGGTACTGAATATACCTGGTACGGTACGGTTTGGTGCCGGTCGATATTGGTACGACACCAGTATTTGAGGGTAAAAACCGGTGAATACCGGTGCCGAACCGGTACCGAAAATACAACCGGTTTGCTAAATTTGATATCGGTACCGGTACCCGATACCATTTGCTCATCACTTAGTGATGTTACTATTGATTATTTCTATTTTTAAAATATAGGCCCAAAAGTGGGTACCTGTATCAAATATACCTGGTACGGTACGGTTTGGTAACGGTCGGCACTGGTACAACACCGGTAATTGAGGGTAAAAACCGGTGAATATCGGTGTCGAACATGTACCGAAAATACACCCGATTTGATAAATTTGATACCGATAGCGGTACTCGATACCATTTACTCATAATTATTATTATTATTATTATTATTGTATTACTATTATAAAATCACTATTCATTCATTTCTATTATTATCATATATGAATTTTAGAAGTCACCACTTTTATGATTCAATTAAAGCTTCTCCTTTATTATAGTTTTATTTTATTTTGCCCTTTTTATATAACTAGATTCGTAAGTTCGGTTACAATTTCACACTGAATTATTGGTAAAATAAAATTACAAATATTTACAATAGAAACCTAAAATTAACTAACCCGTAATGCATATGTTCTACACTTTATGAAGTATTAACCAGAAATAGTAATTTAAATAGCAACGAAAAATTACAAAATAAAATTAACAAATATCTCATATAGCAATTTATTAATAATTATGTGACAGTGTAACTCAATTCAGCAATTAAGATATCAATAAGTCACCATAAATTATTAAACAAATTCATATGTTAAATACCTAGCAAAACCGCAAATGGAAATCTATATGTAGTAGTCCATTATCAAGAACCTAGACATGAATTGAAAGACGGAAGAGCAACGTTGCATGTAACCTCTGTCAAAATCGGAACTTCGAAATCGACCCGGATTGTAAAACTGGACCCTTTCAATTAAATAAATACGAATTTTTAATAATTTTTATTTAATTAATCGTCACGTATTTGCGTGGGATTAAAACCGGAATAATAGCGGAGGTTTATAAGCGGAACTCAGTTAGTTCGGGTAATAGTTATAAAGAAAATAATTAACTATGTTTAAAATGGTGGTTAAAACAAGTTTTAAACATAAAAGGGTTAAAAATGCCAGAATATCAAATTCACAAGTGAAGGGGTTGTTTTTGTAATTAATGGAAACTATAAAATAAAGAAAATCAACTAACTAGGTTAGTAAACCCAGTTAACTCAGTCAGTTATTGTTATAAGAAGTAGGTTAGTTTATAAAGGAAACATACTAAAGTCGTTGAAGGGCTAAACGATTGCCATTTTGGAAATTGATGTGTGTTGTAGGGTAAACAAACTTGGGTCATCTATTGGGTGATTAGGCTGATGAGCGATAATGGCTATTGTTGATTTTGTTTCCAAAGATCTATTGAACTTTTGATCTTCAATCTCTTTAATTTTTCATATTCCTCTCTCGACGGCCTCAGTTAAAGTGTCACTCAATCAGACCCAAATTGTCGCAACCCCCGATCACTATCCTTCGGAGCGGGCGGCCGCGAGCCAGATTCGGTGGTATCGGTGTTAATCAGTTTGGCAGCGGAAATTACATCAGGACCGTAGGTAGGAAAATATTTTATCAGAATAAAATACCACATTTTCATAAATACAAATACATGGGAAAACCCAAGTTTTCATTACAATCCATTTATAGGAATAAATCATATTTTATTGAAATAAACATCTTCTTTTATTTAGGTAACTTTTATAGCCACTTTTTCAAGCCTTCAGTGCTCTTCAGCTGACTTCTATTTGGCTTTCAGATTTTGTTACCTGAAACGCGTTTTAAAACATTTGTCAGTGGAAATACTGGTGAGTGAATCCCAGTTTAATCAAAACAAGTTTTATCCTTTTTACAGTATTGAGAGCGGTCGCGCAATTACATTTGTTTCCAATTCTTACTTTATTTACCACCCACGGTATTGTCAACCCTGACTTGTGTTCATGTTACTACTCACAGTGTAGTAACAAATTTTGTATACAAAACCCCAACATACCGATGATAATTGTAAAATTACAAATACTAAATCACTGCTGAATATAATTTAAACAATTGAGGTTTTGTAAAAACAGTTTATAAAGAGATTTACAAAAAGAGGATAAACTCACATTGCTAGTTTAGGTATTACTAAGGCTTTTTCGGTGTATCTCCGGGTTACTAAAATTAAATTATGCACACGTGTTAGTAAAATAACCCGATTCAATTTAACCGTACAACTTGAGACAGAAATTTCCAATGACTGATTCGGACGGAGCCGACATGCATTACGGAAATTCTAAATCAATCGGATGTACACACGAGACAAAATTCCAACGACGGAGTCGGGCAGAGCCCTGACAAGCGTTACGGAATCTTAGATCAATCGTGCAGGGTAGCAGCAGGGTTATAGTACTTACAACGAGGCAGAGCTTCGCTTAATTGTGGGTATTATGCCCGAGCAGAAATTCTACTACTATAGAAGTTGAGAGAGAATCGGGAAATGAAAGGAAAACAAATGAACCCTGGCCCGCCTTTTATAGGCTGTTCAAGGGGTCTGTCGCGCCCCGCGACAGCCTATGCTAAGGCTTACGCGGCCCGCGAGCGACCAAAAAGGCGGCTATAGGCTTGCCGGGTCAGCTCGTAGCTTTGCTGAGTCAGGCGCCACGTGGCACGCCACGTGTCTGGATCAGAACGAGGACGTCGCGCCCCACGACAGACCAATAGGTCTCCGTTGCGGCCCGCGAGGGACTACCAAATTCAGTTTTTGTTGATTTTTGTAAGTATAGGGTTATAACGGGTCCGGTTTTTACGTACGGTGTATATTTAGGGACATTTAGGAGTGTTCTAAATCTTTTTAGGAGAGTTGTTATACAAATGCCCAATAAACATACATATGATTTTATTTTTAAAAGTGGAGGCTCTATTTTTTGTAGGCCCAAAGCAATTGCCTTGCCTCATAACTCTTATGGGTCGACTCTGGTACCTATCGTTTGTAGTAACGTTTATCTAACAACTATTCAACCCAAATAATACGACTTTTACAACTCAACTTCTAATTACCCTATAACTTTTTATCAATATATAAAATATATATTTAAATATAATAAAATTATGAAAAATAACGAAGATTATATAATAAAAAAATAATTATAATTGATATATATTTATAAAATATACATTTAAATAATAATAAAGTTATGAAATATAACTAAATTATATATAAATAATAGGCAAATTGGAAATAAATAATCCCAACTCACTGTTATTGGCCAATAATAATCCCAACTCATTTAATCACCAATAATAATCCGAACTATTCACTTTTGTTTGTAAAATACTCCCACGTTAAAAAAACACTAACTAGGTTAAAATATTGCTGATGTGGCTTAACATGTGTTGACCGACGTGGCTGGTTAACATCTTACCTGTGTATAAAATGATTATCAGCCTCATTTGCACACACAATCAACTGAATTTGCCCAATTTGTAGAATTAGGGTTTTGAAGGAGAGTGCAATTGTGTGTGCAAATGAGGCTGGTAATCATTTTATACGCGGGTAAGATGTTAACCAGCCAAGACAGTCCACACATGTTAAGCCACATCAGCAATATTTTAACCTAGTTAGTGTTTTTTTAACGTGAGAGTATTTTACAAACAAAAGTGAATAGTTCGGATTATTATTGGTGATTAAATGAGTTGGGATTATTATTGGCCAATAACAATGAGTTGGGATTATTTATTTCCAATTTGCCTAAATAATAATTATAATTAATATAAATTAACTAACAAATAGAAAACGAGCCTAGCTCGATCTTGAACTTGAAAAATTACCTACGAGCCAAACTCGAGTTCTCATAAATTAACCGAGCTCGAGCTTGAGCTTAATCGAGAGCTGAGGCTCAACTCGACTCGTTTGTATCCCTACATTTCTCATATATATTGGTGATTAGATTCCCTGTACATTCCTTATTCATTTTCCCTATATCTTTTTGTGATCGTAAGAAAGATAAATTTAATAAAAAAAATAAAATATATTAATTAATCAAATCGAAATAGAAACGACAAATGAGAAGTAAAAAGCTTGTATATAAATAAATGTTAGTGATAAACGTGATTTTTAGTTAAAAAATCTAATCTAAATGCTATCAAACCCGAAGTTTATATTAAAAAAATATTATTTAATTGAGAGAAAAATAACTTGTAAATGACTTTTAAATAGTAAATTACTATTTTGGCCCCTAGGGTTTAACCAGATTAACCCATTCAGTAAGAAAAGTAATTTTAACATATCAGACCTTGAGATTGTATTTTATAACGGTTTTGTCCTCTAACACTAACAATGTTACTTTTTTTTCCAGTTAAGCCTAAGGGTATTATGGTCCTTTTATAGTTTAGGGTTGTTTATTTCTTTTAATATTTTTATTTGTGTAATTACTTAACTTTTTTTATTTCTTTATTTCACGATTATTATTTAACAAAATACGTTTTAAATATACAAAAAAAAATACATATTTCTTTAACAATTTACTTTTTTATAAATGTCATTTAAAAAAAATGTTTTTAACCTTTGTAAAACGGTCTGTCGTTTTTAAAATCGTTTCTTTTTTAAATATTTGTTTTTAAAATCATTCTTTTTAATACCTTCGTTATTTAATTGAATAGTTCATTTTTACCATTCTTTTTAAAACCATAAGTTGTGTACTTTTAAAACCGTTTATTTTTAAAGCGTTCCTTTTAGAACCATTTTTTGAAAAAACATTCCTTTTATTTTTAAAGCGTTGTTTGAATAGTTTAACTTTTTTTTAAATCTTTCATTTTTTAGACCGTTTGTTTGTTCGAAATTCGTTCATTTTTAAAACATTTATTTATTAAAACCTTACGCTTTTTAAAATCTTATATTTTAACATAATTTTTTAGTACCTTTTTCTTCATTTTTATAAACGCCATTTTTAATATCTTTGAAAAAACCATTAGTTTGTCTAAAATTGTTCATTATTAAATTCTTTTGATTTTTAAGATTGTTTATCTTTAAAGTTTATTTTTGCTAACGGCAATAAAATAAGTTATAGAATACAAAGTTTAAAAAACGATTGTTAAAAATAGAAAGATAAAAATGACCAATTTTAAACAAACGAACGGTTTTTTCGAAGATTTTAAAAAACAGCATTTAAAAAAGACAAATGGCATTAAAAATTATGTTAAAAATATAAGGTTCTAAAAAGTAAATGATTTAAGTAAACAAAAGGTTTAAAAAATGAACGAATTTCAAACAAAAAAACAGTCCAAAAAATGGAGGATTTTAAAAAATGATAAACGTTTCAAATAACGATTTAAAAATAAAAGTAATGCTTTTACATAAATGGTTCTACAAGGAACGCTTTAATAAAAAGCGAAGGACTTTAGAAAGAACGATGTAAAAACAAACATTTAAAAAGAAACGATTTTAAAAAAGATTGACGGTTTTAAAAGCTTAAATATTTAGTTGAAACGTGAAACAGAGTCAATCATTTGACTCTTAGCGCTAGTCTTTAATATTTAGTCTTCCAGTTTTTAGCTCTAGTCTTTAAAGTTTTATCATAATCAATTAACTCTATATGGCTTTGATTTACACAAATTTTTCGATCTATATCATCGTACTTTATAAAATTGAGTGCTTAAAATTTGGACAGGGTTGTAGATTATTCAGGTTTGAAAGCATAATGATTAAAAAAGCTAGTGGAGTGGGGGCTTTTAGGGGTGTTTTGCTTCCTAAGGACGGTCCTGAGTTGACTCACCTCCTTTATGCCGACGATTGTGTGTTGATTGGAGAATGGGCTATAAATAATATTAAAAAGGTGGCTTTACTTTTGAGGTGTTTCTACCTTTGTTCGGGTTTGAAGATCAACATGAAAAAATCGTGTCTTTTTGGTGTGGGTGTTGAGGAGGCCGATATTGAGGAGATGGCGGCTTCTATAAAGTGTTCGGTTGGCAAATTGCCTTTTATCCACGTTGGTATTTTGGTTGGGGCTAAGATGAGTAGGGTTGCCAATTGGAGTTTCATTTTCGACATTTTCGAATCACGGCTTGCACATTGGAAGGCCTCTATGTTGTCTATTGGCGGTCGGGTTACTCTTATTAAATCGGTTCTCGAATGCTTACCAAATTATTATTTTTCTCTTTTCAAAGCGCCGGTCTCGGTTGTGAATAAGTTACAGGCTATGATAAAAAGATTTTTGTGGGGAGGAGGGAGCACGGAAAGAAAGCTTCACTGGGTTGCTTGGGATCGAACTTCGGCTCCTATTGACAAGGGTGGTATCGGGCTTTCGGATCTGAATGATATCAACCTTGCTTTGTTAAGTAAGTGGATTTGGCGTTACCGTAATGAGAGTGAAGCTCTTTGGAAAAAGGTGGTGGATTCTATTCATTTTTCAAACAGAAGCTGGTCCTCGGTTCCTTTAAATAAAAATATTGCGGGTGTTTGGAAAGGTATAGTTTCGTCTGTTTCTAGAATAAAAGTGGGGGGGGGGGGTTTCTATTGCTGGATAACTTTAAGGGAGTCGCTGGTAATGGGCGGTTTATCAGATTCTGGCTCGACCCGTGGCTGTGTGATGTTCCGCTTAAGGAGCGGTTCCCCTCCTTGTTCCGGCTGGAGTCTGTTAAAAGCTGTTGGGTGGTGTCTCGCTATAATGGATCTCAGCAGGCTTTCGCAGATAATTGGGGCTGGTCTCGGAACTTTGTTTCGGATGTCGAATGGAGCGAATGGGCTGAATTTTCTGATCTGATTGGTACTGTGAAGCTCTCGGATGGTAGAGATAGATGGGAATGGAGAGGGGGTAGTGATAAAGGTTTCTCGGTGGGAGCGGTAAAAAATTTCCTTCGAAGCAACAATGATTACAGCAACAATTTTGTTTTTAAATGGTCGAAGTGGGTTCCGAAGAAAGTTAATATTTTCGTCTGGTTGCTCAAATGGGTCGAATTGCGACTTTGGATGCTTTGATCAGACGGAACTGTTTTAACGGAGAGAATAGGTGTGTAATGTGCGGTGAAGGCAGCGAATCGACGGGCCATCTTTTCTGTTCTTGTGTGGTGGCTTCGGAAGTTTGGTTTCGTATTAGTAGATGGGCTCATATTAGTCCGATTTATGCTTTCTCGCTTAACGACCTGCTCGAAGTGCATGAGTTCTCCGGTTTAGGCTCTAAAGCGAAAGAGATTCTCAAAGGTATTATTATGATCGGTTGGTGGTGTATCTGGAGAGCTAGGAACGAAAGAAGATTCTCGGATATTCACAAATCGGCGGAGAGTATAGTGCAGGATATTAAGTCGGTAGGTTATTTGTGGTATAGTAATAGATCCAATTGTAGAGTTGTTTCGTGGGAGAATTGGGTTTGTTTTTCGTTGATGTAATCGGTTTTGTCCGGCTTTTTGGCTGCCCTTGGTTCGAGGGTTTGCCGGTGTGAATAATAGTTTCCTTTCAAAAAAAAATACACTAGGAATGGGTTTGGTTTATAAAACTACTGTAGATTAGAAATGGATTTGGAGATTTTTAACAAGAACCGGTTAGTAATAGATTTTTTTTAATTTAATATAACCGACTATTACCATTTGGGCAATAAAACTATAGGTTAAAACGGCTATATCGCTTTTTAAAAAATCTATATTGCCGTTTTCAAACGTCTATATAGCCTATATAGCCGTTTTCTGAGTTTCTTGAACCATTTTGCCCCTGTATGTTGGTAAAAATAGGTAATGGGTGTATTTAGGGTTGTAAACGAACCGAACGAACACGAACGAGGTATTGTTCTTGTTCGTTCGTTAAGAAAATAAATGTGTTCACGAACGGTTCATGAATACTTACCGAACGAGATTTTATGTTTGTGTTCGTTCATTAAGGAAATGAGCGTGTTCACGAATGGTTCACGAACACAAGCGAACACAAATAAATTTGGCGAACGCGGTGAAGGATATTGGTGGATGGCCTAGAGAGTAGCACTAGAACTTAAATCCCTTATTGTGGAACGGAGGTAGATCATATTCATCGATGTAAATAATGAGAAAAGAAAGGGAAACGGTGCATAAATAAGGTGAAAGAGGGTTTCCTAGTTTAATTGTTAGGGTAATGATATAAATAAAAGTTTAATAATATAAAAAATATTGATAAAATATATGAAAGTATAAAAATCTTTAATTAAAACACGAACATACGAACATAAACGAATGCAAATGAACGAATGTTCACGAACACCTTACCGAACACAATTGAACGAACGAGACATTTGTTCATGTTCGTTCATTTAACTAATCGAACGGAATTTCTTGTTCATGTCCGTTCGTTTATTAAACGAATGAACATAAACGAACTTCCCGCCGAACGGTTCACGAACTGTTCGCTGAACGTTCGGGTCATTTACAGCCCTAGGTGTATTGGTTTGATTACAACATTTCTCAAGTCTAGAAAAAGAACTTTATTGACTTTATTTTATATATTAAGTATTTAATTGAATTTTCTTTTATTCTTTTTGAAAACTGGTTATAAATCTTGTTTTTTCGGTTAACCAGTCCGCTTAATAACCTAATCGATTATATAGGTTAGGTTTTTAGGCATGCTTTAATCGGTTATTGATCTAAGCGGTTTTGACCAAGTCAAACAATAACCGGTATAAAATATACCGGTTAACTGGTATATGCACCTCTATATTTTCCATCCATCTCCACTGTTAAGATTGAACTTAGCCAAATATAGCAGCCTTTTAGTTTTAACTCGGCTCAATTGGCGCCTTATTGTACCACAGGCCAACACTTTTATAATTAGATTCGGAACTCAGAAGTGATCTCCAAATCGGAAACCAAAAACCGATTTGAATTAAGCGTCTTATTCACTTTTTGGTTTGGTTTGAAGCCTATTGAATTCGGTTTGGTTTGAAAATTTACTGAATTTGGTTTGGTTTGGCTTTCGGCTCCACTTGAATTAAACCCCAACTCGAACAAACCGAACCAAATAACCAAAAAGAGAACCGATGAATAACTCTTATTTGGAACTTTAGTTCTTTTCTGTAGTGTTTTTATTCAAAATATCAAAGAATCTCTATATCTCATCCAATGAGCATCTTAATTTTTCTTGAGTTTTTGTAGGCCTGAAACAAACTTTTTGAAGGAAATTGTTGATATAATTTACACTAAGTTAGATCGTAGAGATGTTCCTCTTCCACTCAATATAACGGGGATGACCACTCGTTATAAGGAGATCATATCCTGGTTAGATCAGTGCAATCTTGAAATTTTAGCAATTTACGGCATGGGTGGAAGTGGCAAGACAACCCTAGCCAAATATATATATGACTCAAATCAGAAAACTTTTGAATATGTGAGTTTTGTTGAAGACATTGATAGCAGATGTAAAGGGCCACATGATTTACTTAAACTACAAGAACAACTGCTCAAAGATATTTTAGGGGGAAAAAGAGAAAAATACGTAGTGTTTCTCGAGGTACATGCATGATTGAGGAAGCCTTGCAAACAAAGAGAACTCTCATTGTTCTTGATGACATTGTTGATCATAAACAGTTAGTTGCTCTTCTGGGAACCGGGAAGATTAATGCATGGTGGTACAGTTTGTGTGTCCGATGTTGTTCGAATAGTTTCGTTATTATTTTATGCTGATAATGTAATAGTTAGTGAAACAGTCAAACGAATGTGTATTGACCCGCTCGTTTGAAGTGGTCAAACGAGAGGGTTATGTGTTTGACTGTGTGTGTTTGCTAGACAAGTGGGTGTGGGTATAAATACCAACCCCTTGTTCATTTACAAATTGAGAGAGAGAGAGAGAGAGGGTGAGCTCATTGAGAGAGTTCACAGAGAGTTTTGGTGTTTGGGGGAGAGATCACCACTTGGTCTCTCCCCGGATGTATACTCCTTTGGTATTGTTCGGTTAGCTTGTAATCGGGCCGATTTGTAATGTTATACTACCGGATTAATACAAAGAAGTTGTTTGTTCATCTCTAATCTCTCCCGTCTTGAACATAATCACTCACTAATCATGGTTTTGGGTTTGTTTGACATTGGGCCTTGTTTTAATATTCTTCAAGTGTATTGCGCCTTTTTGGATGGGACTGAAATTTCCTTGGACTGGTGATGCTTTGTGGACACTATATATTAGTGTTCGTAGATATTAATGTGCAAGGATTTCAAGTGATTTTCAAAGTGGAGCTGCGTGTTCGTGAAGTTTATTTATATCGAGCTTCAACGCCAAATGAGTACAGGTTCGGGAGCGCGCGGGATGATGAGGCATGATAAAAACTTGATTTTTGTTAAACGTGGGGTAGTCACGGTTACCGGTGCAAATGTTAAAATTGGTGATGTGACTATTAAGGGCCAAAAACGGTATATTTTTCTTCCGCACGTGAACATTTGTTATCGGTGTTCGTATATGTTCGAAAGAATTTTGTTTATTGTCATTTCTCGCTTTTGGTAACGATTGGAGGAACCTAGAGAGCTAAGACCGGTCCTAATGAGTTCACAAAGTCGAAGAGTTATGCCTATGATGGAAGCTTTCGGATTAGGTGTTAGCAGAACTTTAGGGGGATACAAGTCGGATCCTACGGGGCTAGGGGACTTTCATTATCAACTAGAATATGCAAAGAAGAAAGTTTCTTTGGTGATTTTTAGAAAAACCGAGAATGTCTGAAAGATTCTGCTCAGTGGATAGAATATGTTCAGTGTAATTGACGACAGTTTCGCTCAGTGGAGGGAATTTGTCAAGGTTTAGAGATTTTACCAAAGAAATTGGGGAATAAAAATTTTCATATGTTTTGGAATTTCGTTGGTAAAATTTTAAATGCAATCACAGGTGGTAGAGTTTGTGTTTTTCTGGTGATACCAAAGGTTCTGCGTGGAATGTTTTGCACAAACACATATTTGAGGATTTTAATTAATTCTCCAGCCAGCGTGAAGGGTTTTGCACAGAAACATACATGTATCTAAAGTCTACAGTAGTTTCAAAGCGCTGTTCACTGAAGACCTGGGGGAATCTTTATGAGATTTTACATGGATCTGGCTGTAATTCAATTCATTGAGTTCGCAAACGATGTACTTGGTCAAGCTGACATCCTGAGTACTGATGCTGAAGATCCGTAGTGCATTACGTGGTCAACTTCACAAAGGTGAGACAATGAGATCTGGATGTAGTTCAACTAAGCATGCTGGTTCAGCTTGCAAGTGATATACTCGGTCTAGCTGAGTTCCTGAGTGTTGATGCTGAGGATCAAAGTGCATTACTTGGTCGATTCCACATAGATTGTTTACAGAAGACAGTTCACCAGAAAACTCTACCAATGTAGTATGCTTGAATGAAATGGAGTTCTTATGACAATATCAAGACTCGGTGCAGCTTTTAAAGAATGGAACCCTTATCAAATGTCGGTTGGAGTATTGGAAGATCAGCGGAAGATCGGTCAATTTCGCCTTGCGAGGAAATTGCACAACATCCAACGCGGATACGCTTACTTTGAGGGGGAAATATTATACGAGAAGCTTCAAGGTTTTGGTATGAAGATTCAAGTGAAGATACTACTTACCTGGATCATCGGTCAAGGGGGAATTTGTTAACACAGAGAAGATAACTTCAACAAATACTTGACATAAGATTGATTGCATTTTTAGCATTCGACAGCAACAGAGAAGGGGGAATTTGTTGGTGCAGTTTGTGTGTCCGATGCTGTTCGAATAGTTTAGTTATTATTTTATGCTGATAATGTAATAGTTAGTGAAACCGTCAAACGAATGTGCATTGACCCGCTCGTTTGAAGTGGTCAAACGAGAGGGTTATGTGTTTGACCGTGTGTGTTTGCTAGACAAGTGGGTGTGGTTATAAATACCAACCCCTTGTTCATTTGCAAATTGAGAGAGAGAGGGGGTGAGCTCATTGAGAGAGTTCACAGAGAGCTTTAGTGTTTAGGGGAGAGATCACCACTTGGTCTCTCCCTGGATGTATACTCCTTTGGTATTGTTCAGTTACCTTGTAATCGGACCGATTTGTAATGTTATACTACCGGATTAATAAAAAGAAGTTGTTTGTTCATCTCTAATCTCTCCCGTCTTGAACATAATCACTCACTAATCACGGTTTCGGTTCGAAATCCTGAACCTACAATGCACAAAGGAAAATTATATTTACAACCAGGGAAAATATAGATACCTGGTTTGACTATTCATATTGGAGGTGTCAGAAGTATGAAATGAGATTATTGAATGATGATGAATCACAAGAGCTATTAAGTTCGCGGTTCAGTGCGGCAGTTGCGGGTGATGTTACCGTAACAGTTGCAATTGTTGCAATAGCGACAGTCAGCTCCAATTGGGTGATGATAGGTACACGTGTAACACAGAGGGTGAATTCCAGTGTAGGCATGTTTTGGAAGTAGTGGAACTGATTGGAGAGGCTCTGGTTGAGGCAGTTCAGTGTTTGAAGAGTCTAGGCTTGAGTTCTTTCGTTTGCAGCTTGGTTTGTCGGTGCTCTGCGATGATGTGTCGTCATTGTTAGCGGATTCGTTTGAGGGTTCGCCTGCAGAGTCGTCCGAGAGTGAGTCGGTAGCTTCTTCAGAGGACTCAGTGGTATCATCAGATGACACTGTGATAGCTTGATTAACCGTCTTGGTAGGATTTTTGGAGAAAAATCCCTCCAAGATTCGTTTGTCGTTGATTTCAGCGGCCAGGCGATAAGTTTCCTCGATGGTAGCAGGTCTCGCAACTTCGACAAAATCGCCCACACACTCCGGCAAGGCACGAATATACTTCTTGATAGCCTTTTCTGGTGTGTCGATTTGACTTGGGCAAATGATGCTAAGCATTTTGAATCTTGCTGTGAGGCCAGCATTATCACCTTCGACTTGCTTGATTTCCCAAAGTTCGTTCTCTAGCTTCTGGATTTCGTGGGGGGTAAGGCAGTACTCTTCCTTCATGAGCTCTTTCAGTTCATTCTAGGAGAGAGCATAAGCCGCGTGGATCCCATGTTTGTTACGTTCGGCTGTCCACCAGTCGAGTGCTCGCGATTGAAATACTCCGGTAGCGCAAGTAGTACGAAAACGCTCGTGGCACCCACTTTGACGCAGGGTCACCTCGACAGAATTGAACCACTGGAGTAACTGAGAAACACCTCCTTCACCCGTGAAGTTCATCGGGTCACAGGCTTTGAAGTGTTTTTAGAGGAAAGTTGATTGTGGTGCTTCTGTCTTGACATCTCCCGAAGTTTGAGAATTGCTGAGAGATTGAACCTGAGCGATAATTTAAGGGATATCTTTAGCCACTTCCCTGGCCACAAGCGATTCAATCCTCTTTTAGGTTCTTAGTCTGGCTCCTCTCTTGGCAGTTCGTCTCGAATGGGACTCGTTTGAAGACATCTGGACAGAGAGAGATTTGGAGTGAGATTCGATCATAATGATTTTGAGTTCTAAGATGTGATTTGAGCGTGTTCAAAACTTGTTGTAAGTAGTATAGCATTCACATAGGAGCCACATAGGAAACACAAAATTCCTAAGTTCTCACATATGACACATAAAGGTTTTCGTTGGTATATACGTATATATAGTGTGACATTTACTCAGATGTTTGTAGAGATAGTGCGAGGACGTGATGAAAAGAGAGGGCTGAGTCGTTAGACTTTCGTTTTGTTGTGAACATTCGGTTTTCGTTCTAGATTGCGATAGTTGTGCGAGTTGTGCATTCGTGAAGCGGGGAGCGAAAATCGATAAATCGAGAAATCGTTAAAGCACAAAATTAAAACACGTAAGCGTAAATAAGTTTAACAAGCGGCGAATCGTAAGATAGTAGAAGTAGATAGAATTCCCTGGGTGTTTAGGCATCGACTACCCAAGTACTTCAGCAATATTAAGCGAGTTCGTGCACGCACGTTGTCACGGCCCCCGACCCGGTTTGACCTGTTTCAGGAGCCGCGGGACAGAAAATCCCGTGGTATTTATTTAACAGCGGAAGTTTTCTTCAGGATCTTTTAAAAACTGCAATTTCCCGATTATTTTATTTCACAATTCGGAACAAAACCCTGGTAATTTACAATCTTAAAATTTCACGGAGAAATCTTTATTTTTACAAAACATGTTTCTTTTATTTTTATATTGAGCCACTTTCTTTAAGCTTGTAGTGCTACGCGGCACTTTTCCTGAATCACAACAGATCACCTGAAACATGTTTGAAAAAAGTTTTGTCAGCGGGAAATACTGGTGAATCATTCTATTTTACTAAAACGACTCAGTTGTTATAATTTTCAGTATTAAGAGAGATTACAATGTTTCCAGATATCAACCAACAACCCACAGTATTTGTCACTCGACCATCCATCGGTAACCTCATTGTCCAATGGAGTCTCTGACTATGGTCA
Organism: Helianthus tuberosus; assembly: GCA_030545235.1. Classification (NCBI taxonomy): domain Eukaryota; kingdom Viridiplantae; phylum Streptophyta; class Magnoliopsida; order Asterales; family Asteraceae; genus Helianthus; species Helianthus tuberosus. The sequence continues at coordinate 475,071 of JARYGA010041560.1, forward strand.
TATCACTCATTGGCTAACTCGTTGTCCAATAGTGACGGTTATCAAGTAATGTATACAAAACCCCACATACCGGCTGTAACTTGGTGATTACATAAACTTAATCACTGTAATTATAACTTTGAAAATATACATGATTTTGAAAGTAATTTGATAAAAAGAGAATGACTCACATTGCAGATTTAATTTGAGCAGAGCCTAGCCTACTGATTAGCCTTTTAACCTAAATTTGATAACATGCACACAACTTGGTTAGTAACTTAATACAGCATTTACGATAACTCACGAGATTAAACCCTCACATCGAATGACAAAGTGCGATACTTAAACATCCATTGAATTAACAACGAATGACAAAGCATAAACCCTAATGTGGGCAGCACTTAAACATCCATTGGATAGTTTAATCGATCGGACATTGAATCGTAGCAGCGATCGAGTTATTACCCTGTATTGCGGCAGCACTTCGTGAATCGTGTGTGTTTTGATAGTAAACAGAGCGTAACTCAGTGTATATAACGAGTTTTTACGTCGTTTCTGTGCCAGAAATCAAGTCCCAAAGCCCACTATTTATACACAAATTTTGACCCCCCTCGCGTGACGCGAGGGGTACCCCTTGGGGCTTCGCGTGACGCGAAGGGTCACCTATTTCCATAGGGTAGCTACGTGTATTTGTAGGCTTGCTGACTTGACGGATTCTTAAAATTCGAAACTGACAACAAGTTATTTAGATAATCGTAACTAGGGTTTAACCACCCCTGAGTTTTAGGGGCCCTAATCCTGATTCTGATTATTCTGAAAATTTTAGGGTTTGTGTAGAATTACTTGGGTATCTTAATTAGGGTTTCCTATTGGACAAATTAATTTAATAAATATGACTTTTGATGAGAGTTGTTACATCCTCCCCACCTTAATAAAAATCTCGTCCTCGAGATTTACTGGAATAAGTAGGGATACTTTTTCTTCATCTCAGATTCCAGCTCCCAAGTATATTCAGCTCCTCTTTTTGAATCCCACTTTACTTTAACTAGCACTAGTCGTTTGTGCTTGAGAAACTTCACTTTTCTGTCTTCTATCTGAAGAGGTTTCTCAACAAATTTTAACTTTTCGTTTACCTCTATATCTTGGAGAGGTACTACCAAAGATTCGTCTGTTAGGCATTTCTTGAGATTGGATACATGAAATACATCATGTACTCCAGCTAACTCTTCTGGTAGTTGTAAACGATAAGCAACTGGTCCTATACGTTGAATTACTGGAAATGATCCTACGTATCTTGGACTTAGCATTCCTTTCTTACCGAATCGAACTACTCATTTCCAAGGAGAAACTTTCAACAGTACTTTTTCTCCAACTTGGAATTCCAATGGCTTCCGTCTATTGTCTGCATAACTCTTCTGACGATCTCGAGCCGTCTTTAGTCTTTCTTTGATTTGAGTAATCTTGTCAGTCGTCTCTTGCACTATTTCAGGACCTGACAATTGATTTTCTCCTATTTCTGCCCAACAAACTGTAGTTCTGCACTTTCTTCCATATAGTGCCTCGAATGGGGCAGTTTCAATACTTGAATGATAACTATTGTTATAGGAGAATTTAATTAAAGGTAAGTGATCGTCCCAATTTCCACCAAAATCTATCACACATGCTCTAAGCATGTCTTCTAGAGTTTGGATCGTCCTTTCACTTTGCCCGTCTGTTTGAGGATGATATGCAGTACTTAGGTTTAGTCGAGTTCCCATTGCTTCTTGGGAACTTGTCCAAAAATGAGAAGTAAAACGACTATCCCTATTCGAAACAATGGAGAGTGGAACTCCATGTAAGGATACTACTTCATCTACATACAACTTGGCCAACCTTTCCATGCTAAAGGTTTCTTTCATGGGTAGAAAATGAGCTGATTTGGTTAATCGATCCACAATTACCCAAATAGCATCATTACCTTTTCTGGTTTTGGGCAATTTAGTAACAAAATCCATTGTTATGAGTTCCCATTTCCATACTGGCATTTCTAATTGTTGTAGTAGACCTGAAGGTTTCTGGTGTTCTGCCTTAACTTGTGAACAAGTAAGACACTTAGAAACATATCGAGCTATGTCCTTTTTCATACCTATCCACCTGAAATTATTTCTTAAATCTTGGTACATTTTATTGTTTCCCGGGTGCATAGTATACCTAGATTTATGGGCTTCTTCCAAAATCTTATTTCTTAATTCTCCCTGTTTAGGTACCCAAATTCTGCTTTTGTGGAATTTCCAAATTCCATCAGCTCCTTGTTCTAACTCTTTTATTCGTCCCTTCATTCCTTCAGCATCATCCTTGATTGCTGTTTCCTGAACATTCTTTATTTGTTCCATTAAATCTATTTGTAGATTTAATCTAAGATCACGAACTCATTTTTGTTTTTCATGATATTTACGACTTAAGGCATCTGCAACTACATTTGCCTTTCCTTCGTGATATTGAATATCACAGTCGTAATCACTTAAGATTTCCATCCATCTCCTTTGCCTCATGTTTAACTCTTTTTGCCCAAATATATATCTTAAACTCTTATTATCTGTATAGACAGTAAATTTACTTCCGTAAAGATAATGTCTCCAAATCTTAAGGGCAAAAATTACGGCTCCTAATTCTAAATCATGAGTTGTATAATTCTCTTCGTGCTTTTTCAATTGTCTTGATGCATACGCAATTACCTTCTTGCGTTGCATAAGCACACATCCTAATCCTAATTTTGAAGCATCACATTATACTTCAAAATCTTCAGTTCCTTCTGGTAAAGCTAAGATTGGAGCATTGGTTAGTTTATGTTTCAAGATTCTAAAGGCTTCTTCTTGTTTAGGTCCCCATTCAAACTTAACTGCTTTACAGGTTAGCTTAGTTAATGGTACAGCTATCTTGGAAAAAACCTTAATAAATCGTCTATAATATCCAGCTAAACCTATAAAACTTCTAATTTCCATTGCGGATTGTGGAACCTTCCATTTGGTAATTGCCTCTATCTTAGCAGGATCTACATGAATACCTTCGTGATTTACCATGTGTCCTAAAAATTGCACTTCTTGTAGCCAAAATTCACACTTTGAGAATTTGGCATAAAGCTTTTCTTTTCTTAACAAAGTTAAGAGTGAATGTAAGTGCTGACAATGTTCGTCCTGACTTTTTGGAATAAATAAGTATATCGTCAATGAAAACAATTACAAATATATCCAAATACGGTTTACAGATCTTGTTCATCATGTCCATGAATGCTGCAGGTGCATTCGTTAATCCGAAGGGATTGACTGTAAACTCGTAATGACTATACCTAGTTCTGAAAGCAGTCTTAGGTATGTCTTCTTCTTGTACCTTCAATTGATGATATCCGGAGCGTAAATCAATCTTAGAAAAATATCTAGCTCCTTGAAGTTGATCGAAAAGATCATCAATCCTAGGTAACGGGTATCGATTCTTAATTGTAACCTTGTTCAATTCTCTATAATCAATACACATTCTCATTGAACCATCCTTTTTCTTCACAAACAACACTGGTGCTCCCCACGGGGATGAACTAGGTTGTATGAAACCTTTACTTAATAATTCATCTAATTGCTTCTTTAGTTCTAACATTTATGTGGGTGCTAACCGATAAGGTGCCTTGGCTATCGGTATAGTTCCTGGAATTAAATGAATTCTAAATTCTACCTCCCTGTCTGGTGGTAATCCTGGTAACTCTTCTGGGAATACTTATGGGTATTCTGAGACTACTGGTATTTCCTTAAGTTCTTTACCCTTAGTGCTAATGATTACTGAATTCATATACACTATTCCTTGCTTTCGTTCATAACTAGCAACTTTCATTACTGATATGAACTTCATGGGCTTACGTGGTTTATCTCCTGTAATCATAATTACTTCTCCGGTGGGTGCCTGATTTCTATGGAATTCTTATCACAAAGAATTCGAGCATGGTTGGCTACTAACCAATCCATTCCTAACACAACATCAAATTCGGCTAATTTCATAGGTAATAGGTTTGCAAAGAATTTATGGCCTGAAAGTTCTATATTTTCCTTTTGCAAAACTTTATCTATGCTAACAGAATTTCCATCTGCCGTTTCGACTGTAAAAATTTGCCTAAGTTTGGTTAAGGGTAAGTTAAGAGCTTGGCAAAATGAAGTATTAATAAAACTTTGGTTTGCACCAGAGTCAAATAATACTTTTGCATACACGTTGTGAACTAGGAACGTACCAGCTATCACGTCAGGAATCATCTCGGCTTCCTGAGTAGTTAACTGAAAGGCTCGAACATTCTTCTTGGTAGCTCCGTCGGCTGTCTTGGCTTTGTTGTCTGCTAGTTTAACCAATTTAGGGCATTCTGGCTTAAAATGTCCTGTTTCTCCACAGTTATAGCAGATTCTTGTTTTCTTTCTGCAGTCTTCTTCATGATGGCCTGCGACTTTGCAGAAGTTACAAGTTACATTACATCTTCCATAATGTTTCTTTCTGCAATTCCTGCAAAACGGCGGAATTGAAGATTCCCCTGTTCCTCTTTTCCTGAAGCTACTATTATTACCCGTACGAAATCCTTGGGTAATTTTCTGAACCAGTTCCTTTTTCCTGTTATCATCTCTTGTTCGTACCAGTTCATCAGTTAGAGTGTTGGCTAATTCCACTGCATCGTCAATAGTGCGAGGTCTCGCAGCTTTAACGATATTGCGGATTTCACCAATCAATCCTCATATATAGCGAGAAATGAGTACCGGTTCTGGCGAAGCCAGCGTTGGTACCACTCTAGCATATTCAAAGAATGTCGAAGTATAACCACGACAATCTACACCCGTCATACGATGATTTAGGAACTTATTTGCCATTTGATCTTTTTCGTATTCGGGACATAATTTTCTTTCTACAAGACTTTTAAATTCTTCCCAGTTCATGGCATAAGCCCTATTTCTTCCTTTAGCTTGTAACACCGTGTTCCACCATTCTAGTGCCCCTTCCTTAAAAAGATTTGACGCGTACATGACCTGATCGTCTTTGTCACATTTACTTATGGTGTTTACTGCCTCGGTTTTCTCTAACCAACGCAGTACCGCAGTCGCTCCTTCATTGCCTGCAAACTCAGCGGGTTTACAAGCAAGAAATTCTTTATAAGTGCAACCAGGGGTTGCAGCTTTCATTTTCTTAGGGAGCGGAGCTTGCCGTGGTTCATTATCATGATTAGTATGATTACCGCCTCCGTTTACGCTATTACTGAAGTTATCTTCAGAAATACGTTTACTAGGAACGATTTGTTGTGGTTCGATTGGATTTCTAACAGTAGCAACTATTGCTGGAATAGCATTGGCTATTCCCTGAGCAACAATATTTTCTATGTCTTGTCTATTTAGAAATTGATCCTCCTGATGTTGTTCAGATTGGTTAACTTCGTTAACTGGTTCGTTACCAACGTTTGCCATCTGGTAATTTAATTTATATAATTTATTAGTATCAATTAAATAACAATTATACATAAAATCATCATATAAATTTCACAATACATATATAGCCAAAACTATCGATTTCTCGATTCCCATTTTATATATCTTATAGTATGCATCAATACACACCATTATTTTACAAAGTTTTATTTTAAGTTATTTCACAAGACTATATTATTATTGCTATTATACAACCACAGTCTCATAAACCCCTTATCCCTCGTCAGTTAATAACGGCGTTCCCTCTCATCGTACTTCCAGGAGATCTGTTCTCCTACTTCCCTGATCCTATTTCCAGCATCCACCAGTTCTTCGCCAAAGTGGCGAAGTTCGGCTAAATTCTCATTGCTCATAGGTGGATTAGGTATTGGTTCAGGGTCGAATTGAGGAAGAAAGGAATAAGGACTGTTTAGCAGGTTTTGAAACTGCCAATCATTCGTCCACCACTCGTCCATTCCTATAGGTTGGGTGTGGATTATAGGTTCTGGGATTGCTGGTTCTAAATTTATTGGTAGTTGAGATTCAAGAGGCTGAGTAAAAACATTTCTATTGACATGCTGAATAGTATCACAGCTTGCCAATATAAAATCCAGCTCTTCCTGCAATGTCATTTCCTGATTTTGCTTAGAGCTTTCTCCCATTTCTATTTGGGTTTGTTTAGAACCTCTTCCAATCTCCATTTCTATTTGCTTTGAATATTCTTCAAACTGTATTCCCATCTGCCTAGACTCTTCCCCAACTTCAATCCCTTTCCCTTTGTCTAATGGATTTTCTATTTTGGGAATCTTTCTAGTGACAGGTTTCCTCCTACGCACACGTCTCCATCCTACAAATCTCCTCCTTTTCTTGGGCTTGGGTTTCTCCGGAGGTGGAGCATTGAATTCAATAGGTTCTTCTATGCCAGGTATATACCTATTGAAATCTCTGGAAACCTCTATTTTTACCGGATAGAGATTTAAATTCTGAAGGGCGTCAGACAAGTCGCTCATGCTGTTATGCAAAATACACACAATTACTAAGTTAAAAATTATAACAAAATTTCATAGAAATACTTTAAATATTATTTCAGTCTGGGTAACTACAAAACAAATTAAAACACACTAGGCTTTATTGTAAATTTATTTATTTACTAAATAAGATTTATGGACTGTAGGTGATAAAGGTGCTAAAACTTGGTCAAATTTATTTAAAGATTTGCATTAACTGCTACAGTAGCTAGCATATAAAGATCTGCCCATTTCTCATCTAATTTGTCCTCCCAAGGTATTTTACTGGTTAATTCCTGGGTTTCCTGTTTAATCTTCTTTTCTCGAAATTTCTTTATTTTCTCCTGACTCTTCTTTAAAATTAAACTTCTTTTATTAGGAGAAAGTGGTTCCTCATATTGTGCCTTTCGCACAAATATTCCTTCTTCAGGAATTACAGAGTGATTTGAGGATTTGGTTTGAGATGAACTTCCCTTCTCGTTGGATGACCTATCTAATTTAAGATAGATGTTTGACAACTTTTGCTTACCCATACCGTACATAAATATTCAATTAATAAAACACATAATCACATAATTGGCAATCAGTAAAAAAAATTAAGTATTTCTAAATACTTAATTGGCTTAAATCAGTGGCTCTGATACCACTTTTTTCTGTCACGGCCCCCCACCCGGTTTGACCCGTTTCAGGAGCCGCGGGACAGAAAATCCCGTGGTATTTATTTAACAAAGGAAGTTTTCTTCAGGATCTTTTAAAAACTGCAATTTCCCGATTATTTTATTTCACAATTCGGAACAAAACCCCGGTAATTTACAATCTTAAGATTTCACGGAGAAATCTTTATTTTTACAAAACATGTTTCTTTTATTTTTATATTGAGCCACTTTCTTTAAGCTTGTAGTGCTACGCGGCACTTTTCCTGAATCACAACAGATCACCTGAAACATGTTTGAAAAAGGTTTTGTCAGCGGGAAATACTGGTGAATCATTCTATTTTACTAAAACAACTCAGTTGTTATAATTTTCAGTATTAAGAGAGATTACAATGTTTCCAGATATCAACCAACTACCCACAGTATTTGTCACTCGACCATCCATCGGTAACCTCATTGTCCAATGGAGTCTGTGACTATGGTCATATCACTCATTGGCTAACTCGTTGTCCAATAGTGACGGTTATCAAGTAATGTATACAAAACCCCACATACCGGCTGTAACTTGGTGATTACATAAACTTAATCACTGTAATTATAACTTTGAAAATATACATGATTTTGAAAGTAATTTGAGAAAAAGAGAATGACTCACATTGCAGATTTAATTTGAGCAGAGCCTAGCCTACTGATTAGCCTTTTAACCTAAATTTGATAACATGCACACAACTTGGTTAGTAACTTAATACAGCATTTACGATAACTCACAAGATTAAACCCTCACATCGAATGACAAAGTGCGATACTTAAACATCCATTGAATTAACAACGAATGACAAAGCATAAACCCTAATGTGGGCAGCACTTAAACATCCATTGGATAGTTTAATCGATCGGACATTGAATCGTAGCAGCGATTGAGTTATTACCCTATATTGCGGCAGCACTTCATGAATCGTGTGTGTTTTGATAGTAAACAGAGCGTAACTCAGTGTATATAACGAGTTTTTACGTCATTTCTGTGCCAGAAATCAAGTCCCAAAGCCCACTATTTATACACAAATTTTGACCCCCCTCGCGTGACGCGAGGGGTACCCCTTGGGGCTTCGCGTGACGCGAAGGGTCACCTAGTTCCATAGGGTAGCTACGTGTATTTGTAGGCTTGCTGACTTGACGGATTCTTAAAATTCGAAACTGACAACAAGTTATTTAGATAATCGTAACTAGGGTTTAACCCCCCCTGAGTTTTAGGGGCCCTGATCCTGATTCTGATTATTCTGAAAATTTTAGGGTTTGTACAAAATTACTTGGGTATCTTAATTAGGGTTTCCTATTGGACAAATTAATTTAATAAATATGACTTTTGATGAGAGTTGTTACACACGTTGACCTAGTAGACTATGCTTCCACTGGGATGCAGCTCATGGCATTCGTCCTTCTATTCATCATGCAGCTCGAGTCCTTGATATAGCCGAATCCTTGGTGAGAGCTTTTCGAAAACAATGTTTGGGAGTGGAACGGGTCATTAAGGTATAGGTTTCACCCCTGACTTAACAACTTCGCTCCTGATTGTGGTTGTACTCACCGAACAAGTCCGGGAGTTCCACTAGATAGAAATGGAGAATTCCGTCGAGATATGGATGTCACCCCTAACTCAACGAATGGTTCTCGTGCTTGAATGATGCACTGAATGAGCGACCTATCGAGAGTTCCTGGTTTTCATACCTCATCTCTACATGATCACCTGTTGACGTTATGCGAGTATCGTAAAACGTGTGTATTGTGTCAGCCTTACGAAAGGCTATGTAGCATTAAGCTTTAGGAAAAGCTTTCCTTGTGTGAAGCTATAGTATGCGGTGTTCGCCCAAGGATGTAGTTTTAGCGAGTTCGAATGAGAGCATCATAGTAGGCACGTACAAACCCTACTGGGTTCGTACGAAGTCAGCCTTTTTGGTACTTAGACTATAGACTAGGTCGAATCCCTAAGACACCGACCCAGACTAGGTCGTGTCTTACCTAATTCCCTATAGTTATGGCTCTGATACCACTCTGTCACACCCCAACTGATGGTGGAATCATCGCGGCACGGCACTAGGCAAATCAGATTGCTCAGGAGAATCCATAACGACTATTTTGCGACGATAATTAATGCGTTCATTATCCCATACTAATAAAAAATTATAAGCACATAAGTCATCACAGATTTCTTATTCTCTCGAACAATACAAATCTGATAACCTAGATTTTTAGTTGAGTTTCTAGACTTCCTAGCTTGATTGAGATAGCCTGCGATTAAACCTGCAACATAGGTTAAAATAATGTCAATACAAAAGTATTGGCGAGTATACAGGTTTGATATGTAATAGATTAAAAGTGCTGCAAATTCCTACATACATAAACGGAATACATAACATATATACTCACAAAACCGATACTACCAGCTAAGTCCTCGATGCTCGATTCGCGATGGCTAACTAGACCCCGTCGGGTGCAATAGCACTATACTAGTCATGGTCGGACGTCGCGAGTATAAGTCCTAGCACATATGTAACTAGCATTCACGTATAACTATGCACGTCGGTCATTCGCAAGTGATAAATAGTTTAAGCATTAGATGTGATTGATTTGATAGAAACGTATGTTACACCCAAAAGTGTGATAAGCAAAAAGGGTTCAAGTATACTCACAGCAAGTATTCAGCAAGTAAACACAACTTGGTTGGGTTGATTGAGAGAGCGTCTGATTCAGCCCGATCATGGAGCGATACCGTGAGCGACGAACTGTGCGTTAGACGGTGCGAAGTGAACAAGTGAAGAATGTTAATCCGATCGGATGGCAATCCGATCAGATGGTCATTCGATCGGATGTCAATCCGTTCAGATGGTCATCCGATCGGATGACCATTCGGTCGGATTGACATTCGTTTGGGATGAATGTGCTGGCGTACGATGGCTTTGAAGTTTTCGTTGTAACATTTTAAAATCAGAGAAGTATCTCTGCCTTTCAGGTCGTTCGGTCGAACGGTCGTTCAGTCGGATAGTGATCCGTCCAGCGAGACATTTCTCAAAGAACAAGTTCACAACAGGATGGTCACTCGGTCGGATGGCAATCCGATCGGATGGTCGTTCGATGGATTTGAACATGTATTAAAGATGTTGAAAAAGTCTAAGTGTTGAAGACCAAGTGCAATCCGATTGGATTGTCGTTCGATCGGATGGTTATCCGACCGGACGGCAATCCATTCAATGATCTGATCATTTTGAAACTTGAATGTTTTGTTAAGTTTGAAAAGTTTGCGGTTTGATCGAGACGGTATGACAACGTGCTGAACAATGGAAACCCCATCAAGCCTAAGTCATCTGATCGGATGGGAATCACCCCGTCCCATTAGTAACTGTTCTTGAGGGTCTCCATGTTCATCCCGTTAAATCCGTTATCCCGTTGATAGGAATCAGTTCTCGAACCGACACTTCACTAGAGAATGAGTAGAAGGCCTGAAGGAGCTCAGATTCTATCGGTTTTATGTGAAAAGTGAAGAAAATCTAAGAAAAGTTTGAAACACACGAAAGTTGCTTAGATTTAGGTGGAAATAATGTTTAAAATTGTTGAAATCACTTAGATCTGAGTTTTTCTTGGTGGAATGAAGTCACACCTTGAAGTTCATAAGAACTCCATGATGACATCATCCTTGAACACCTCAAATCCGTTGATTTCATGGTTAAAAGTTAAGATTCAAAGGTGAAAATGATGAAGAAGTGTGCATAGATCATAGAAGTACAAGACTTGAGGTAAAAACTTACAAGAATCGCGAGGAATCGATAGAAAATAGCCCAAAAGTGTGCTGGTCGAACGAGAGTTGTCACATCACTTGAACAGTGATGTGACAAGTGCTATTTATAGGTGAAGAGGAGAAAAGGCAAGGGAGTGCAATGGATCGGATGGCCATTCGATCGAACGCTCATTCGATCGAGTGGCTTTGGGAAGCTGATTTTCTGACTTTTCGTTTGAGCGTTGCGCGTTGGGATAGTTTGTTCACACATATACATATATATTTATTATAATTAATCACCAAAGATCGTATGTACGTATTCACATTTTCAAGTTTGCGTTGCGTTCTGCCACGATGATTGACGGGGTGCTACTCGCTCATTTTGCCATCATCGTCACGATGACCGATGGGGTAGTACTCACGCGTAATGTCATCGTTAGCGTTAAGGTTTGCGTTGTGATGTAATATACGATGTATTATGCGATGTGATATGCGAAAATAGCGTTGTATGCGATATAGTTACATTATGATCCCGAATCTCTGGTGCTAGGCGTAACGAGTATAGCGAGAGTAACAATGCACGAATGTGTGGGTCGTTACAGTCTTCCCTGCTTTAGGAAAATTTCATCCCGAAATTAATCCAACAGGTAGACTTGTGAGAGTTGTCCCGTATAAGTAGCGATACAGCGAGTTAATCGACTCCGAGTTAACAAGCGTGAGCATCTCGAGTAAGGGAAAGAAAGATCGATTGCGAGAGCGAGGAAAAGGCATATGGACAAAAGTAGTAACCCACGATTCAGCGTTTCAAAAAGCATTTCTAGTCTCGAAGAGTTTGTAAAGTCATTGCAGATAGAGGAAAACTTGAAAATTTTCTTATGACGTAAAGTCAAACTGAGTCGATGTTAACCAACGTTGTAAGAAAAGTTTGTTTTAGACATTTAAAAAGGAATTTGGAAGGAAGACTTGGTTTAAGAAGACTCTCTCATGACTTGGTTCAAGCTGAACTCGATGTTGAACCAACGTCTTAAGAAAGATTTCTGTATTAAGATTGAAATTTTTTTTTAAGGAAAAGCTGGACTTATGAAAACTTCCCTTGGGAATGGAGTTAAGCTGATTCGATGTTACTTCCATATTGTGAGGAAATTTTCACTTATCCATCGGTTTTAATTAAAAATTATCATTTATTTTCAAATCAGTAATAAGTTTTAACAAAAAGGTAATTATCATCTTGCCCCACTTGGCACTTTCCCATGAAAGTTTGTTAATATAGTTAAAACACTTATATATAGGAAGTACCAACGGCGTATCCACCATGTTTTGCCCATATTACTTCTGTTTCGTGAGGCGGTGTCATGTGTGCCGATAAGGATAGAAGTTCGTCTCCTCGGCTCAAGTGATGGCAAGTCAGACCGAGTCGAAGATAGAATCGAATAGGTTAATCGGCGAGATTGATTGCGAACATAGCGATGATGGCGCATGCGAGTAACTTGATGGCACAAAACATTGAAGTAGCGTGCCTCGTTAAGCGACGAGTGTTAAGCGATAAACGAATAGTGCGATTAGATTAGATTCCACATGAAATTCCACATGGCATGTTTCCACGAGAGTTTGCTAACATGGTGAAAACACTTATATATAGGAAGTACCAGCGGCGTATCCACCATGTTTTGACCATATTAGTTTCGTCCCGTGAAGCGATGTCATGCATACCAATACAACACAAATTGCGATGAGTACCAGGCGATGAGCGATAAGCGACACGCGATAGCGATAAGCGAGTAAGCGGTATATCTTAAGTGATAAGTGGTACGCGATAAGCGACAAGCGATACGCGATAAGCGACAAGCCAGTAAGCGATGCGCGATAAGTGAGAAGCGACAAGCGAGTAAGCGATGCACGATAAGCGAGAAGCGACACGCGATAGCGATAAGAGAGTAATGCGATTTGATTAGTCTCCACAGTTTCACAAATTAACCAACATGAAGCCCCACGTGGCATCTTTCCACAAAAGTTTGCTAGTATGGCTAAAACACTTATATATAGGAAGTACCAGCGGCGTATCCACCATGTTTTGACCATACTAGATTCGTTTCGTGAATTATGTCATGTGTGCCACATAACACAGATAGCGATAAGCGTTAGAAGCGATAAGCGATGCGGGTATCAAAGTGATGCGATTAGTAGATGCGTTAAGCATTAAAGCGATGCGAAAGCGATGTGCGTTAGATTTCAGCGAAATTTGCAATTGATTTGTGACAGACTTACGACCAGTCTTGCATTGATGCGATCGCCCTGCGGGGGTAGACTTACAAAGTCCATCGATGAGGAAATTGCATTGCATTTGTAGACTTGCGAAAAGTCTCGCGGGGATGCGATTTGATTGTTACGCCTTGCGAATGTATTTAGCGTGTCGAAAATAATCTCGATAGTATAGGTCTAATAACGTTCAACTCCACGTGGTACTTTCTTCATGAGGCTTCGGTAGTATGGTAAAGCACACCTTGCGTTACCCCTACTACTTATGTCCATGATTAGGTGTCACACTTTGTCGACATGGTCAAGACGCTTATATATAGGAAGTACCAGCGGCGTATCCACCACGCTCGACCATGCTTTTAACGTTATGGCACCATTAAAACTTACTATGATCTCCGTGCACTGACCAAAATAATCCCGTGTGCACCCGTGATTAGTTTGTTCCTTGCACGTTTATCGTACCTTATTCTAAGAGTGTAGTGAGGGTAAAACACATTATATCGTGATGTAGTATAGCTTATGTGTGAATCTAGACTAAGTGCGAAGACGAGAGAGAAAGCGAAAACGAAGGCGAAAGTTAGCGTTACGCATAGTGGCAACATCCAGTAATAGAATAGGTTCAATACTTAGAAATTAACGTCGAAAATTGTATCATTACAACATTATCCTACTCTTGCTTGGCGCTTGGTGTTGAAGACTTTTGCTGGAGCTGTTGTTGTTGTACTCAAGTTCGCGGTTCTGTGCGGCAGTTGCGGGTGATGTGACCGTAATAGTTGCAATTGTTGCAATAGCGACGGTCAGCTCCAATTGGGTGATGATAGGTACACGTGTAACACTGAGGGTGAATTCCAGTGTAGGCACGTTTTGGAAGTAGTGGAACTGATCGGAGAGGCTATGGTTGAGGCAGTTCAGTGTTTAAAGAGTCTAGGCTTGAGTTCTTTTGTTTGCAGCTTGGTTTGTCGGTGCTTTGCGATGATGTGTCGTCGTTGTTAGCGGATTCGTTTGAGGATTCACCAGAGGGTTCGCTTGAAGAGTCGTCCGAGGGTGAGTCGGTAGCTTCTTCAGAGGACTCAGTGGTATCATCAGATGACACTGTGATAGCTTGATTAACCCTCTTGGTAGGATTTTTGGAGAAAAATCCCTCCAAGACTCGTTTGTCATTGATTTCAGCGGCCAGGCGATAAGTTTCCTGGATGGTAGCAGGTCTCACAGCTTCGACAAAATCGCCCACACACTCCGGCAAGGCACGGATATACTTCTTGATAGCCTTTTCTGGTGTGTCGATTTGACTTGGGCAAATGATGCTAAGCAGTTTGAATCTTGCTGTGAGGCCAGCATTATCACCTTCGACTTGCTTGATTTCCCAAAATTCGTTCCCTAGCTTATGGATTTCATGGGGAAGGCAGTACTCTTCCTTCATGAGCTCTTTCAGTTCATTCCAGGAGAGAGCATAAGCCGCGTGGATCCCACGTTTGTTACGTTCTGCTGTTCACCAGTTGAGTGCTCGCAATTGAAATACTCCGGTAGCGCAAGTAGTATGAAAAAGCTCAGGGCACCCAATCTGACGCAGGGTCACCTCGACAGAATCGAACCACTGGAGTAACTGAGAAACACCTCCTTCACCCGCGAAGACCATCGGGTCACAGGCTTTGAAGTTGTAAGGACATCCAAAAACATCCCAAAATAAGCCATAAGTAAAAACCCGGACCCTTGAAACGTTACTGTACAAGAAAAATCAAGAAAATCAAAATTCTGATCTTTAGGCGGGCCGCGACAGCTCACCAAATCACCGGACAAGCGCACAGGACACGTGTCGTCCACGTGGCAAGCCTAGGTATGACACGCTAGCCCTAATCTACGATATAGACCTCCACGCGGGTCGCGTAAGGGTCAAGACAAGGTTCACGCGGGCCGCGTGAATCCCAAATTTTAGCTATAAATAGGACAGGCTACGAGCAGTTCACTGGTGTCAAAACCTTTTCACAAAAACGAAGTTTGGCTGCTCAGAAGTCAAAATTACAATTAAGATAGTGGGGTGCTGCTACGATACAGGGTATTAACTCGATCGCTGCTACGATTCAATGTCCGATCGATTGAAACTATCCAATGGATGTTTAAGTGCTGCCCACCTTAGGGCCATACTTTGTCATTAGTCGTGAATTCAACGGATGTTATGTATAGCACTTTGTCATTCGTTGTGAGGGTTTTAATCTCGTGAGTTATCGTAAATGTTGTATTAAGTTACTGACCTAGTTCATGTACTTGTTATTTAATTTAGGTTACAAGGCTAATCAGTAGGCTAAACTCTGCCCATATAAATCTGCAATGTGAGTCATTCTCTTTTTATCAACAGTATTTTACAATACTCCAATCATTTTTAAAAGTTATAATTACAGGGATTAAGTCATGGTTATCTTGAATCACTGGCTAATTGGGGTATTGTGCACATTACTAATTTCTCACGGTTAGGCTAATAAATCCTAACAGTGATAATCGTCACTACTTGGGGAAAGACCCAATAGTGGTATGACCATCGTCACCAGGTGACACGGCGCCAGATAAAAATAAGATAGAAGTCATTGTAATCTCTCTTATGCTGTAATTTATAACTATGTGTCATTTTATTAAATTGAGTGACTCACCAGTATTTCCCCGCTGACAAAATATTTTTTAAAACATGTTTCAGGCGACCTGCTGTAAATCAAGGAAAACGTGCTACGGAGCACTAACAAGCTTGAAGAGGTGGCTCAATAAAATGAATAAACATGTTTTGTAAAACAGGGAATTTCCTAGTTAAATTCCTCTATTGTAAATCACGGGGTTTATCCCGAATTATGAAATAAAATAATCAGGCATTTTCAAATTTAAAAGATCCTATTAAAATCTTCCGATGTCGCATCAATTAATAAGTACCACGCAAGTTCCTGTCCCGCGGCTCCTGACCGGGTCAAACCGGGGCTGGGGACGTGACAGGAAGAGGTGGTATCAGAGCCACTGATTTAAGCCAATTAAGTATTTAAAATACTTAATTTTCCTGATTATTCTCTTGTGAATTATGTGCTTTTTAACTGACTATCTATTAGTTACAGTATGGGTAAACAAAGAATCTCGGATATCTATCTTAAATTAGATTGTTCACCAAAAGATAAGGGAAGTTCATCCCAATCAAATTCCTCAAGATACTCAGCAGATACTGAGGAGGGAATATTTGTTTGTAAAGCACAGTATGAGGAACCACTTACCCCTAAGAAAAGAAATTTAATTCTTAGGAAAAGTCAAGAGAAAATGAAGAAGTCACAACCAAAAGGAATAGTCATCAACCCACCATGGGAAGATGAATTAGATGAAAAATGGACAAATCTCTATATGTTAGCCACTACAGCAGTAAATGCTAACTTATAGTTAAATCACCAAACCAGTACCAACACCTATGTCACCTACAAGCTAGAAACTTTAATCTATTAAATAACCACTAGTATATTTCAGTTGTAATAAAGGTCTAGTAATAGTTCGTTTTAATCCAATAAATTGTATTAAATTTTTTCTAAATTGCCACTCTGTGATTATGTGAATTACAAAATTTTAACCTAGAATTTTTTATGTTTCTTCATTACTAAACAACATGAATGAATTATCTGAAGCTCTTCAGAATCTCAACCTCTACCCTGTTAACATAGAAGTATCCCAAGACTTTACCGGTTATTGTACTGATGTGGAAGAACCTATGAAATTTCAAGCCCAACCTCCGGAGAAACCTAAGCCAAAGAAGAGAAGAAGATTTGTGGGTTGGAGGCGTGTGCGCAGAAGGAAACCAGCGACTAGGAGAATTCCCAAGATAGAAAATCCTATGAATAAGGGAAAAGAGATCGAGATGGGGGAAAATTTTAGGCAAACAGGAATGGAAATTTGAGGAAAGTTCTAGGCAAGCCGAGGAATTGCCACTGCAGAAGGAATTAGACTGTATACTGGCAAGTTGTTATATTATTAGGCCTATTAATGACAACCTCTTTCCTTATCCTGCTAAAACCCAACTTCCAATAAACTTGGAACCAACTATTCCAGATCCCCTTGTCAACACCCAACCTATAGGAGAAATGGACGAATGGTGGACCAATGACTGGCAGTTTCAAAACCTCCTAAATAATCCTTATACCTTTTTCCCTCAGTTTGACCCAGAACCCATACCAAACCCACCAATGAGTAATGAGAACTTAGCTGAACTCCGCCATTTTGGCGAGGAGCTGGTGGATGCAGGGAATAGAATCCGGGAGGTGGGAGAACAGATCTCCTGGAAGTACGACAAGAGGGAACGTCGCTTCTAAGGTGCCAGCAGATGAAGGATAGTGTGGTTGGGAAGCTGTGGTTATATAATAATAATAATAATAATAATAATAATAATAATAATAATAATAATAATAATAACAAAAATATAAGTCTGTAATATAATCATAAAAATATAATTATGTGAAATAACTTAAAAATAAAACTTTGTACGATAACCAGTTTGTACGGATACCTAATATATATAAAATATCAAAAGTCGAAAGATCGACGATTTTGGCTATATTTGTTTACGTGATTATGTGCAATTATTTTATGTTTGATTATTAATTATTTTATACTAATCACTTATATAAATTAAATACCAGATGGCAAATGCTGGTAATGAACAAGTTAATGAGGGTAACCAATCCGAGCACAACAATGAGGATCGATTTTTGAATAGGCAAGATATCGAAAATATCATTGCTCAGGGAATAGCCAATGCTATTCCAGCAATCCTTGCTGCTGCTCGAAATCCAGTTGAACCTCAACAAATTATTCCTAGTAAACGTACTCAGGAAGACAACTTCAATAATAGCGTGAATGGAGGCGACAACAATACTAATAACGATAACAATGGGATGCAAGCCCCACTCCTTAAGAAAATGAAAGCTGCAACGCCTGGTTGCACTTACAAGGAATTTCTTGCCTGTAAACCAGTTGAGTTTGCAGGTAACGAAGGGGCAACTGCTGCACTGCGTTGGTTAGAGAAAACCGAAGCAGTAATTACAATAAGTAAATGTGCCGAGGATGACAAGGTCATGTACGCGTCACATCTTTTTATAGAAGGGGCGCTAGAATGGTGGAATACGGTTCTACAAGCTAAAGGAAGGAATGTGGCGTATGCTATGAACTGGGAAGAATTTAAGAGTCTCGTAGAGAGAAAATTCTGTCCCGAGTATGAAAAGGAACAAATGACGAATAAGTTCCTGAATCATCGGATGATAGGTGTTGATTGTAGAGGGTATACTTCGATTTTCTTCGAGTATGCTAGAGTAGTACCAACCCTGGCTTCGCCAGAACCGGTACTTATTTCTCGCTATATTTGGGGCTTAATTAGCGATATCCGTAATATTGTCAAAGCGGCAAGACCCCGCACGATCGATGATGCGGTGGAATTAGCCAATACGCTGACTGACGAATTGGTGTGGACAAGAGAAGAAACCCAGAAAAAGGAAGTAGCCCAAAAGATTACCCAAGGATTCCGTACGGGTAATCGTAGTAATTTCAAGAGAAAGGGAACCGGGCAATCTTCCACTGTTCCATTTTGCACTACATGCAAAAGGAAGAATTTTGGTAGATGCAAAGGGTATTGCAATTTCTGCAAAAATCCCGGGGCACCAAGAAGAGGACTGCAGGAAGAAGAAAGTAGTTTGCTACAATTGTGGAGAGGCTGGACATATTAGGCCAGACTGCCCGAAGTTGGCCAAACCAGCTGATAACAAAGTCAAACCTGCAGAAGGAGCTACTAAAAAGAACGCAAGAGCTTTCTAGTTGATCACTCAGGAAGCAGAGCTAATCCCTGACGTGATAGCTGGTACATTCCTAGTTCACAACGTTTATGCAAAAGTATTATTTGACTCTAGTGCAAACCAAAGTTTTATAAATACTTCATTCTGCCAAGCACTTAACTTAACCTTAGCCAATCTTAGGCAAATCTTTACAGTAGAAACAGCGGACGGGAATTCTGTTAAAATAAATAAGGTTGTACGAGAAGAAAAGATAGAACTTTCAGGTCATAAATTTTCTGCAAACCTATTACCCATGAATTTAGCAGGATTCGATGTCGTGTTAGGAATGGATTGGCTAGTAGCCAATCATGCTCAAATTCTATGTGATAAGAATTCTATAGAAATTCATTCACCCACCGGAGAAGTAATTGTGGTTACGGGAAATAAGCCACGTAAACCCATGAAGTTCATTTCAGTAATGAAAGTTGCTAGTTATGAACGAAAGCAAGGAATGGTGTATATGATTTCGGTAATCATTAACACTAAGAGTAAGGAACTTCAGGAATTTCCAGTAGTATCAGAATACCCAGAGGTATTCCCAGAAGAACTACCGGGATTACCACCTGAGAGGGAAGTAGAATTTAGAATTCATCTAATTCCTGGAACTACACCGATAGCCAAGGCACCTTATCGGTTAGCACCCACGGAAATGCTAGAATTGAAAAAGCAATTAGATGAATTACTGAGCAAAGGATTCATACAACCTAGTTCATCCCCTTGGGAAGCTACAGTGTTGTTTGTGAAAAAAGAACGATGGTTCGATACGAATGTGTATCGATTATAGGGAATTGAATAAGGTTACAATTAAGTACCGATATCCATTATTTAGGATTGATGATCTTTTTGATCAACTTCAGGGAGCTAGATATTTCTCTAAGATCGATTTACGCTCCGGATATCATCAATTGAAGGTACAAGAAGCAGACATACCTAAAACTGCTTTCAGAACTAGGTATGGTCATTACGAGTTTACAGTCATGCCATTTGGATTAACAAATGCTCCAACAGCATTTATGGACATGATGAATAGAATCTGTAAACCGTACTTGGATAAATTTGTAATTGTCTTTATCATTGATATACTTATGTATTCCAAAAGTCAAGAGGAACATTGTGAGCACCTGCATGTACTCTTAACTTTGTTAAGAAAAGAGAAGCTTTACGCCAAATTCTCGAAATGTGAATGTTGGTTACAAGAGGTGCAATTCTTATGACACATGGTGAATCACGAAGGTATTCATGTAGATCCCTCTAAGATAGAAGCGATCACCAAATGGAAGGTCCCGCATTCAGCTATGGAAATTAGAAGTTTTCTAGGATTAGCCGGATACTATAGACGATTTATTAAGGATTTTTCTAAGATAGTTGTACCATTAACTAAGCTAACTTGTAAAGCAGTTAAGTTTGAATGGGGACGTAGGCAAGAAGAAGCTTTTAAGATATTAAAGCAAAGATTAACAAACGCTCCAATTCTAGCCTTACCAGAAGGAACAGAAGATTTTGAAGTATATTGTGATGCTTCAAAGCTAGGATTGGGATGTATGCTAATGCAACGCAAGAAGGTAATTGCGTATGCGTCAAGGCAATTGAAAAAGCATGAGGAAAATTATACAACTCATGACTTAGAATTAGGAGCCATAATTTTTGCCCTTAAGATTTTGAGACATTATCTGTATGGAAGTAAATTTACTGTCTATACAGATCATAAGAGCTTAAGATACATATTTGGGCAAAAAGAATTGAATATGAGGCAGAGAAGATGGCTGGAGATTCTAAGTGACTACGACTGTGATATTCAATATCACGAAGGAAAGGCGAATGTAGTTGCTGATGCCTTAAGTCGTAAGTATCATGAGAAACAACGACGAGTTCGTGCTCTTAGATTAAAGTTACAGATAGATTTAATGGAACAACTAAAGAACATTCAAGAAACCGCAATTAAGGATGATGTGGAAGGAATGAAAGGAAGGATAAAGGAATTGGAACAAGGGAGTGATGGAATTTGGAGATTCCATAAGAAACGAATTTGGGTACCTAAGCAAGGAGACTTAAGAAATAAGGTTCTAGAGGAAGCCCATAAATCTAGGTATACCATGCATCCTGGTAACAATAAAATGTACCAAGATTTAAGGAATAATTTCTGGTGGATAGGAATGAAAAAGGACATAGCTAGATATGTTTCTAAGTGTCTTACTTGTTCACAAGTTAAGGCTGAACACCAGAAACCTTCAGGTCTACTACAACAATTAGAAATACCTGTATGGAAATGGGAACTCATAACAATGGACTTTGTTACTAAGTTACCCAAAACCAGAAAAGGTAATGATGCGATTTGGGTAATTGTGGATCGATTAACCAAATCAGCTCATTTTCTACCCATGAAAGAAACATTTAGCATGGAAAGGTTAGCCAAGTTGTATGTAGATGAGGTAGTATCCTTACATGGAGTTCCACTCTCCATTCTATCGGATAGAGATAGTCGTTTCACTTCCCATTTCTGGACTAGTTTCCAAGAAGCAATGGGAACCCGACTAAAGTTAAGCACTGCATATCATCCTCAGATAGACGGACAAAGTGAAAGGACGATCCAAACTCTGGAAGACATGCTTAGGGTATGTGTGATAGATTTTGGTGGAAACTGGGAGGACCACCTACCCTTAATTGAATTCTCCTATAATAATAGTTATCATTCAAGCATCGAAGCTGCCCCATTTGAAGCACTGTATGGACGCAAGTGTAGAACTCCAGTTTGTTGGGCAGAAATAGGAGAAAGCCAATTATCAGTTCCTGAAATAGTACAAGAAACTACCGACAAGATCACTCAAATCAAGGAAAGATTAAAAAATGCTCGAGATCGCCAGAAGAGTTATGCAGATAATAGGCGTAAGCCGTTAGAATTTCAAGTGGGAGACAAGGTATTATTGAAAGTTTCTCCTTGGAAAGGAGTAGTTCGATTCGGTAAGAAAGGAAAGCTAAGTCCAAGGTACGTAGGACCATTTCCAGTAATCCAACGTATAGGACCAGTTGCTTATCGCTTACAACTACCAGAAGAATTAGCTGGGGTACATGACGTGTTTCATGTATCTAACCTCAAGAAATGTCTAATTGACGAATCTCTGGTAGTACCTCTTCAAGATGTAGAGGTAAATGAAAAGTTAAAATTTGTTGAGAAACCTCTTCAAATAGAAGACCGAAAAGTCAAGTTTCTTAAACACAAAAGACTCGTACTGGTCAGAGTCAAATGGGATTCAAAGAGAGGACCCGAGTATACTTGGGAGCTAGAATCGGAGATGAAACGAAAGTATCCTCACTTATTTCAGTAAATATCGAGGACGAGATTTTAAATAAGTAAAAACCCGGACCCCTGAAACGTTACTGTACATGAAAAATCAAGAAAATCAAAATTCTGATCTTCAGGCGGGCCGCGTAAGGGTTAGCTTAGCCTTACGCGGGCCGCGACAGCTCACCAAATCACCAGACAAGCACACAGGCCACGTGTCATCCACGTGGCAAGCCTAGGTATGACACGCTAGCCCTAATCTACGATATAGACCTCCACGCAGGCCGCGTAAGGGTCAAGACAAGGTTCACGCGGGCCGCGTGAATCCGAAATTTCAGCTATAAATAGGACAGGCTACGAGCAGTTCACTGGTGTCAAAATCTTTTCATAAAAACGAAGTTTGGCTGCTCAGAAGTCGAAATTACTATTAAGATATTGGGGTGCTGCTACGATACAGGGTATTAACTCGATCGCTGCTACGATTCAATGTCCGATCGATTGAAATTATCCAATGGATGTTTAAGTGCTGCCCACCTTAGGGCCATACTTTGTCATTCGTTGTGAGGGTTTTAATCTCGTGAGTTATCGTAAATGTTGTATTAAGTTACTGACGTAGTTCATGTACATGTTATTTAAATTACGTTACAAGGCTAATCAGTAGGCTAAACTCTGCCCGTATAAATCTGCAATGTGAGTCATTCTCTTTTTATCAACAATATTTTACAATACTCCAATCATTTTCAAAAGTTATAATTACAGGGATTAAGTCATAGTTATCTTGAATAACTGGCTAATTGGGGTATTGTGCACATTACTAGTTTCTCACGGTTAGGCTAATAAATCCTAACAGTGATAATCGTCACTACTTGGGGAAAGACCCAATAGTGGTATGACCATCATCACCAGGTGACACGGCGCCAGATAAAAATAAGATAGAAGCCATTGTAATCGCTCTTATGCTGTAATTTATAACTATGTGTCATTTTATTAAATTGAGTGACTCACCAGTATTTCCCCGCTGACAAAATATTTTTAAAAACATGTTTCAGGCGACCTGCTGTAAATCAAGGAAAACGTGCTACGGAGCACTAACAAGCTTGAAGAGGTGGCTCAATAAAATGAATAAACATGTTTTGTAAAACCGGGAATTTCCTAGTTAAATTCCTCTATTGTAAATCACGGGGTTTATCCCGAATTATGAAATAAAATAATCGGGCATTTTCAAATTTAAAAGATCCTGTTAAAATCTTCCGCTGTCGCATCAATTAATAAGTACCACGCAAGTTCCTGTCCCGCGGCTCCTGACCGGGTCAAACCGGGGTTGGGGCCGTGACAGAAGTGTTTGTAGAGGAAAGTAGATTGCGGTGCTTCTGTCTTGACATCTCCCGAGGTTCGAGAATTGCTGAGAGATTGAACCTGAGCGACAATTTGAGGGATCACTTTAGCCACTTCCCTGGCCACAAGCGATGCAATCCTCTTTCGGCGCTTAGTCTGGCTCTTCTCTTGGCAGTTCGTCTCGAACCGGACTCGTTTGAAGACATCTGGACAGAGAGAGATTTGGAGTGAGATTCGATCATAATGATTTTGAGTTCTGCGATGCGATTTGAGCGCGTTCAAAACTTCTTGTAAGTAGTATAGTATTCACATAAGAGCCACATAGGAAACATAAAATTCCTAAGTTCTCACATATGACACATAAGCATTTTCGTTGGTATATACGTATATATAGTGTGACATTTACTCAGATGTTTGTAGAGATAGCGCGAGGACGCGATGAAAAGAGAGGGTTGGGTCGTTAGACTTTCGTTTTGTTGCGAACATTCGGTTTTCGTTTTAGATTGCGATAGTTGTGCGAGTTGTGCATTCGTGAAGCGGGGAGCGAAAATCGATAAGTCGAGAAATCGTTAAAGTGCAAAATTAAAACACGTAAGCGTAAATAAGTTTAACAATCGTAAAATCGGCAAATCGTAGGATAGAAGAAGTAGATAGAATGCCCTGGGTATTTAGGCGTCGACTACCCAAGTACTTCAGCAATATTAAGCGATTTCGTGCACGCGCGTTGACCTAGTAGACTATGCTTCCACTGGGATGCAGCTCATGGCATTCGTCCTTCTATGCATCACGCAGCTCGAGTCCTTGATATAGCTGAATCCTTGGTGAGAGCTTTTCGAAAACCATTTTTGAGAGTGGAACGGGTCATTAAGGTATAGGTTTCACCCCTGACTTAACAACTTCGCTCCTGATTGTGGTTGTACTCACCGAACAAGTCCAGGAGTTCCACTAGATAGAAATGGAGAATTCCGTCGAAATATGGATGTCACCCCTGACTAACCGAATGGTTCTCGTGCTTGAATGATGCACTGAATGAGCGACCTATCGAGAGTTCCTGGTTTTCACACCTTATCTCGACATGATCACTCGTTGACGTTATGCGAGTATCGTAAAACGTGTGTATTGTGTCAGCCTTGGTAAAGGATATGTAGCATTAAGCTTTAGGAAAAGCTTTCCTCGTGTGAAGCTGTAGTATGCGGTGTTCGCACAAGGATGTAGTTTTAGCGAGTTCGAATGAGAGCATCAAAGTAGGCTCGTACAAACCCTAATGGGTTCGTACGAAGTCAGCCTTTTTGTTACTTAGACTATAGACTAGGTCGAATTCCTAAGACACCGACCCGGACTAGGTCGTGTCTTACCTAATCCCTATAGTTATGGCTCTGATACCAATCTGTTACACCCCAACCGATGGTGGAATTATCGGGGTGCGGCACTAGGCAAATCAGATTGCTCAAGAGAATCCATAATGACTATTTTGTGACGATAATTAATGCGTTCATTATCCCATACTAATAAACAATTATAATCACATAAGTTATCACAGATTTCTTATTCTCTCGAACAATACAAATCCAACAACCTAGATTTTTAGTTGAGTTTCTAGACTTCCTAGCTTGATTGAGATAGCCTGCGATTAAACATGCAACATAGGTTAAAATAATGTCAATACAAAAGTATTGGCAGGTATACAGGTTTGATATGTAATGGATTAAAAGTGCTGCAAATTCCTACATACATAAACGGAATACATGACATATATACTCACAAAACCGATACTACCAGCTAAGTCCTCGATGCTCGATTCACGATGGCTAACTAGACCCCGTCGGGCGCAATAGCACTATACTAGTCATGGTGGGACGTTGCGAGCATAAGTCCTAGCACATATGCAACTAGCATTCACGTATAACTTTGCACGTTGGTCATTCGCAAGTGACAAATAGTTTAAGCATTAGATGTGATTGATTTGATAGAAACGTATGTTACACCCAAAACTGCGATAAGCAAAAAGGGTTCAAGTATACTCACAGCAGGTGTTCAGCAAGTAAACATAACTTGGTTGGGTTGATTGAGAGCGCGTCTGATTCAGCCTCATCATGGAGCGATAGCATGAGCGATGAACTGTGCGTTAGAC
Source organism: Helianthus tuberosus (assembly GCA_030545235.1). Classification (NCBI taxonomy): domain Eukaryota; kingdom Viridiplantae; phylum Streptophyta; class Magnoliopsida; order Asterales; family Asteraceae; genus Helianthus; species Helianthus tuberosus. The sequence goes on from JARYGA010041560.1 coordinate 500,774, forward strand.
GGGGTGAAGTGAACAAGTGACGAATGGCAATCCGATCGGATGGTCATTCGATCGGATGTCAATCCGTTCGGATGGTCATCCGATCGGATGACCATTCCGTCGGATTGACATTCGTTTGGGATTAATGTGCTGGCGTATGATGGCTTTGAAGTTTTCGTCGTAACATTTTAAAATCAGAGAAGTATCTCTGCCTTTCAGGTCGTTTGATCGAACGGTCGTTCGGTCTGATAGCGATCCGTCCAGCGAGACATTTCTCAGAGAACAAGTTCACAACAGGATGGTCACTCGATCAGATGGCAATCCGATCGGATGGCCGTTCGATGGATTTGAACATGTATTGAAGATGTTGAAAAAGTCTAAGTGTTGAAGACCAAGTGCAATCTGATTGGATTGTCGTTCGATCGGATGGCAATCCGATTGGACGGCAATCCATCCAACGATCTGATTGTTTTGAAACTTGAAATGTTTTGTTAAGTTTGAAAAGTTTGCGGTTTGATCGAGACGGTATGACAACGTGCTGAACAATGGAAACCCCATGAAGCCTAAGTCATCCGATCAGATGGGAATCACCCCGTCCCATTAGTAACTGTTCTTGACGGTCTCCATGTTCATCCTGTTAAATCTGTTATCCCGTTGATAGGAATCAGTTCTCGAACCGACACTCTACTAGAGAATGAGTAGAAGGCCTGAAGGAGCTCAGATTCTATCGGTTTTATGTCAAAAGTGAAGAAAATCGAAGAAAAGTTTGAAACACTCGAAAGTTGCTTAGATTTAGGTGAAAATAATGTTTAAACTTGTAGAAATCACTTAGATCTGAGTTGTTCTTGGTGGAATGAAGTCACACGTTGAAGTTCATAAGAACTCGATGATGACATCATCCTAGAACACCTCAAATCCACTGATTTCACGGTTAAAAGTTAAGATTCAAAGGTGAAAATGATGAAGAAGTGTGCATAGATCATAGAAGTACAAGACTTGAGGTAAAACCTTACAAGAATCATGAGGAATCGAGAGAAAATAGACCAAAAGTGTGCTGGTCGAACGAGAGTTGTCACATCACTTGAACAGTGATGTGACAAGTGCTATTTATAGGTGAAGATGAGAGAAGGCAAGGGAGTGCAATGGATCGGATGGCACTTTGAACGGATGGCCATCCGATCGGATGGCAATCCGTTCGGATGGCCATTCGATCGAATGGTCAATCGATCGAACGGTCATTCGATCGAACGGTCATTCGATCAAACGGTCATTCGATCGAGTGGCTTTGGCGAGCTGATTTTCCGACTTTTCGTTTGAGCGTTGCGCGTTGCGATAGTTTTTTCACACATATACATATATATTTATTATAATTAATCACTAAAGGTCATATGTACGTATTCACATTTTCAAGTTTGCGTTGCATTCTGCCACGATGATTGACGGGGCACTACTCGCTCGTATTGCCATCATCGTCACGATGACCGATGGGGTAGTACTCACGCGTAATGTCATCGTTAGCGTTAAGGTTTGCGTTGTGGTGTAATATGCGAAGTGATATGCGAAAATAGCGTTGAAATAGCGTTGTATGCGATATAGTTACATTATGATCCTGAATCTCTGGTGCTAGGCGTAACGAGTATAGTGAGAGTAACAATGCACGAACATGCAGGTTGTTACAGATTATGTGGTAAAGATATTGGAGCCTGATTACTCTGCAACATCCGGGATTAAAACCCTGATTGAAAGATGTCTTCTTTCTGTTTCACCAAACAAAAAGCTCAAGATGCATAGATTGCTTCAAGATACGGGGAAAAACATAGTCCGTCAAGAATCGATAAAATCCCTGGAAAAGCGTAGTAGAGTTTGGATTAGTATAGACACTTATAAGATATTGAGCAAAGGAATGATAAGATGTTTCATATCATCTAAGCAGTTTTATTTCCACTTTTACGTCCTCCTAGTGTATTAACTTCTATATATTCAAACTTTCTCCTTCTAGGGTTCAAAAACGGTAGAAGGTTTAGCACTAGATATGCAGGTGCTGTTGGAAGAGAATTTTGCATTCAAGGTAATTTAGATCTAGTAAATGTCTAAAGTTATGCTTTTGACTTTTTAATTTGTTTTCTTAGGTTTTATACCTTGTTATGCATATATTTGATAAAAGAATTTAAAAAAGGAGGATGAAAAGGTGAAGAACTTTCTTCATCTTAAAAAGGTTTTTTGCAAGTTCTTTCAGTCTATGTTAAAAATTTGTTATATCATGTTACATAGAGACAGAAGATGTTACTTAATTGTATATGTCCGCAAGGACAGATGACATGCTCATGTGTGTAGACATTACTAGTTCTCTTTATGCTAATTTCGCAGTCATTAAACCTTAAAACAGACTCACTTAGAAGTATGGATAGCCTAAAATTACTCCAACTAAATTTCGTGGAACTCAGTGGATCATGTGAAAATATTTCGGGAGATTTAAGATGGCTCTGCTGGCTTGGATTCCATTTAAGAACCATACCCTCAGACTTATACATGGGAAACTTGGTGGCTATAGATATGAGCTATAGCAACCTGGAAGTATTTGAACCCCCTATGGTAGTGAATCCAATATCTTCTTTTGTTGCTTCTTGTGTTTTAATGATCTTTAAGAAACTATATTGTGCTCATTTATTGTATAGCACTTATGCTGCAGGTTCTTCAGCCATTGCAGATTCTAAATCTTAAAGACTCACACAATCTATTTGAAATCCGAAACATATTCAAGATGCCTCATCTTGATACTTTAATTCTTTGTACCTGTTACGAATTGCTTAATGTATGTAAAACTATTGGAAGCCTTAGAAGTCTTGCAACATTGAACATGATAGGGTGTAAAAACCTATTCAATAAGGAGCAAAAAAATCTGTTGGGAGCTTCTACTTCTGATGAAGTTCTTACAAAACAACCTATTTTTTACTTCCCACTTTCATTACATCGGTTATTCCTCAAAGACTGCAATCTTGAGTGTACTGATTCTTTTTCTTTGGGTTTCAAAATTCAACCAAATTTGCAATACTTGAATTTAGGCAATAATCTATTTGAGTTCATCCCTTGCTACAATCATCTTAAAAGTCTTCGGGTTCTTGATTTGAGTTTATGCTCTAGACTCAAATGCCTTCTATGTCTCCCTAGTACACTTTCAGAATTGTATATATATTACTGTGTGTCACCAGAGAGAATAACTTTCGAATCACATAGATTCACTGTCACACCCCTTTCTACGGCGAAAGCACGAGGTGTGATCATGAAAGGTTTTCATTGACGATTGGTAAACATACTACATGCTCATAAAATAGCTTCAAATGCCAAACATTACATAACCAAAATCATAGTTTTAGTGTTTACATCACAAGACAGCATTTTGTCTGAAAAGTTACAACTTTATTCAACGATAAACGTAAACGACATCCACGAGCATGAGTCAGACCGCGTGCACATCCACCCTAGTTACCTGAAATACATGTGAGTTTTTGGAAAAAAAAAACATCAACATAATGTTGGTGTGAATTCATGCAGTTTTTGTATTTCACGTTTGTATACTTTGTATGAAAACATGGTATGTATTTCGTATAAATCACGTATTTCTGTATCTCATGTAAGGCAAGTATGTCTGTATCTTGTACAACTCAAGTATTCCTATATAAATCAAGTAATCTTGTATGTATTAAGGTTGTTAATGGGTTGCAAGGCCATTAACATGTGACACGACATAGGAAGCAACCAAACCTTAGGCATTTTTCTAGTTGGCATATTCTGAGACACAAAAGCACTGTTTGGTACTCGTTCTCACCAAAAGTGTGGCTGCCCGACAACCGTTAGATCTAACCTTTTGTTCTGCGGTCTAGGTATAATGTTGATTAATGGTGCTTATGGTACCCTATTCGTGACACGATTGCTCGTATCATGTATCATTTCTTGCATCATTTCTCATATCATTTCTCAAAACGCATCATACTTGGTACTCGTTCTCACCAAGAGTGCTTATTGTTTTTGTATTCATCATACCATTTGTAAACATTGCAATATTTGTAACATGTATTTCACCCCCGAAGTTATAAAATGAAAACAGTTAAAAGAAAAGGGGAGCAGGAACTCACAACTTTGCGTTCCTTGCGTTGTAAACTTCACCGGATTTGCTTAATTAACGTCGTGACCTATACGTGTTTTCTTAACGTTAGTCACTAGACTTGTATCGTACAAGTACAAGTCACTGTCTTTTGTGTACGTATTCTTGTGTTAAAAGTAATTTATATTTTTAACTAAGTGTCTTACTTATTTTATTTTCTCAAAAATAAGTATAAGTTTCTTGTATTTTTGCACCCGAGTTATGTATCTTGTATGTTGTATGTGTATTTTTGTGTTTTTACTCCTCAAGAGTATTTAGTGTATCTTCAAGTCCTAATACACTATCACGTATAATACATAATACATACACTTAGCACAAAATTTGGTGATCAATAAATATATATATTTTTACTCAAAAATATACATACTTAATATGAATTTTAATCTTGAAGAAATCATCATCAGGCATCAACAACTCATTCAAGTCTTACTACAAGTCAAAATCATGTAAATCTCGCTATATCATGAACTTGTTATATCCCGAAAACGCGTAGTAACTTGGTAAAGCTTTTAGTGGACTTAGTTACCTTCCGAAGTGTATTTATTTCTTTAAAATTATTCTCATAAAATAATTTAGTGTTTACAACTTGAAATAGTTTCTAGACAAATTATCCCCTTTGAACTTTTCTTGTAAGTAAAATATTCTCATACTTGACTTATTTCTAAAAATGGTGTAAGTGCTTGTAATAGTCATGCTTTTCCAAAAGCCGCTTCTCTAACTTGGTTTATTTACAAAAATCCTTTGAAACTGTTGGATTTACAAAATCATCAACTCACTAGTTTAATTATATTTCATGAAAAATCATTTTTGTCAAGTTCATATTTAACTAGAAGGTGGTTATTTTATGTAACACATAACCACTTTCTAATATTGTTAAATCATATTCCCAAATATTATTTAACAAGGTCCATATGGTGATTAACATCACACAACCAAGATGCAACATAAAATCAACAATATGTTTACTACATCATCCTACTACAATATTTCATCTTCATGTTTCATTCATATGTAAACTTTATGTAGCTTCATGTTCATCTTCTTAGTTTCTTGTTCTTTAGTGTTTTGAACACAAGTATCATACTACAATGTTTAGCCATAAAAACAAGATGAACAAGGGTTTGACAAGAACTTACTACTAGCACAAAGGTTAGGGTAGAATCTAGTGAAGAAGATGATGAGAAAGCAAGAACAAAGACCCTTTTGAAGCTCCACAAGTTGCAACCTCCTTGAATCACCTTATATGCTTGAATGGAAGTTGAAAATGGAAGAGGATGGTGGACTAGTGGTGGTGATGGTGGCGGTTGGGTGTGAGCCGAGAGGAGGGAGAGTGAGGGTGTGGTGTGATAATGAGAAGTGATGGTGGTGATCTATGGCTCCATACTTATATAGATCTTCCATCATATTTTGTTTAGATTAGCAAGCAACCAATCTATTATAATATACAACACATCAAGAAGACATGGTGTGAAAATATGGTGGGTCCACAAGGGGACCGAATTCGGTTTAGGGGGTGGGGTGGTTGTAACATTTGCAACTAAATTGTAATGGATAGTTAGATTTCCAAGTATAAGCTTACATATGGTATTTATTGAATATTTAGTGGGTGTTATGGTAAACGGGGATCACGACTAGCCAAAAATAATAAAACAATGTATGTGGCAAAAATTTAGTGTCCCGGGTAATGTCCGGTTATCCGGTTAAATACCGGTACGTTAAGTGTTAAATTGCACCGTTTAGTTTCTTTTATGTACCCTTTTGTAACCCTTTTAATTCCCAACACTCAGAAGGGTATTCTGGATAATAAAACGTAAATTCGGCATGATATTTATATGTTTAAAAGCTGGTTATAGCTGAATTTAATAAAATTCTGCACTTAAAGTGCGTTTCGGGTGCTTTTTAGTGCGTATTTTAGTCTTCGGAAAGTCTATATGTTAACCCTTGTATGTACTCTTGGGTTTTAATATATTCTTGTCATTGGACCTACACCTAGGCTCCAATTTTTTTGTCTGACTGCTTTCTGCAGAGTTGTTGGCATATTGTGTCTTACTGGTGAGTTTACTAGTATTTCTGACGCAACGCTCTTGTTAATGCATAAAGCAATATTTTGTAGTATAAAACGTGCATGAATTCACTTGTGTAGTATGTAATCAGATAATGTTGACATTAAAGCACATAATTGCAGTCATTAAATAATAATAAAAGTGTACGGAAATTAGCGGTTTGTGCCAGTTGTCACAGTCTCCCCCCGTTAAAAGAATTTCGTCCCGAAATTCAGGCTGAACTAACTCTCGCAGGAGTCTTCTTGAACAGGTGGGGATACTTTTCTTTGAACTGGTCTTCACGTTCCCACGTGTACTCGGGTCCGTGCTTAGAGTTCCAACGTACTTTGACAAGTTTGACAGTGCTCCTCCTGGTCTTTTTGACTTTCCAGTCGGTAACCTCAACGGGTTGTTCTGTAAATCGGTGGGCATCATCAATATGCACTTCATCCGCAGGGATGATCACGTTTTCTTGTGTTTGACTCTTCTTGAGGTTGGATACATGGAACGTATCATGTACTCCATTACCAATTCCGGTAATTCCACCTTGTATGCCACGGTACCAATTCTTTCTAGAATCTTGAATGGTCCGATGTATCATGGATTCAGCTTTCCACGTTTTCCGAATCTTACTACGCCCTTCCAAGGTGAGACCTTCAACAACACTTTGTCTCCCACCTTGAATTCTAATGGTTTTCGTCTTCGATCAGCGTAGCTTTTCTGTCGATCTCGAGCCGCTTTAATGCGCTCTCAGATCTGCATGATTTTGTCGGTTGTCTCTTGTACAAGTTCAGGACCAACCATACGTTTATCTCCTGCGTCTGCCCAACATAAGGGCGATCGGCACTTGCGGCCATACAGAGCTTCGAACGGTGTGGCTTTTATACTTGTATGATAACTGTTATTGTAGGAAAACTCAACTAAAGGTAGATGAGTACCCCAGCTGTCGCCTAGGTCCATGACACATGCTCAAAGCATATATTCTAGCATTTGTATAGTCCGTTCACACTGGCCGTCTGTTTGCGGGTGGAAGGCCGTGCTTAGATCTAATTGAGATCCAAAGGTCTCCTGAAAGGATTGCCAAATTCTTGAGACAAAACGTCAATCTCTGTCTGAAATAATTGAGATTGGCACTCCATGACGTGCCACAATTTCCTTTAAGTATATTTCAGCAAGCTTTCCAGTGCTATCCTTCTCTCGGATCGGTAGGAAATGCGCATATTTCGTCAATCGATCAACTATCACCCATATCATATCGTGCCCTCTTGAGGTCTTGGGTAGTTTTGTTATGAAGTCCATTGAGATCTGCTCCCACTTCCACATGGGAATCTCTGGTTGTTGCAGTAGGCCAGACGGTTTCTGATATTCAGCTTTAACCTTAGCACAGGTCAGGTACTTTCCTACGTAAACAGCAACATCGCTTTTAAGTCTTGGGCACCAATAGTATTCTTTCAAGTCTCGATACATTTTGTCTGATCCTGGATGGATCGAGTATCTCGATTTGTGTGCTTCATTAAGGATGACTTCTCGTATACCTCCATAGAGCGGAACCCAAATACGCTTCTTAAAGTATAAGGCTCCCTCTTCATTTGGCACCATCTATTTCAACATACCCCGGAGGTATTCAGCTTTACGATTTTCTCCCTTGAGAGCTTCTTGTTGTGCGTCACGAATGCGTGCGGTGAGGTTCGTTTGAATAGTCAGCTTCAATGCTCGAACCCTAGGGTCTTAACCCTTTCTTTTCGACTTAGCGCGTCTGCTACAACGTTTGCCTTTCCAGGATGGTACTTAATCTCACAGTCATAGTCGTTCAGCAGTTCGACCCATCGACGCTGACGCATGTTTAATTCCTTCTGATCAAATATGTGTTGTAGGCTTTTGTGATCTGTGAAAATTGTACATTGAGTACCATACAGATAGTGTTGCCAGATCTTCAAGGCGAATACCACCGCGCCGAGTTCCAAGTCGTGCGTGGTATAATTCTTTTCATGTACCTTTAATTATCTTGAAGCATAAGCGATGACTTTTTGGCGTTGCATGAGCACGCAACCCAAACCTTGTCGTGAAGCGTCGCAGTATACCACGAAGTCTTCAGTGCCTTCGGGTAAGGATAGTATTGGTGCATCGCATAACTTATTTTTAAGTAGTTGGAAGGCTTCTTCCTGCTTGTCACCCCAGTCGTACTTTTTGTCTTTCTGTGTAAGGGTAGTTAGCGGTTGAGCTATCTTTGAGAAATTCTCGATGAATCTCCAATAATAGCCCGCTAATCCCAAGAATTGTCGAACTTCAGTTGGGGTTTTGGGGGCTTCCCAATTCTTTATTGCTTCAATCTTGGATGGGTCTACATGAATGCCCTTCATATTCACAACGTGACCAAGAAATTGTACTTCGCGAATCCAGAATTCGCACTTTGAGAATTTTGCATAAAGTTTCTCTTTCTTCAGTAGTTCCAGAATGGTTCTGAGATGTTGCTCGTGCTCTTCTTTCATTCGTGAATAAATCAGGATATCATCGATAAACACAATCACGAATTTATCGAGATATGGTTTGCATACGCGGTTCATCAGATCCATAAACACCGCTGGTGCGTTCGTCAATCCGAATGGCATCACAAGAAACTCGTAATGCCCATAGCGTATTCTGAATGCAGTTTTTGGTACGCTTTCCTCTTGTATCCTTAACTGATGGTATCCAGATCGAAGATCGATCTTGGAATAGTAGCTTGATCCTTGTAATTGATCAAATAAGTCATCAATCCTCAGTAGCGGATACCGATTCTTGATAGTGAGCTTATTCAGTTCCCTGTAGTCGATACACATCCGCAGAGTTCCATCCTTCTTCTTCACGAACAGTACTGGAGCTCCCCAGGGTGAGAAGCTTGGCCTAATGAATCCTTTATCCAACAACTCCTGAAGTTGTGTAGATAATTCTTGCATTTCGGATGGTGCAAGCCGATAGGGAGCCTTGGCTACAGGAGCAGATCCTGGAACTAAGTCTATACGGAATTCGACTTGTCGTTGCGGAGGTAGTCTTGGCAGATCTTCTGGAAAAACATCAGGGAATTCCTTTACCACAAGAATGTCTTCGAGTTTCGGTTCCTCAGCCTTCTTATCTACAACGTGTGCTAGGAAGGCAATACATCCTTTCCTTAAGCACCTATGTGCCTTCATACAACTGATGATTCGAAGAGGCGCGTCTCATTTTTCTCCATGCACGATGAGAGTTTCACAATTCGCTAAAGGGATGCGAATGATTTTCTCATGACAAATAACTTCAGCTTTGCTCTTGGACAACCAGTCCATTCCGACCACCACGTCGAAGCTACCCAATTGAATAGTTAAGAGATCGATGCTAAATCTTCGTTCACCAAGTTCTAATGTGCAGCCTCTAACAACTTTGCCCGATGCTATAAGTTTACCATTGGCTAGTTCTATGGAGTAAGGAATATCCAATCTACTAGACTCTATCCCAAGCATACATTTAAATTCCACAGACATGAAGCTATAGTCGGCACCAGTGTCAAATAATATGCATCCAAAGTGATTGTTAATGAGAAACGTACCGGTGACCACATTAGGGTCCTCGCGTGCGTTCTTTGCTCCAATCACAAAGGCTCGAGCTTGAGCATTGTTTCCCTTTGGGCAGTCTTTCATGAAATAATCATTGCTTCCACAACTGAAGCATCCTTGATTTCGCCCAGCTCCATTCCCAATCCGGTTGCCATTACCATTTCCATTCCCACCATTCACATTACCAGCACCGTTGTGATTTCCATTTCCGTTCCTTCCTTTTCCCCAACATTCTTCTGTTTGATGACCCAACCTACCACATTTGTCGCACCTTGGGACGCGACAAGCTCCCTCATGATGATACTTACATTTTTAGCATTTAGGCAGGGTACCTTGGTATCCTTTGGCTGCCATATCATTTGCTGCTGCAAAGGTTCTTGCCTCCTTGGGTGGGTTGGTGTCACGCTTCTTGTGGTATGAACCTTTGTTGTTACTGCGGGTTGCTTGATTCAGATTCGAATGCTTTCTCTTCTTGTCACCGGACGACTCCGCATGCGTCTCGGTCTTTTCAGTGGGGTTTAATGTTAACTTCTTCATAGGAGCACAATCTTCAGTAAGGCTGACAGCTAAAGTTACAGCCTCAGTGATTGTTTGAGGTTTGGTCGAAGTTACCATGCCACGAAATTATGAGGCCAATCCCCAAATGTAGCGTTCAACGCGCTTAAATTCAGGAGTTACCATGTAGGGGATCACCCTAGACAAATCATGGAACCTTCGAGTATACCCAGTAATGTATGCACCTTCCATGGTCAAATGCCAGAACTCAGACTCCAACCTTTGGAGTTCAGCACGAGAACAATACTTCTCTCTCATTCTTTCCTTTAGTTCATCCCAAGTCAGGCCATAAGCGGCATCATCACCCAAGGTTTGGACTTGCAAGTTCCACCAAGTCAAAGCTTCATCGACAAATAACCCAGTAGCAAAAGTGACTTGCTGATCTGCAGTACACTTGCTCATGTGGATAGTAGCTTCAGTCTTTTCCGTCCAGCGTACAAACGCCACTGCACCTCCAATGCCGTCATAGTTCAGCGGTTTGCAGTCGAGAAACTGCTTGAAAGTACAGCCCTGAGCTGCGTTTCCTCCAGATGAATCTCCATTCCCATTACGTCTGGAATTGCTTGGTCCACCACTGTCTGCAGTACGGGTTGCCTCGTAGTGGGCGATAGCTGCGGAGATTCTTTCCTCTAGCAGAGCGTTTAGCTCTTCAGCAGTCTTTGGCAGTGGGGGAGGAGGAGGTTGATCACGAGCGTTCACAGCTTTTCTTGGTGCCATGTTCTGACAGAACATAACACAATAGGGTTAGACATTTGTTTGATATCGTCTTACTAGACAGTAGTAGTATATATACACAGGCATATACCACATAAGTGACATCAAACAATTATTACTCTAGCAGAGTATTTAATAGGTCGGTGTTCACATTTGACCTTTTCATGCACTTGAGGGAATCTATACGTGACAAGACTTGCTGTGATTTCTGTGCACTGAATTCCATAATTATGTATGCAACCATAATTACGTAACTCCTTACACAGTCCGCACAGTTTGTTTCATCCTCATATCTCTTCCTTCAGATAGGCCATTGTAAAGTCACGTATACTTGTGACATTCTACTTCTAGTATATGTATATGCCAATTATCACACATAATTGTCAGTAATTCTTAGTCATAGACAAGTGCTACTCCAGTGCACCCTACGTCTTGTAGTGTCTTTTCTAGACTCTTGTAAACAGTTTCAGGTAGTGGATGTCGCGGGAAGTTTTATGCAATGAAAACTTTTTGAAAAAAATGTTTTCGTGAAAGGATCTTAGAGAATGTAGACTAGACTCGAGAAGGAATCCTGGTTCACTACAATCGCAGCTCTGATACCAATCTGTCACACCCCTTTCTAAGGCGGAAGCACGAGGTGTGATCATGAAAGGTTTTCATTGCATACGATTGGTAAACATACTACATGCTCATAAAATAGCTTCAAATGCCAAACATTACATAACCGAAATCATAGTTTTAGTGTTTACATCACAAGACAGCATTTTGTCTGAAAAGTTACAACTTTATTCAACGATAAACGTAAACGACATCCACGAGCATGAGTGAGACCGCGCGCACATCCACCCTAGTTACCTAAAATACATGTGAGTTTTTGGAAAAAAAACGTCAACATAATGTTGGTGTGAATTCGTGCAGTTTTTGTATTTCACGTTTGTATACTTTGTATGAAAACATGGTATGTATTTCGTATAAATCACGTATTTCTGTATCTCATGTAAGGCAAGTATGTCTGTATCTTGTACAACTCAAGTATTCCTGTATAAATCAAGGCCATTAACATGTGACACGACATAGGAAGCAACCAACCTTAGGCATTTTTCTAGTTGGCATATTCTGAGACACAAAAGCACTGCTCGGTACTCGTTCTCACCAAGAGTGTGGCTGCCCGACACCCGTTAGATCTAACCTTTTGTTCTACGGTCTAGGTATATTGTTGATTAATGGTGCTTATGGTACCCTATTCGTGACACGATTTCTCATATCTTGTATCATTTCTTGCATCATTTCTCGTATCATTTCTCAAAATGCATCATACTTGGTACTCGTTCTCACCAAGAGTGCTTATTGTTTTTGTATTCATCATGCCATTTGTAAAAATTGCAATATTTGTAACATGTATTTCACCCCTGAAGTTATAAACTGAAAACAGTTAAAAGAAAAGGGGGAGCATGAACTCACAACTTTGCGTTCCTTGCGTCGTAAACTCCACCGGATTTGCTTATTTAACGTCGTGACCTATACGTGTTTTCTTAACGTTAGTCACTAGACTTGTATCGTACAAGTACAAGTCACTGTCTTTTGTGTACGTATTCTTGTGTTAAAAATAATTTATATTTTTAACTAAGTGTCTTACTTATTTTATTTTCTCAAAAATAAGTATAAGTTTCTTGTATTTTTGCACCCGAGTTATGTATCTTGTATGTTGTATGTGTATTTTTGTGTTTTTACTCCTCAAGAGTATTTGGTGTATCTTCAAGTCCTAATACACTATCACGTATAATACATAATACATACACTTAGCACAAAATTTGGTGATCAATAAATATATATATATATTTCCTCAAAAATATACATACTTAATATCAATTTTAATCTTGAAGAAATCATCATCAAGCATCAACAACTCATTCAAGTCTTACTACAAGCCAAAATCATGTAAATCACGCTATATCATGAACTTGTTATATCCCGAAAACGCGTAGTAACTTGGTAGAGCTTTTAGTGGACTTAGTTACCTTCCGAAGTGTATTTATTTCTAAAAAAATTATTCTCATAAAATAATTTAGTGTTTACAACATGTAAATAGTTTCTACACAAATTATCCCCTTTGAACTCTTCTTGTAAATAAAATATTCTCATACTTGTCTTATTTCTAAAAATGGTTTAAGTGCTTGTAATAGTCATGCTTTTCCAAAAGCTGCTTCTCTAACTTGGTTTATTTACAAAAATCCTTTGAAACTCTTGGATTTACAAAATCATCAACTCACTAGTTTAATTATATTTTATGAAAAATCATTTTTGTCAAGTTCATATTTAACTAGAAGGTGGTTATTTTATGTAACACATAACCACTTTCTAATCTTGTTAAATCATATTCCCAAATATTATTTAACAAGGTCCATATGGTGATTAACATCACACAACCAAGATTCAACATAAAATCAACAATATGTTTACTACATCATCCTACTACAATATTTCATCTTCATGTTTCATTCATATGTAAACTTTATGTAGCTTCATGTTCATCTTCTTAGTTTCTTGATCTTTAGTGTTTTGAACACAAGTATCATACTACAATGTTTAGCCATAAAAAACAAGATGAACAAGGGTTTGACAAGAACTTACTACTAGCAAAAAGGCTAGGGTAGAATCTAGTGAAGAAGATGATGAGAAAGCAAGAACAAAGTCCCTTTTGAAGCTCCACAAGTTGCAACCTCCTTGAATCACCTTATATGCTTGAATGGAACTTGAAAATGGAAGAGGATGGTGGACTAGTGGTGGTGATGGTGGCGGTTGGGTGTGAGCCGAGAGGAGGGAGAGTGAGGGTGTGGTGTGATAATGAGAAGTGATGGTGGTGATCTATGGATCCATACTTATATAGATCTTCCATCATGTTTTGTTTAGATTAGCAAGCAACTAATCTATTATAATATACAACAAATCAAGAAGACATGGTGTGAAAATATGGTGGGTTCGCAAGGGGACCGAATTCGGTTAAGGGGGGGGGGGGGGGGTTGGTTGTAACATTTGCAACTAAATTGTAATGGATAGTTAGATTTCCAATTATAAGCTTACATATGGTATTTATTGAATATTTAGTGGGTGTTATGGTAAACGGGGATCACGACTAGCCAAAAATAATAAAACAATGTATGTGGCCAAAATTTAGTGTCCCGGGTAATGTCCGGTTATCCGGTTAAATACCGGTTCGTTAAGTGTTAAATTGCACCGTTTAGTTTCTTTTATGTACCATTTTGTAACCCTTTTAATTCCCAACACTTAGGAGGGTATTCTGGATAATAAAACATAAATTATGCATGATATTTATATGTTTAAAAGCTGGTTATAGCTGAATTTAATAAAATTATGCACTTAAAGTGCGTTTCGGGTGCTTTTTAGTGCGTATTTTAGTCTTCGGAAAGTCTATATGTTAACCCTTGTATGTACTCTTGGGTTTTAATGTATTCTTGTCATTGGACCTACACCTAGGCTCCAATATTATTGTCTGACTGCTTTCTACAGAGTTGTTGGCATATTGTGTCTTACCGGTGAGTTTACTATTATTTCTGACGCAACGCTCTTGTTAATGCATAAAGCAATATTTTGTAGTATAAAACGTGCATGAATTCACTTGTGCCAGTTGTCACATTCACCTTGCAAGAGCACATAATTGCAGTCATTAAATAATAATAAAAGTGTACGGAAATTACCGGTTTGTGCCAGTTGTCACATTCACCTTGCAAGAGTTCGGCTATGAAGGCTGTAATAGTTTGTATGAAATTGAAGGATTTATCAAATTGGTATTAATAGCTAATCTAAATGAAAATTATTTGGGACACATGAAGTGGCTACGAGAATATAAGAATCACCAGGTGTGCCTTGTTGGTGATGATGAGCTCATAGTAGGCAGAAGTAGGCAAATCCAGGTTCGTTGTTTCTCTCTGAAAAAACATCATAAATGTACCATCTAGAATAATTGAGCCTTTTTGTTTGTGTGGCACAGATGTTGTTTGAATTTGGTATGATGAGCACATCTCTGCCGGATATAAAAGATCTCAACATAACACCTACGTATATATCAGAATCAACTTCTTTGTCCTTTGACGTTCCTTCATGTCCCATAAATAAGACGCTTAAAGGAATTAATGTAACTTTTAATTATGCAGTATCAGGTGATGATCGGGTATGGTTTTGTAAAGTCAGTAGGAGCAATGGTGTTGTTGATATGATGTACAACCCTAAAGTCTTTGGCAAACCTGAATCTGGGAAAGTATGCATATGGTTAAGCTATTGGCCAATCGGGAATGTATTGGACATGGGAGTCACAGTTAGCGTGTCTATTGTTGTGATGAGCGGATTGGAGGTACATGAATGTGGTGTGAGTCTTGTGTACTGTGATCATGAAACCTTGGAAAATAACATGGGATGGGCATAAATCGTTGGAGTAGATTTGACTGATTTTGAATTAAGTACAGGAGCGTACTATCTTTGTCGGCATGATTTCTTTTCGTTAATGGAGGTTGTTAGATTAACTCCTGACTGGTTTTACGGCGGCATGCGGTGATTACATGTGGTACAACGGCGACATGCGGTGTTTGCAGGATGATGGTAGTGGCAGGTATTACACTTGGGATGCATCCCAGTGTAAGGCTTTCTGGTGTTTTCTGGCGTGGAAGGATTTGGGGTTACAACAGGGGAAATCTCATTACAACTCTGGCTTTGAAACTTGCATTTCTTGCCTTTGTTGTCATGTAATTGGGTGTTAGGTTCTTTGGTGGCTCGGTTTTGTAGACTTCGTAGGAGTGGGGGTTGTGGTTTGTTTATCTTATACGCATTTGTTGTTGAGACTGGCTACAAGCCGATAAACTAACTCGATGGTTTTAGGTTGAGAGGCTTCTATGGCGTCACGCATAGTAGAGGGTAAACATTGAAGGTATTTCCTGATAGTACGCTCAGGAGTTAAAACAAGATGAGGCACAATAAAACTCAGCTGCTTAAAACTGGTGGTATAACCAAGATTGTCATCATCGATCTGCTTGAGGTGCCAAAACTCTTCCTCAAGCTTCTACTGCTCATGGAGATGGCATCATCTCCTTAACTTCAGCCCAAGGGAGGGCATAAGCTTCTTCGTTGGAACGAATGTTACGCTCATTCGTCCACCAGTCTGTCACACCCCTGATTTTCCACGTGTCACCGGTGGGCCCGGTGGGGAGTATCGTGACGTAGTTGATATCATCATAGTCAAACAACACAATATATAAATGCACAGCGGAAGCAAAAGGTAAATATATTACAATCCGAATATAAAGTAATATCCAGCATTACAACGGAAAGTAAAGGATCCACAGGCAGATCTTAAAACATAAACATTGTTCAACAGACTTTAGGCATCTAAGCTTGCGAGACTCTTTATTGATGCTAGGAGTAGCCAGCCTATTCCGATTAGTACCTGCACTTAACCTTTTTGGAAAATACGTCAGTTTACACTGGTAAATACAATTTAACTGACTCATTTTGAAAAGTTTAATGAAATTGATTTGGATGCACGTGGCACAAAACTCTTTATAACTTGGGATAATTATTTGAATATAATCCTTGTAAACGAATTACATGTTACTTATGCGTTCAGTAGCCCGATCCGTAGAACGGGTTAAAGATTAATAGACACACCACATTATTTGGTTAGGCACTGACGGGTATACGCCTACACCCCGTGCTAAGGTCGTGGCCATCTCGTAAGATGATGCCAAGGATATCCGAGACATGGTCATTAACCCCCCAAAGGCTTTAAGCAAACAAAACATTTCAAAACGTAGCATATCAATGATTTAACCTCTATTCGATTAAAGATTCAATGCCGGACCAAGCGGTATTTTATATACCGTACCCCAAGCCCGTATAAGGGAAAATAAGTTAAAAGTATTTACCTGAGCTAAATATAAATTCAATCCCAGCCGTATACCACCAAGCAAGTACAGATAGCTTTTACTGGGCTCCTAAATCTGGAACGAAGGTTTTTAATAACCAATTAGATTTCTAACTGGTCTTTATTTAAGTCTAAGCTTAGACCGGTTAGTTTTAAAGGAAGATACGGTTCAAACGCAATATTAAGCGAAGACCGGAATGGAATGTGATTTAGACCCGACAAGTTTGAAGACTTGTATAATATGGGTAAACTAAATACATTCTGGATTTTGAAACAAAAATGACAAGGTTTGACCCGCTTCGGTCAATTTATGCAAACTAGTTACATAAGCCGAACCGAACGCGAAAAGGGCGTAACGGGTAACCATAAGAGTCATATGCAAGTTCCCTGAGTTAATATGCCTTAAACATGTTGTGATATCAATAAGGTACCTTCTATTATGCCCAAAACGGATTTAAACTCAAATTATGCCACATAAGGGCATTTTGGTCATTTAAAAGATTATAAAAGAGTTTAATTAGTAACCTGAGTTACAGGTCTGATTTATACAGTAAATATACTTAATTTAACATGTGATAACAGTAGGGTATGACCTATATGTGAAATTTATCATTTAAAACCAAACTATGCACCTTAGGGGTACTTTGGTAATTTCACTTAGGCTAAAAAGGTCAAAACTGGAAACCTGAGTTTAAAAAAAACTTTTACTTACTGTTAATATATAAAAATATACTAAAAATATCAGTAGGTATCATCCTTATATGTTTAATATGGTTTTAGTACATACTATGCGTTAAAAACGCTTAAAAAGGCGGTTTAGGGCCATTTCCGGGTTTTCAAAGGAAAGCTGATATTTTTATAATTCCAGAAGGCTCAAAATATTTTATTTATCAATTAAAATTAGTAGAAAAAGGTTTGGGGTCAAAAGGATTTGTAAAACTCATTTTATGGCTTAAAAGGGCAAAACCGTCATATACCGAATCAAACTTAGAGACCTATGTTATGCGCAGCCAAAAATTAAATAAAAATCCCAAAATATTATATTACATTAGTGGGTAAAAAGTTTGATATCAAAAAGTGGGTTTAAATAGGCTATACGCTAATTACGCCGTTTATTTAACATAAAGCTTTCAATTTACGCTAATGAGCATATCTCTTAATCTAGACCTCAAACTGATGTCAAATTTTAGGTGCGAGTTTATAAATCAGTAACTAAGGTTTCTACTATTTTACTTTTTCAAAAATCACGTTTTATAGTCAAAAGGGCATAATAGTCAACAATTAAGCGTTTATCGGAAACATGCATATGAATCGGATAACTAATGAACCAAGTTGTGTGACCTCAGGGGGTTACACTAGTATGAAAACTGGTCCAATTAAGGCTCTAAGGTATTTCTAAACAATGCTTAAACGGGTCAGAACTGAAAGTCAAAGAAGAGGTCAAACTATGCGACTTTCGTTTCCAAACCGAGCCTAAACTGAAAATTGTCGAGTTGAACATGTTGGGACATGTTCTTACATTAATTACCAAGTTATATTAATGATCAAACAGGTTGCAAGTATCCTACATTGCTAATTATGCTTTAATTTGAAAATAACCCTTCTGTTGACTTTTAAAGTAAGCTTTGACTCGACAATTAACATAGTTAGAGTGGGAATCTGAAAGTACCCTTTTAAGGGTTTATTACCCACATAATTACCTACTTATAGGTACTTTTAATTCGTAATTAGACTGAGCACATTTTAATTAATCACGAAGTCAAACCTTAATTACGACGATTTGACTTTTAGCTAATTAACTAAGCTTAAACGAATTTAGAAAGGTTAAGTATACTTACAAGAGTCCTAATTATGATTAGTGATCACTAGGAAGATGGCTTGCTGACCAGAGAGCTCCAGAAAAAGAGTTGCAAATGAAAGAGCTAAGTTGCTACACTTCAAGTCCCTTATATACTAACTTTGATCTTCTAGGATGATGCCAACTAACTCTAGTGATGTTATAAGATCATCCCAGGTGGCCAAGGAAGCTAAAAACCAGATATAGGAGCCCTTGAATTCGAAAACCACCCTTAAAGGCGGTGTAACCGTTTTAACAGCCATCTGTCCTGAAATTCGCCCAGCTGTAAGCCTTACGCACCATTACGTTAATGGTGTTGAGGTCCGTAAGCATTCTTGCGCACCGTAGTTCTCGATGTTGAGTTCCGTAAGCAATCACCAGAGGACAAAACCTGGTTTTAGTTCAGGAACCTTACGCACCTCAACGTTCTGGGTGTTGAGGTCCGTAAGCTGCCTTGTGCACCTCAACGTTCCCGACGTTGAGGTCCATAAGCTGTCGCCAGAAGACCAATTTTCAAAAATTTACAGTTTGGCCCCTGAACTTCCAATACTTGATTTTTAACGTAGTTTCTTGCACTTTTAACCTCCAAACTTGACTTTTAGGAATTCCAAGTCATAAACCAACTTTGTTAAGTCCCCGGTTATTCATACGATCACCGGAAAGTCTTAAATTTCAACGTTGACGCTTTTAACCCCTCATATACGAATTTGATCATATCTTTCTCATACGATAATGAAACTTTATGGAATTTTTATCACACATTCCAGTGAGCATAATTTACCGTTACGAAGCTTCGGGTTTGCTAAAAGGTCACTCAGAGGTATACCTTAAACATGTTGACACATTTAACCCCTGTAGTTTGAAATCTCTCACTTTCTTCCATATTTAGCTTCGTAGGATCCATGATTTATTCGTGTGAATGTATAAACATCTTGTAGGGTTATTGTAAGGCATATTTATCCATTGTTGACATTTTGAACCCTTATTTTCACATAGTTTCTTTATTTGTCAACTTTAGTCCCTCTAGAGTATTCTTTCACACGTTCAAGCTTATGACACGTGTCAATACATTATGGGACATGAATTTTCGAGGTGTTACAAGTCAATACATTATGGGACATTATGGGACATGAATTTTCGAGGTGTTACGTGTCAATAACGAGTAACCAAATGAGTCATATGCAATTTTCCTAAGTTAATATGCCTTAAATATGTTGTGACAACAGTAAGATATCTTCTATTATGCCCGAAACGAGTTTAGACACAAGTTAAGCCCCGTAAGGGCATTTTGGTCATTAAAAAGGTTATAAAAGAGTTTAAATAATAATCTGAGTTGCAGGTATGATATAATTAGTAAAAATATTCATTTTTATAAATGATAACAGTAGGGTACTAAATATATGTGAAATTTATCCATTATAACCAAACTATGCACCGCAGGGGCATTTTGGTAATTTCACATGGCCTTTAAAGGTCAAATCTGGAAATCTGAGTTTAAAACTTTAGCTTACTGTTAATGTATAAAAATATACTTAAAATATCAGAAGGTATCAACCTTATATGTTTAAAATAGTTTTAATACATACTATGCGTTAAAAACGCTTAAAAAGGCGATTTGGAGCCATTTTCGGGTTCTATATATAAAGCTGATATTTTTTATTATTCCAGAAGGTTTAAAATAATTTATTTATCATATAAAATCAGTAGCAAAAGGTTTGGGGTCAAAAAGATTTGTAAAACTCATTTTATAGCCCAAAAGGGCAAAACCGGCAATAACCTAATTAAAGCTACAACCCTATGTTATGCTCAGCCTAAAATTAATTAAAAATCTTCAAAAATACCAAAGTATTATATTACATCAGTGGGTAAAAAGTTTGGTATTAAAAATCGGGTTTAGATAGGCTATATGCCAATTATGCCATTTAATTCATCAAAAGCCTTCTAATTACGCTAATGAGCATAACTCCTAATCTAGACCTCAAACTGATATCAAATTTTGGGTACAAGTTTATGAATCAGTATACAAGGTGTCTACTCTTTTATATTTTCAAAAAATCATATTTTATGGTGAAAAGGGCATACTAGTCAACATTTAGGCAATTAACGGAAACTTGCATAACAATTAGACAACTAATGAACCAAGCCGTATAATCATAGAGGGTTATACTAACATGTAACTAGGTTCAAAAGAAGCTCTAAGGCAATCCTAAACTAGGCTTAAACGAGTTAGAACTGAAAGTCAAAGCAAAAGTCAAATTATGCGACTTTCGGTTCCGAACCGGGTCTCTACTGAAAATTGTCGGGTTGAACATGTTTAGACATGTTCTTACATTAATTACCAAGTTATATTAATGATAAAACAGGTTACATGGATCCTACATTGCTAATTATGTATTAATTTGTATTCTGTTGACTTTTTAAAGTTAGCTTTGACCCGATAATTGACCTAGTTAGAGTGGGAATCAGAGGGTACCCTTTTAAGGGTTTATTACCCACATAATTACCTACTTATAGGTACTTTTAATTCCAGATTTGACTGAACAAATTTTAATTAATCTCGAAGTCAAACCTTAATTACAACGGTTTGACTTTTAGCAAATTAATTAAGCTAAATTGAATTAAGAAGGATTAAGGACACTCACAAAGGTCCTAAGTATGCTTATGGACCCTAAGAGAAGTTGGTTGCTGTCCAGAGAGCTCCAGAGATCAGTTGAAGTGAGTTTGAATGAAGTGAACAAAATGGTTGCAACTTCACTCTCTTATATATTGAACCCAAATGCATAAGATCATGCCAAACTAGTCTACACGTGTTGCAAGATCATCCCAGGTGTCCCTATGATGCCAAAACCAGTTGCAAGACCCTTGATTTTCGAAAACCACTTATCTAAGGCGGTGCAACCTGCTGAACAAGCACCTGTCCAAAACTGCTGCCAGCGACGTCCTTACGGACCGTAAGGGTTCAAGCTTACTGTCCGTAAGCAACCCTTTACGGACCGTAAGCCTTAGCTGTTACGGTCCGTAACCGATGCCCAGAGACAAAATATTTTGCAACTTCTAGGCCTTGCCCCTACATTTCTTACAAGTCCGAATCTTGTGCTTCTTTTCAGTAGAAGGGACCAAGTTTTCAGCTCTTGCATGCCTTGCATGTACTTACACAATTTTGGATCTTTGTGGGAGGTTTTTAAATGTCGAAAATATCAAGAATTCATATTGAATTCATGACTTAGGTTATAATCAATTTGTTATTTAGGATAACCATATTTATTTGCATAATTTGAGATGTTGATTAAATATATCATGGTTTGGGATTTATTAATAGGTCGCTCAAAGGTATAAATTAACATGTTGACGCTTTTAATTCCTACTGTACATCTTTATCTGGATCCGTTTTCATAACACGTTTGCACTACATGACACATGTCTTTATTTTATTGGATATGATTTTACGAGGTGTTACATCCTCACCCCCTTAAAAGAATCTCGACCTCGAGATTTATTGAAACAATTGAGGGTACTTTTCTTTCATGGTGGACTCCACCTCCCACGTGTACTCGGGACCTCTTCGGGCATCCCATTTGACCTTTACAATAGGTACATGCTTCCTCCGAAGCTTTTTAACCCGTCGATCTTCAATCGACAAAGGTTTTTCCACAAATTTCAAGCTCTCATCTATGTGCACATCCGTGTGTGGTATGACTAGCGATTCATCAGCTAGACATTTCTTCAGATTGCAGATGTGGAATACGTTGTGAATACCACTGAGCTCTTCAGGTAAGTTCAACTTGTAAGCCACTGACCCAACACACTCGATAATCTCGAATGGTCCTATATACCTCGGGCTTAACTTACCCTTCTTACCAAATCACATCACTCCCTTCCAGGGTGATACTTTAAGCAAAACTTTATCACCAACCTCAAACTTTAGTGGTTTTCGGCTTTTATTAGCATAACTTTTCTGCCTATCCCTGGCAGCTTTCAGGCGGTCATGAATCTGGACAATTTTGTCCGTCGTTTCAAAGACTAAGTCAGGTCCTGATAATTGAACTTCTCCTACTTCCGCCCAACAAATAGGCATTCTGCATTTTCTACCATATAATGCCTCAAAAGGCGCAGCCTTAATGCTTGTATGGTAGCTATTGTTGTAGGAGAACTCGATCAATGGCAGGTGGTTATCCTAACTACCACCTAAGTCAATCACACATGCACGAAGCATGTCTTCCAAAGTTTGGATGGTACGCTCACTCTGCCCATCCGTCTGAGGGTGGTAAGCCGTACTAAAATTTAAGCGCGTGCCCAAAGATTGCTGGAAACTTTTCCAAAAATGTGATGTGTATCTGGTATATGTGTCAGAGATAATTGATACTGGTACGCCATGCAGAGATACAATCTTATCTACGTACAATTAGGCTAACATGTCAGAGCTATAAGTTTCGTTAATGGGTAGGAAATGTGCTGACTTAGTCAGTCTATCTACTATCACCCATATAGTATCATTTCCTTTCTTTGTCTTTGGCAACTTGGTGATGAAATGCATTGTCACCATCTCCCACTTCCACGTGGGAAGTTCAGGCTGTTGTAGCTAACCTGACGGCTTCTGATGTTCAGCTTTGACTTGCGCACATGTCAAACATTTAGCTACATAGGCAGCTATAGACTTCTTCAAGCCTATCCACCAAAATTTTTCCTTCAAATCCTGGTACATCTTATCAGCTCCAGGATGAATGGAGTATTTAGAACTGTGGGCTTCCTGGAGGATAACATCCCGAAGTCCTCCATAAACTGGAACCCATATTCGTCCATTTAACCTCAGAATTCCGTCCTTGCCATAGGATAACTGTTCTTCAGTTACTCCTAGCTTTTCATCAGGATAGTTAGCTTCCAATACAGCTTCCTTCTGTGCAGCTAACACCCTTTCATTCAAACTATTCTTTATCTCAATGCTCTTGGCATTGATCCTTATAGGCTTCACTCTTTCCTTTCTACTTAAGGCATCAGCAACTACATTCGCCTTGCCTGGATGGTATCTTATCTCACAGTCATAATCATTCAAAGTTTCCATCCAACGTCGTTGCCTCATGTTTAAATCCTTCTGATTAAACAAGTGTTGAAGGATCTTGTGATCTGAATAGATCACACACTTGGTTCCATACAAGTAATGTCTCCACAGTTTTAGTGCAAATACAACGGCACCCAGCTCTAAGTCATGGGTGGTGTAGTTCTTCTCATGCACCTTTAACTGTCGTGAAGCATAGGCAATGACTTTGCCTTTTTTGCATAAGCACACATCCCATCCCGGTGTGTGATGCATCACAGTATACTACAAACTCATTAATTCCTTCAGGTAACATCAGCACTGGAGCGTTGCTCAGCTTCTGCTTCAAAATATCGAAGGATTCTTGCAGCTTAGGCCCCCAATCAAACTTGCTATTCTTGCGAGTGAGTAGAGTCAGGGGTGCTGCAATTCTTGAGAAGTTTTCAATAAATCGCCTGTAGTATCCTGCTAGTCCTAGAAAGCTGCGAATCTCAGTGGGCGTTTTCGGCTCTTGCCAGTTCCTAACTGCTTCCACCTTAGCGGGATCCACTGAGATACCACGCTCACTAACCACATGTCCAAGGAATTGGACTTCTCGAAGCAAAAATTCACACTTCGAAAATTTGGCGTAGAGTTTCTCACGATGTAGAAGTTTAAGAATACAGCGAAGGTGTTTCTCATGGTCAGCTTGGTTCTTCGAGTAGATGAGGATGTCCCCAAGGAGACGAACTAGGTCTAATGAAACCTTTCGCCAACAATTCATCTAGTTGTGTCCTCAATTCCTTCATCTCTGTTGGTGCCAACCTATAAGGTGCTCTCGCGACAGGTGCTGCTCCAGGGATGATGTCAATTATGAATTCTACTTATCTATCTGGTGGTAAACCAGGTAGTTCTTCATGGAAAACTCCAGGATATTCAGAAATGACGGGGATGTCTACAATCTTAGGCTTCGGCTCATCAATAGTCACTTGTGCCATGTAAAAGACACTACCCTTCTTCAAGCATCTGGATGCCTTGAGCATAGACACTTCCTCAGGCAGTCCATACTGGGTGTCTCCCTGAATGGTGAGTGGCTCACCAGACGGAGTCTTGACCACCACTTGCTTCTTGTTGCAAACAATCTGGGCCTGGTTATGAGATAACCAGTCCATGCCTAAAACGATGTCGAAACCGGCTAACTTTAAAGGAAGTAAGGATAGTGGAAAGGAGTGGTTCCTAATGGATATGAAACATCCATCTAATACGGTTGAGGCGGTTTCTAAGGTGCCATCAGCTAATTCCACCTCATATTTCACACTTAGGGTTTTAACAGGTAAATTTAGTAACTTACAAAACTTATTATCTACAAATGATTTATCAGCTCCTGAATCAAATAGTACTCTCGCATAAACATCATTTATGAGGAAGGTACCTGTGATCACATGGTCGTCCTGAACAGCTTCCTTTACATCCATCCTGAAGACCCTAGCATTGGTCTTTTTCCCATCCTTAGTTTTCTTGGTGATCTTTGGACAATTGTACTTGATGTGTCCTTTTTCATTGCAGCTATAGCACGTAGCATCCTTGATTTTCTTACAGTCTAAGGTCTTGTGCTCAGAAGACCTGCAAATCCCACAAACTCTCGGCTGTGACTGGGATTTCGACTTGAGTCTGCACCTCCCAAAATGGTGCTTCTTACAAACCTTACACTTGGCTTTATCACCCGTCTGTTGACCATCCTTTTTCATTCCTGGACTCTTTTTGTGATCATGGTTTCCTTTATGTCTCTTGTCTGAACGTCGCGAGTTGTCATCCTCACGCTTCCTCTTTTCGGCATCGGTGTTCCTCAGCGATCTCTGCCTGACCGCATCCAACGTAAGGGACAATGATATATCAGCTGCCGACCGAAAAGTGGCTGGTCTAGAGGCCTTCACACTGGCCTTGATTTCTAGGGCTAAACCCCCGATGAAACGAGCTATCCTCTTGGGTTCAGGTGTCACAAGATAAGGAACCAACCTTGACATTGTATTGAAGCTGGTAAGGTAGGCTTGGTAATCCAGGTTCTTCATAACCAAGGATAAGAAATCAGATTCAATCTTTTCTACCTCATGCTGAGGGCAGTAGTTCTTTTTAGTCATAAACTGATCCCATGATAGATTGTACAATGGGATTTTCCCTGTAGCTTGAATCAAAGATCTCCACCAGGCAAGTGCCTCACCTTTGAACTACTAAGATACAAACTTTACTACATCCTTATCAGCGCACCCGCTGATATCTACCACAGTGTCCATCTCATCCAACCATGTCATGCAATCAACTGCCCCTTTTTCATCAGTAAAGTCCCGGGGTTTACAAGAAACAAAGTATTTATAAGTACAGGATTTGGTACGTGGTTTATCATCAAAAACTATCCTCTTGGATGGAACACTGTTTTGCTTTGAGGAATGTCGATCATCATCTTTCTTTGGCTCTTCTTTCTCAGAGGGTGGCTTGCTGTGAGCCTCAGAGTGAGTTTTTGGCTTAGAATGGGGTGCTGATTGGGTCCTGCTTCGAGTACTACTCGATTCAGTATACTGCCTATCTATGGCTCTGGTGACAACATTGTCAATTAATGCTTGGAGTTCTGCACCAGTTACGTTGATTCTGGTGGCGTCATGATTCTCCTTTGGCCGATTGTTGACCTCTTCAGACTCGGCCATGTAGTTGGATTGCTACATAAGATGATGACAATGATTCATTTAGGGAATTATAATTGGTCTGCTATCTTGATAATTTATTAACCATGGTAATTAAAGAACCATATTGGTTAATTTGTTAAGTAATTTCATTTGGGACTTTTCATTAGTAACCCCTAGTTCTAGAATAAATTATAATAATGGCACAAAAGGCCTAGTCACATAGACATTTCTAAATTTTTAGTCAAGATCTTATAGGATTTAGTTATTAAGGTTTGAATCAAAGTTCATTACCTTTCTTGACAGGGAGTTTATAAGCTACGACTGTCTTTTGTCTTATATGACAATAATTATGGCCCGTAGGCATTACATCACAATCGGATGTTTAAATAATAATAAAGAATTGGGATAATTCATCATAAGGTGACATGTGTGATTTTGCGGATCACATTAGCCAAGAAAGTTAACATGTTTTGCATATGTTAACAGAGATTTGAATCTTTTTAAACAGGTTTTACCATATTGGCCAGGTCTTATAATGACATACAAGCTAGGTTTTACCTTTTAAGATTCTTTTTATCATTCAACGCAGAACAATTCTAAATTGAGATGTTGTTAAGGATCTGAATCTAATTGGGGAACTACCATCTTGGCCCTGTCTTAAAATGACACAAAGGCTAGGTCTTGTCCCTTTAGATTTTATCATTTTAATATAATGATAGATCTTGTAAAAATATTGTTATTATTTATTTTATATTTTTTGTTCATGCATATAACTAAAAATAAAAACTTAATTTAACCATTTCACCACATGAATTTAAAATACGAGTCTGCCCTGAACGGGACTTCCAAATAAAATAACATGCCCACGCAAGGGCTTAACCAAACCAAACATACCCACGCAGGGGTCAAAAGAAAGACATGCCCACGCAGGGGCTGGATTAAAAATAAGGAAATACAACCAACAATTTAAAGGATTCAATGGTCCTTCTTGCTTTTTCCTTTTATCATACTCGCCAATCCTTTAAAGAAGCCTTGTCGTTCCCTGCGATCTCTGTGAACTTCCCGCTCAACTTAATCCAATCTCTGGAAAATTTCCTCCCGTTCTGGTGGGGAAAACCGAGGTATCTGCGGCTGTGGCTGATGCGGAGGTCGAAGAGGCAGCTGCTGTTGGTATCCATAAGCTGGGTAACCAACTCCCCAAGGAGTTCCGTAGGGCCCTTCGGGGTTAAGAGCATTGTAGTTCCATGCCGCTAGGTATGGGTCGATCTCAGCATAATTGAAGCTGGTGTGAGCCGGCTGCTCAAAGGGATTATACGTTGCTGGGCCAGCGTATGTGGGAATTGGGTTGTCAAAACCCAATGGTGGTGGCATGACAGGTGCAGAGTTCACTCCGGGTTGGGGTTTGAAGGCCCCCCCATCTGCTGGTTTTCTTGGAGCGGCGGGTAGTAGCTGCCACTCGATGGTTGAGGGGTGCTGATATGCACTCCTCTTCCTTGCACGGACAACCGTGCGTTTGTTCTCCTTCGCCTCGGCGGCTCAGGAGGCTGCTGCTGAGGTGGTGGTGGTGGCGGGGTAACTGCCACAAAGCGTGAATCCCCGGAAGGATCCTGTTGCTGCTGCTGATATGGCGATGAATGGTGAGAGGGTGTGAAATACCATTCATGCTGGGTGAATCTAGCTTGGTAGCTGTCTGGACCTCGATAAGGTGATCCATGAAAAGATGACCTATCAGAAATTTCTATGGGATGTGTGGGGGTACCGGTCGGTGGTTCGGTAGGGTCAGTATCCTCATCCATATCCATGGCGTGATCTCCAGAAAAGTGATCTTCAGGTCCCAACGGGTTAATACCCATTGGTTCCTCGAGGTAGTTTGCCGGGTTGAACCGGCTTCGGAAGATATGGGACGGGTTATCAAAGGAATGGCGTGAGTTGGACCGCTGGAGAGGGATGAACGAAGGTTGTGGGTTATCGGGCTCGTTTTCGGATTGCGGTCCAAAGGAATGAAGGTAAGACGGTGACGAAGCTAACGAGACAGACCGTCTCGCTGGCTGTAGATGTGCTCTCCAGTCCCCCCTGGGGACTTGTACGTATGTTGACGGGTGAGGTTCGTCTTTGAGAAGGCCCGGCCTCCTGGTCGTGGCCTGCTACAGGTGACTTTCCTTTTCTCCTAAGGAATCTTGGCGGCATATTTAGACCTGTCAACATAAACAAAGATAACAACAAAGAATAATACAAAAGACAAAATAAACAAAAT
Source organism: Helianthus tuberosus (assembly GCA_030545235.1). Classification (NCBI taxonomy): domain Eukaryota; kingdom Viridiplantae; phylum Streptophyta; class Magnoliopsida; order Asterales; family Asteraceae; genus Helianthus; species Helianthus tuberosus. The sequence continues at coordinate 529,507 of JARYGA010041560.1, forward strand.
CAGGATTTGTCCTATGTTCTTTGTCTAGACTCGAAAATTTAAGGAATGTGCAATTGTGTAACTGAGATTAAACACAAAGGCTAGTGTTTAATTCACTTAGTGTTGGCTCTGATACCAACCTGTCACACCCCGATATTTCCACGTATTATCGGTGGGCCCGGTGGGGAGTATCGTGACGTAGTTGATATCATCAGAGTCAAACAACACAATATATAAATACACAGCGGAAGCAAAGATAGATTCATTTCAACTTTAATAAATTGTAATATTAAGTATCACGAAATAGTTTAAACAGATCCACAGGCAGATCAAAATAAAAAAGGAGACATTATTCGACAGTTTTATGACATCCAAGCTTGCGAGACTTATTGGGGACGCTAGGAGAAAGCCAGCCTAGTTCGAGTAGTACCTGCACTTAACCTTTTTGGGAAAATACGTCAGTTTACACTGGTAAATACAATTTAACTGACTCATTTTGAAAAGTTTAATAAAATTGATTTGAATGCACGTGGCATAAAACTTTTTATAACTTGAGATAATTATTAGAATATAATCTTGTAAAATAATTACATGTTTCTTATGCGTTCTGTAGCCCGATTTGTTCCGGGTTAAAGATCAATAGACACACCACATTATTTGTTTAGGCACTGACGGGTGTACGCCTACACCCCGTGCTCAGGTCGTGGCCATTTCGCAAAATGATGCGAAGGATATCCGGGACATGGTCATTAACCCCCCAAAGGCTTTAAGCAAACAAAACATTTCCAAACGGAGCATTTCAATAATTTAACCTCTATTCGATTAAAGATTCAATGCCCGACCAAGCGGTATTTTATATACCATACCCCAAGCCCGTATAAGGAAAATAAGTTAAAAGTATTTACCTTTGCAAGTATAAATCACAAATGGCAAGTGCGTGTAGCTTTTACTGGGTCTCCTATTCTGGAACAAAGGTTTATAATAACCTATTAGATTTCTAACGGGTCTTTAATTAAGCTTAAGCTTAGACCGGTTAGTTTTAAAGGAAGATACGGTTCAAACGCACGATTAAGCGAAGACCGGAATGGAATGTGATTTAGACCTGACAAGTTTGAAGACTTGTATAATATGCGTAAACTAAACACATTCTGGATTTTGAGACAAAAATGATAAGGTTTGACCCGTTTCAGCTAATATATGCAACTAGTTACATAAGCCGCTCCGAACGCGAAAAGTGTGTAACAAGTAACCAAATGAGTCATATGCAAGTTTCCTAAGTTAATATGCCTTAAATATGTTGTGACATCAGTAAGATATCTTCTATTATGCCCGAAACGAGTTTAGACACAAGCTATGCCCCGTAAGGGCATTTTGGTCATTAAAAAGGTTATAAAAGAGTTTAAATAATAATCTAAGTTACAGGTCTGATATAATTAGTAAAAATACTCATTTTTATAAATCATAAAAGTAGGATACTAAATATATGTGAAATTTATCCATTATAACCAAAGTATGCACCGTAGGGGCATTTTGGTAATTTCACATAGCCTTTAAAGGTCAAATCTGGAAATCTGAGTTTAAAACTTTAGCTTACTATTAATGTATTAAAATATACTTAAAATATCAGTAGGTGTCAACCTTATATGTTTAAAATAGTTTTAATACATACTATGCGTTAAAAACGCTTAAAAAGACGATTTGGAGCCATTTCCGGGTTCTATATAGAAAGCTGATATTTTTTATTATTCCAGAAGGTTTAAAATAATTTATTTATCATATAAAATTAGTAGCAAAAGGTTTGGGGTCAAAAAGATTTGTAAAACTCATTTTATAGCCCAAAAGGGCAAAACCGGCAATAACCGAATTAAAGCTACAACCCTATGTTATGCTCAGCCTAAAATTAATTAAAAATCTTGAAAAATCCCAAAGTATTATATTACATCTGTGGGTAAAAAGTTTGGTATTAAAAATCGGGTTTAGATAGGCTATATGCCAATTATGCCATTTAATTCATAAAAAGCCTTCTAATTACGCTAATGCGCATAACTCCTAATCTAGACCTCAAACTGATATCAAATTTTGGGTACAAGTTTATGAATCAGTAACCAATGTGTCTACTCTTTTATATTTTTAAAAAATCATATTTTATGGTGAAAAGGGCATACTAGTCAACATTTAGGCAATTAACGGAAACTTGCATAACAATTAGACAACTAATGAACCAAGCCGTATAATCACAGAGGGTTATACTAACATGTAACTAGGTTCAAAAGAAGCTCTAAGGCAATCCTAAACTAGGCTTAAACGAGTCAGAACTGAAAGTCAAAGCAAAAGTCAAATTATGCGACTTTCGGTTCCGAACCGGGTCTCTACTGAAAATTGTCGGGTTGAACATGTTTATTAATGTTCTTACATTAATTACCAAGTTATATTAATGATAAAACAGGTTACATGGATCCTACATTGCTAATTATGTATTAATTTGAAAATAAGTATTCTGTTGACTTTTTAAAGTTAGCTTTTACCCGATAATTGACCTAGTTAGAGTGGGAATCAGAGGGTACCCTTTTACGGGTTTATTACCCACATAATTACCTACTTATAGGTACTTTTAATTCGAGATTTGACTGAACAAATTTTAATTAATCTCGAAGTCAAACCTTAATTACGACGGTTTGACTTTTAGCTAATTAATTAAGCTAAACTGAATTAAGAAGGATTAAGGACACTCACAAAGGTCCTAAGTATACTTATGGATCCTAAGAGAAGTTGGTTGCTGTCCAGAGAGCTCCAGAGATCAGTTGAAGTGAGTTTGAATGAAGTGAACAAAATGGTTGCAACTTCACTCTCTTATATATTGAACCCAAATGCATAAGATCATGCCAAACTAGTCTACATGTGTTGCAAGATCATCCCAGGTGTCCCTATGATGCCAAAACCAGTTGCAAGACCCTTGATTTTCGAAAACCACTTATCTAAGGCGGTGCAACCTGCTGAACAGGCACCTGTCCAAAACTGCTGCCAGCGACGTCCTTATGGACCGTAAGGGTTCAAGCTTACGGTCCGTAAGCAACCCTTTACGGACCGTAAGCCTTAGCTCTCATGGTCCGTAACCGATGTCCAGAGACAAAATATTTTGCAACTTCTAGGCCTTGCCCCTACATTTCTTACAAGTCCGAATCTTGTGCTTCTTTTCAGTAGAGGGGACCAAGTTTTCTGCTCTTGCATGCCTTGCATGTACTTACACAATTTTGGATCTTTGTGGGAGGTTTTTAAATGTCTGAAATACCAAGAATTCATATTGAATTCATGACTTAGGTTATAATCAATTTGTTATTTAGGATTACCAGATTTATTTGCATAATTTGAGATGTTGATTAAATATATCATGGTTAGGGATTTATTAATAGGTCGCTCAGAGGTATAAATTAACATCTCGACGCTTTTAATTCCTACTGTACATTTTTATCTGGATCCGTTTTCATAACACGTTTGCACTACATGACATGTGTCTTTATTTTATTGGGTATGATTTTACGAGGTGTTACAAGGGGTGTGCATGGGTCGGTTTGGGTCGGTTTTAACTATTAACCATAACCATAACCGCTAGTTCGGTTATGGAGTTTTGGTAACCATAACCATAACCAAACTTCGGTTATGGTTAAATGGTTATGAAGTCGGTTATGGTTCGGTTTTGGTTAATTTCGGTTAAGTAACCAAGCAAGGTTTGAAATAAATAGGGTTGTGTATGATTTGGACTTAGCTTGAGCCTATTTTATAAGATAACAGAGACTAAACTTTTTGGTTAAACTACCGATTTAGAGTTCTTTTTAATAAGGTAATTCTCAAACAAAAACAATTATGGCCGTAACACCTTAGTTCTTTATCAAAATAAATGGCATCTACATCAAGATCATTTTGTTACTAACATACTTTTATTTTAGTAAAAACCCTCTATATGGTTTTGTAAAACACAAATCTATTATATAAAGTTAACGTCACAACTTCGGTTCGGTTTCGGTTATATTCGGTTAACCAAAGCTTTATAACCATAACCATAACCGATTGAGTGGTTATACAAAGTTTCATAACCATAACCATCGGTTATATTGGTTATCGGTTATTAGTGGTTTGGTTATGTCGGTTATGGTTCGGTTATCGGTTATGGTGGTTAATTTGCTCACCCCTATTTCAAGTTAGGTTAAAAGCATAGCAACTTTTCCTAATTCCCTATAGTTATGGCTCTGATACTAATCTGTCATACCCTAACCGATGGCGGAAACATCGAAGTGAGACGAAAACAAGATTGCTCGAGACATCATAATTCTAATTAGGGGTGTGCATGGGTCGGTTTGGGTCGGTTTTGACCAAAAACCATAACCATAACCGCGATGTCGGTTATTGGATAACCATAACCATAACCGATCGGTTATGGTGGTTATGGTTATTCAGTTTTGATGGTTATAGCGAGATGGTTATAGGTGGTTAACCGTGTATTTAGCTTAGCTAAAAATAGCTTAATTTTTTTTAACATTGAATAAATTGTTATTGCATGTTTGTATATATTAGTATATTACATAGTATTAATAAATACATATAATCTATAATATTAATACCAATTATTATCGAATATTCAAAAAACGTGATATGACACATTCTATAAATTCAAATAAATATTCAACCAAAACCACAAAATGATATGAAAAATCCATAAGTACTAAAAATCTTCAGTCAAAAACATCAAATATTAAAAATATGATGAAAAGTCCTAAATCCTACAAAGATTTATTACATGTCGGTTCGGTTCGGTTATGGTCTGTATGGAAAAAAAATGATAACCATAACCGACTCGCTACTTTCGGTTTTCAAAAAAACCATTAACTGACCCATCGGTTTTTTATTTGATTCAGTTTTTTTCAGTTCGGTTTTGTCGGTTAATTCGGTTATGTTTCGGTTAATTCGATTTTTTGCACACCCCAAATGCTAATCGTGACAATAATTATTTAATCAAAATTTCATAAAGACTAAAATGGCATACATTATTCAAAAGCCAATTACAATCAAATTGTAGCAACATAATACATGAAACATGAATAATTGTTTATCATTAGGTGTGTATCTAAGTCCACCCTAATTGTGTTTCTTCAACTTATCGTCTATCAACCTGCAACATGTATTAAAATATGATAAATAAAGATGTTGGCAAGTGTACAAGTTTGAATACATAGCATAATAGTGAAAATGTTTAACTGTGCTCATATCCAACATGATAAATGTATACCCTGTTACTAACATACTACACAAGTGTAAGCTATATGTGAAACCAGAGTTTATCGCAATCGTGATTACCTAACATCGTCGATACGAAGAGGGTGTAATGGTGTTTTACTTAACAAAACCACTAGAATATGGGCGTGGCGTTCGTCCTATTACGCTATAATTGTTAAGTTAGGCTTGCATAGTTAATGAGCATATAGACACGTGTAAACATAACATGCGAGATTAACAAGTATCAACAAGTCTCATGTTTAATAGTGGATAGAGTGTGATTTGTAGCAAGTTTAATAGTGTTGCGTGTTTTTGTATAATTGTATATGTTGAACCCAAAGTGTTTAAAATAGAGAAATGGGTCGAGTATACTCACAGTTTTGCGTAGATTTCCACGAAATCCTAGAGCTGATTTGATGAAGGTAAGTACACCGAGATCACCCTACAATGGGTAAACGAAGGTGTGAGTATTCTGATGTGATACGTGTTCAGACCAGACTTTAAAACACGAAAAAGTACAAAATCACATGAGTACTGGACCCTTCACGTGAATGGGCATGCCCTTCGTGCGAATGTTTCTGTTATGTGCGAATTTTGTGCATAAACTTATTTGTAAACTATTTTAACATAATACAGTAATTGTACGCGTTATATGAAATGAATGCAGTAAGTAAAATAGCCAAACAGTCAAGTATGGACAACTCGGGTGTGCCGTCTCGACATAGAAGTAGTGAACCAAGTGTTGGAACTGGAATCGAACTGATATGAAATCGAAAACGAAAACATGTGAAATAGTCCCTTCGTGCGAAGGGTACAGGTTTGTCAAAAACCTTATTTAATATAATTTATATGTTGCATTTGATGCATATCACGCCCTCCTCTCTCGTTCACGTAGCATTGAAAAAGCAAATCTAATGGCTGTTAAACCCTTGAAAAAAATATCAATATAAAAAATAATATTTAATTGAGTGAGGAGTGAGTTGTAAATAATTTTAAATGTTAAATTATAAGTTTGAATATAAAATACCAAAAATGCTCATGTGAATGCTCTTACTTGATTGTTTGACATTTTCGTAATATTTGAAGACTTATTATTAGTCCCGGGAAGACTTATTATAAGTCCCTTCACCTCCCAGCTTTAATTCTCCAAGATCCAATTTCAATGGCATCTTCCTACTATGAAATGTATTTGACCATGCAAGTAATTCCTACACGGTGGCTCAGTGGACATACCTCCATGGAAAAACTTTTATGTAAACAAGTTCGATTGTGTTTCCGTAGGAAAAAAATAAGCAAATTGTTAGTTGATCAACCACATAAATCGACATAAGAAATCACCAAACAAACTAGTGTAATTTGAATATGGGTCGAATATCTCATCATGGTGTCTGATTCTCCATTCTGGACGAGCCATTAGTCGATTTGTAGTTTCACTAGCAAAGTTCTGCAACATCGTCTTGAAGATTTAAAGATATGAAACCGATTGTACATGGCCATTGAATGAAACGATTGCAATTGGGGAGAGGTTAGAGGCTTAGGGTGAGAAGATTGCCAATTCACCCTTGATAATGGATAGACACTTAACAGATCTTGTCGGTCGGGAGCCAAAGTGCAAGAAAAAATTACAGAGCGTGTCAAAAGCTAAATATTTTGAAATCGAGAGACACAATGAATTTTGGCCCAAACCACATCGAGGCAAATTGTAATTTACTCTTGAATTTATAATATGTCTGTGTACCTATCTTCTAGTGTGGAGCAAAAGTGTCGGGCTGTGACAACCCGTACTCTCGACCCTAATTGTCGGGAGAAATGCATTTTATTATCCTTATTTTATCATTATTATTATTAAATAATAATAACTTGCGACAAGATAAACGTACCATTTAACTGATGACCCGAGCGAAGTGCATTTAATTTAAACACACGCATATAAGGCTGGAGGGTGTGAGGCGCCATCCCATGGCCACATAAGCACCTATAGCGCCCCCCTCAACTTTTTCCCACACCCTGGGCGCTATAGCGGGGGCGCCATTGAAGCCCCGCTAACATGGTAACGAGTGATGGCGAGAGAGAAAGGGGTTTTCAGCTAGGACCCACGTGTTTTCTTTCTCTATAGCGCCCCTAGGGGGCTCCATCACCACACCCTCCATGTTAAAGAGGGGCGCTATAGCACAGTGAATCCTATATGGATCCTATGTGGCACCTATAAAGCCCCATGGGGCTCCATACACACCCATAGCCTAAATATCAACATTTATATTTAGGGCATGTTTGGCTAAGCTTTTTAAAACAACTTATTAACTTATTGGCTTTTTGGAAAAGTCAGTATTTTGTGACTTATTGGCTTTTCCCCCTCACATACACCCTCATTGCCAAACATCATTTTGAAGCTTATTACTTTTCAAAAAGCCAATAAGTCAATAAGTTGTTTAAAAAAGCTTAGCCAAACATGCCCTTAATTATCCATTCAAAACTAGGGATGTCAATCAAACCCGAACCCGATGGGTAAACTCGAAACCCGACATATTTGGGACGGGTTTTGGGTCGGTTAATCGGGTTTGGGACGAGTTTGGGAATAGTTTTTATTTTTTTCGTGGGTTTGGGACGGGTTTGGGATTTAGTGATATACCCGTTTACCCGACCCAATTACCCGATAAAGTGTACCCGTTTACCCGATTGTATACCCGATATAATTTCTTTTATATTATTAATATGTATATATATGATACATCCATTTTTTACACATATAGGTATTCTATTCCGTATACATTTTAGTTATTTGATATATATTTTTATAATAACAATACAAAATGTAACCGGTTAGTAGTTACCTGATAGATACCCAATGAGTTTTGAGATGAGTATACCCAACAAGTAATCTTTTTAAATTAACGGGTTTACCCGAAACCCACGGGCATACCCGATACCCGATGGGTATTTACCCGCTAGAAACCCGACGGATTTTGGGACGGGTTTGGGACAAGCTTATCTAATCGGGTTTGGGTTTGGGATTACCTAAACCCGACCCATTGCCATCCCTATTCAAAACGAACAAGTATTGCTTAACGGGTCATGGCACCTAACGATAACGAGTTCGTGTACATGGGCAAGCCAACCCACTCACAAAACCCTACCTTCTCATTCTCAAAAACCCTAGCCCCCAATCCCCATCTTCTCCCCACATAAAAATCCGGTCACCTGATCTCGGTCTCCGGCAACGTTTTCCGGCAAGCAAACCTCACCTACCCCTCACTCCAAAACTCTCACTGCTCTCTCTCTCTCTCCACTCTCACTCATCTCTCTCTGTTGAACGAACGACCGACCACCATTCGTGACGACGGTGACGGCAGAACCACCGCAGGCGGCGGCTCTACTGACGGCAGAAAGGGCATTTTGTGGTGGTGGTGAGAGGTTGCGGCGACCTCCGGTGGCACTTGGGTGTTGCCGTGGCAAACCTGGTGACGGTGAGTAACAATGGGTCTCAAACTCAGTGGCCGATGACCTAATCTGGACGTGTATGGGGTATTTTAGACCAGAACGAAGGCGATGAAGGCGTCATTATGGAATTGTTGGCCGCCGAACGACGATGGTTGACAGTGGCTTCGGGCTCGGCAGCGGTGGGAGACAGTGACAGTAGTTGAAGCTTGGCCGAGACGGTGATGGAACCCCATGGCAGCTTACACCCCCTTTCACCCCATGGTCTCTCGGTCAGTAGCAGTTGTCTTGAATTCCTTGTAGTTTATAAACTGTGAAATAAAAATGTATGCTTTATATGTTTGATGGTATTCTTGTAACAAACTGTTCGTTGGATCTGAACGTACGTCTGTTGATTAATTAGAATTGGGATTTTTGATAAAGGTCATGACTACAATAATGTTGTGAAAATGATATGATAATATGAATGTTGAATGAATGATGACAAACTGTTGATGAATCTGATTACATAATGATTGTTGGTGAAACAATGATTGAATAATATTATGTCAATGATTCTACATGATATAGTTGGGTGATCATTGGTAGTAATTAGTTCCTGATTAGGATGTATATAAATCCGTGAACAATGATTGTCAATGTACATGATGATTAACTTGATGATTGATTGCAATGATGAAATTGTAGACCTGATCATGTATGCTGATGTGAGATCTGTGATCTTGTTAGATTAAATAATCTGTCTGCCGTGCAACTCACACACCGCACACTAAACACACATAGGCCGCTCACTTTGGGTCACACACTCTCTTGTACAATCATCAGTGCATGTTTTACTCATCTATGATGCACACTCTATATGTTAATATCTTTGATGCACAAGGTACAACCCCTTAATGCACAGCCGCACACTTGAAGTCGCACACTTCATTACATGTCGCACACGTGGGTTTGGACCGCACAATTTGTTGAGTGTGAATCCACGGGAGCATTTAATGTGAAGGAGCATTAAATGCAATGAGAGCATGCAACGGGAGCATTTAATGTGAGGGAGCATTAAATGCAATGAGAGCATGCAACGGGAGCATTCAATGCAATGAGAGCATTTAATGCTTATGGATGGGCAAGTTCAGACTTAAATGCGTACACAAGCTTTCTCTTTGTATCCAATCTCTATATAAGAGATATCTCTGTATTTGTAAAACTTGTAACACACAAGAAAGAAATAACAATTCCTAGTTTCCGAGAGTGGACGTAGGTCAGAGCCGGACCGAACCACTATAAATCCTCGTGTTGTTCTTGTGATTGAGTGTGCGTGAGTTGATTGTGTTCGTGTGACCCGTTCGATCCTAACAACTGGTATCAGAGCTTAGGCTCTTGTTGTTGAACACGAACAGAGGTGAAGAAGGAAGAAGTTACTTACCTTGAAATCGACAAACCGCCGCCGCTGCTCGACAAACCTCCTGACCGCCGCCACCAACAGTTCCTAACTCAGATTGGAGCTCCGATTGAAGACTTCTGCTGCAGATTGCGACTAGGGTTCCGATTGAACCTGTTCATCGCAGAATAAAAGAACCAGAGTTCTTTTTTTTTGGTCTGTGTAATTGGAGAAGAAAGAAGCAATTTCTTTTAGTGGGGAAGAAGGTGTTTTCAATAAAGAAAGTGGGGAAGAAAGTCACGTATGCTTTTTACTTTTTTGTGAAAAGTGGAATTTTTTCTTTATTTGCCAAAAGCCCCTCAAGCTTTATTCCTTTTTTGGTGGAGAATTGAAGTTTATTCAATTGACCAAGGAGGCCCCTCAACTTTAAACAAAGAAGGTTGCTCGGGTTTCGGGTGCTTGGTTTCTTGTATTTTTTTTCTCGTTTGCTATGGCTGAAGACGGGAAGTTCCGAATCGAGAAGTTCAACGGTACTGATTTTGCATGGTGGAGAATGCAAATAGAGGCGTTGCTTGGTGAATGCGATTTGGATGTGATACTGGAAGAAAAACCTGTTGGAATAGATAAAGCTGCCGAAGCAATTTGGGACTCAAAGGACAAAAAGGCAAGAGGTAAAATTACATTGGCTTTGACGAGGAGCGTTGCTTTTAATATCATGAAAGAAACAACTGCTCGTGGTATGTTAACAGCTCTGTCAAATATGTATGAGAAGCCGTCTGCTGGTAATAGGGTGTTCTTGATGAGGGAACTGTTCAATATGAGAATGAACGAGGGCAGTCCAGTTGTTGATCACATTAACGAAGTCAATTCGATTTTGTCCAGGTTAGCAACTGTGGGCATGAAGTTCGATGATGACACTCAGGCTGTGATTTTGTTATCTTCCTTACCTGATAGTTGGTCAGGGTTTGTGACAACGGTCACTGAAACTGCTGGAACTGGTAATTTGAAGTTTGATCGGATCCGGGATAGTGTTTTGGGTGAAAGTATTCGCCGGAAAAACACTAGTGGTGGATCGTCTTCTGAGATGTTGCATGTTGGCAGGGGAAGGAGAAATAACAGGAGCAGTGGGAGTCGTGGGAAAAGCTTATCTAGAGCTGGGAAAAATGTGAGGTGCTGGAATTGTGGTGAAAGGGGGCATGTTAAAAACGAGTGTCCTGATCCTAAGAAAGAGGATGGTAAACAGCATGTAAACAGTGTTGTGTCAGATGAATCTGACGGTGACGTACTGGTTTGCTGTGAAGAGTCTACAGACTCTTGGGCTATGGATTCTGGTTCTTCGTTTCACGCTATGCACAGCGGGAAGACGATGGTGAATCTGAAGAAAGGAGACTTTGGAAAGGTACGATTAGCTAACGGTCATGTTCTTAATGTTACGGGTATGGGAGATGTCAATCTGAAGACTCCACTGGGCACTACATGGAACTTGCAGAATGTCAGGGTAATTCCAGGTTTAACGAAGAAACTTATTTCTGTTAGTCAACTGGATAAACAGGGACTAGATGTTAAGTTTGGTGGTGGGAAGTGGAAGGTGATTGATGGAAATCTTGTTGTTGCCTATGGGAGGAGACGAGGATCGTTGTATCTAGTTGAGATACCTGCTGAGGGAGTAGCCGTCCCTGTACAGCATAAAGTCTGGTTCACTGAATCTAGTAAGCGGAAGAGGGTTCAATTTGCAAACTTGAATCCTGGTGCTTTAGGGATGTCAGTTGAATGTGGTCGGGGGTCTAAGTTTAAACCAGTCAGGGGATTTGGTGATAGTGGGAGCACGGGTCGTGTTCCGGGTACAATCACAAAGAGTCGTTGGGTTTTGAAGACGAAGATTCCGATGGAAGAAAAATGCTCTCCTGGAAATAGTTTGCAAAATGTGGAGAGTGATATTAATTCTCGGTGTATCTCTGGAGCTGGTAGATTGTGCAAGCCGGTTGAGATAGAGAATGGGTCAGTGACGGTTTCAGTCACGGCTGAGTCTGGTAAGACTGTTGGGTTGGAGTTCGGGGGAGCTTCAACTGGCCTTCAGGATAACTGAAGAGAAGGCCGGGTAACTAGGAAGAAGGATTTACAGAAATACAGATGCACTGTTGAAGCACAGGTGAAGATTGTTCCGTGGCTTCAAGTGGGAGATTGTTGAGTGTGAATCCACGGGAGCATTTAATGTGAGGGAGCATTAAATGCAATGAGAGCATGCAACGGGAGCATTTAATGTGAGGGAGCATTAAATGCAATGAGAGCATGCAACGGGAGCATTCAATGCAATGAGAGCATTTAATGCTTATGGATGGGCAAGTTCAGACTTAAATGCGTACACAAGCTTTCTCTTTGTATCCAATCTCTATATAAGAGATATCTCTGTATTTGTAAAACTTGTAACACACAAGAAAGAAATAACAATTCCTAGTTACCGAGAGTGGACGTAGGTCAGAGCCGGACCGAACCACTATAAATCCTCGTGTTGTTCTTGTGATTGAGTGTGCGTGAGTTGATTGTGTTCGTGTGACCCGTTCGATCCTAACACAATTTGCTATTGGACCATGACACTTGGGCCACATACTCACATAATGGGCTGATGACTTAACTGGGTCGCACACTCCCCTATTGGACTATTTATATATCATATGTTGTTGTGGACTGCACAGATAGATAAGACCGCACACTCATATTACTGGACTATAAGGTTATTGGGCCGCACAAACCATTTATACTTGGATATTCACATTACTGTTCACATATTATGATTAGCGTTAAACATTTATGCGTGGTCCGTATGCTTAATATGTGATATGTGATACCTTACGTGCTACTTGTTAGTTATATGTACAAATACGTGAACTATTTGCACAACAAAAACCTGACCAATGTCGGTAACCATAATAAGACGTGGTTGACCACTATGTTGTCAAAAGCGCAAAAAGCGCGCGCCTAGGCGCCCGGGCGCAGCAAGGCACACCTACAGCGCCTGGTGGCAGCCTAGGCGCAAAAATGGACTTTTTTTGAAAAAACGGTTCTGAGGCGCAAAAAAGCGCGCCTAGGCGCAAAAAAGGGGCTTTGAGGCCATAGTTATCGATAGCGAATAGCGACAAATAGCGACGAAGTACCTATATGCTACGTAGCGATAGCGACGAAATAGCGGCCGCTATTTTGTGTTTAGCGATAAGGTAGTTAAAAATTTAAGAAATAAAAAATAGCTAATGTAATATAGGTAGAGGATCCTGTAAAAAGTGGTCAAAGTGTGAGAAGTGTATTATAACACTATATATAATACTATATAACACCATATAAACACCGTATAACAATATGTAACACCATATAATACCATATAACACTTTGTAACACTATATATCATTATATAACAAATATAACACTATAGGTTGTCTGATAGCATGTCTATGATAGATGTATAGTGTTATATTTGTTGTATAATGATATATAGTGTTACATAGTGTTATATGGTATTATATTGTGTTACATATTGTTATACGGTGTTTATATGATGTTATATAGTATTATAATACACTTCTCACACTTTAGGCCCTTTTTACACTATCCTTACCCATGTAATATATATATATATAGGGTAGGAGTTGGCTACAAAGCCAACTTTTCCTACAAAGTGTAGGAAGTCATGTCCTTGTGACATGTGGCAACTAGTTAATTTAATCAAAAGGGCATTATGGTAATTGATTAAATAAGTTATTTATGAGAGAGATAATTATGGATAATTAATTAAGATTTTTATGGTAACCCTTATTTCTTAAACTCACGATTGATTCAGTTACGTATACCACATTAATAGCATTTTCCATCTCACATTCATATCATCTTTCATCCAAATCTGTTAGACAATATATATATTTAGGACTAATTATTTTACCCTAGTATTCTTGTGGTACCTAAGTGTAACATTTCTTTTTATATATTTCCCTATGTAAGCTCTCACAATGCAATCTCAATAAACATCTTTTCTGTTTTACGTTTCTACTTGGTATCAGAGCCAAGAGAAACTAAAACCCTAAACTGCCGACAAAACCAAAAACACCTATCGCAGCCTTCTTTTTCATCCTTTTTTTTTTTCTGTCGTAACCCTAATCAGACTCAACCAATCTGATCAGCTATCAAAATCGCTGCTACAACACTCTGATGGCGATGATTACTCCCTTCTCAACTGCAGAGAAAACAACCCATAATTCTCATAAGTTTGCCTTTACTCTTTCACCCACCAACTATGGGTTTTGGAAAGCGATGATCGAACCGTTTCTTGTTACTAATCATCTTTTTGGTTATATTGATCGCACAATAAAATGCCCCCCACCCAAAACTGCTGCTACAACGGATACCGTTTCTGTCGACAATCCGAGCCATCTTCATTGGATTGCTAACGATGCTCATGTTAGAATGATTATTATCTCCACGATTTCAGAGGCCGCCTTTCAGCATGTTCAAGGTACAACTTCTCGAGAACTTTGGCTTGCCCTCGCACGTGCTTATGCACCTAATAATCCTTCTAGGGAGTTTACGCTCAAAGCACAGCTGTTGAAAATTGAAATGAAAGGGGATGAAACCCCTGTTGCATATCTTGCTCGGGCTCAGCAGTACGCGAATGCCCTAGCCAACATCGGTGAACCCGTTAAAGATAAAGATCTAGTCATGTTAACAATTTCTGGCCTTCGTTCAGAATACAATGGCTTTAAATCTTCTGCTCTGGCGCGTGTTCCTGCTGTCACTTTTGTAGAACTGCACGGCCTCCTCAGTGATTATGACTTCATGCACAGGACTACAACTGCAACCCCACAGGCCTTCACCGCAGTCACGACGGCTGATCCACTATTAAAGCCGAATGTTCTGCAACAATCGCAACTTCAAACTCTGCAACAATTAGCTACCAATCTCGGTTTCCAACTCAATCCTTTGGTATCTCCTAATCCTCAGCCCCAAGCTTTCTATGCTAATCGGAATTTTTCTAATAGGGGAAATAGACGTGGTAACCATCGTGGAGGTAACCGCGGTAATTATCGTGGTGGCAACCGTGATGATACTCGTAGCAGTAATCGGCCACACCAATTCTCGTGGGCTTCGACTCAAAACACTGTCTATGGCCATTGTAATAGGTGTGGCATCGGTCATATCCCGGCTCAATGCCCAAATCAACCGAATTCTTCCAACGGTCGGTCACAACCACAGGCGAACTATGCTGCCTTCTTTGAAGCTGAATCACAATCTGCAGCATCTTGGCATCCTGACACGGGGTCCAACAGTCATGTTACTCCAGACTTAGCAAGCCTGGACAACTCTGAAGCATACTTTGGCAACGAATCACTTCACGTTGGCGACGGTAACCCTCTTCCCATTTGTCATATCGGTTCTTCAAAAATTTATTCCCCAAACAAAACTCTCAACTTATCTAATATTCTTCATGTACCTCAAATCAAAAAGAACCTTTTATCTGTTCAACAATTTTGTAACGAAAATGATGTCTTTTTTGAATTTCATTCGTCTTTTTTTGTTGTGAAGGACGAGTCTACACGAGCTACCCTACTCACGGGTCCAAGTGATGGTGGTCTATACTCACTCCGCCTTCCTCAATTGAAGTCCCTTCCACATGTTTCATTCACTGCAACCAAAGCATCTTCCACCATCTGGCACAAGCGACTTGGACATCCTCATGCTCGTGTTTTTCATTCTATTGTTTCTAGTTTTCATTTACCTGTTTCAAATAAACTTTGTCCTTCATTATGTACTCCCTGTCAATTAGGGAAATTTTCTAAGTTATCTTTAAATTATTCAAATTTTCATAGTAAAAATATCTTGGATTTAATATATTGTGATGTTTGGGGACCCGCTCCCACTCTTTCTTTTGATGGCCATCGTTATTTTATGTTATGTGTTGATCATCACACGCGATACATGTGGTTTTATCCTCTTACCCAAAAATCTGACGTTTACCAAACTTTCAAATCCTTCCTTGTCATGGCTGAGCGTCAGTTCAACACCAAACTAAAAAATGTTCAAACCGATTGGGGTGGTGAGTTTCGAAACTTGGCACCATTCTTCTCCTCACTCGGTATTATTCACCGACGCTCATGCCCTCACACGAGTGAGCAAAACGGCATCGTTGAACGTCGCCATCGACACGTCGTTGAAACGGGTCTAGCTCTTTTGGCCCATTCCTATGCTCCACAACGGTTTTGGCACTTTGCGTTCGAAACAGCGGTCTTTCTCATTAATCGCATGCCTTCTCGCACTTACTCTCACAAATCTCCTTATGAACATCTCTTTCAACGGTCTCCGGACTACTCGTTCTTACGAGTATTTGGGTGTCAATGCTTTCCCTATCTTCGCCCTTATAACTCTCACAAAATGGACTTTCGGTCCACACCGTGCCTTTTCCTCGGTTATAGTCCCATTCATCATGGTTATCGTTGTCTTGATCTCACAACTGAACGAGTTTACATCGCTCGTCATGTTCGTTTTAATGAAAATTGTTTTCCCTGTGAACCAAAACCCCAATCTCAAACTGAATCAACTCCCGACCCCTATTTTTCCACTTTTCCATCACCGGTTCCACTATCTACCCCTACAAACTCCACTCCACAGCCTCCCGCTTCACCCATACCCTCGACTCCAACCTCCCCACAACCGGTTTCACCTCCGGCACCTGAAAATCCTCCTAATCAGCCATCAACACCCAACCAAACTGTTCAATCAGACCCTACTCCTGTTCCAGCCCACTTAGCTGCTGCCCAGCCTTCTTCGGCTGCCAATCAGCCCCAACCGAGGGCCCGTCCAGCCCATTTGCGACCAAATCCCAAGCCTACCGATCGTTTCTCGCCGTCCGCGTATCATACTTCTGTTGGTTCTTCCACTGATTCTGAACCAACATCCTTTACCGTTGCTAACAAGTCTCCGGAGTGGCGTCAAGCTATGAATGACGAGTTTTCAGCTCTTGTCAAGAATGGTACATGGTCTCTTGTTCCCTATGTCAAGGATACTAATGTTATTGACTCAAAGTGGGTTTACAGGTTGAAAAAGGATGAAAATGGCAATGTTACTCGTCACAAAGCACGCCTTGTCGCAAAGGGATATCGACAACAACCGGGTATTGATTATCAAGAAACCTTTAGTCCCGTTATTAAAGCTACCACCATACGGGTCCTTCTGTCTTTGGCTGTTATGAACCAGTGGCCTATGCGCCAGTTGGATGTTCAAAATGCATTTCTGCATGGCAATCTGGAGGAAACTGTGTATATGCGACAACCTCCGGGGTTTGTGGACAAGGCACGCCCAAACCACGTGTGTCTTCTTCATAAGTCCCTATATGGGTTGAAACAAGCACCGCGAGCTTGGTTTCATCGGCTCTCTTCAACCCTTCAGAGTTTCGGGTTCATGGGGTCCAAGACCGATCCCTCTCTCTTTATTCTTAAAAGAAATGGGCTCCTTCTCTATGTGCTTGTCTACGTAGATGACATCATTGTGACAGGTAACCATCCGCAGGCCATTCATGATGTTATTGCTAAATTGAGTTCGGCCTTTGCTGTCAAAGATTTGGGGACTCTTCACTACTTCTTGGGAATTGAAATTGTTCCCCATGGCAAAAATATAATTTTGTCCCAACGAAAGTACATCTCTGAGCTCATCACTAAAGTTGGTCTCATTGATTGTAAGCCGGTCCCATCTCCAATGAGCAACTCTCAGGTTCTATCTCTCGGTGACAGTGCACAACTGAATGATCCCACGAAATATCGTCAAACGGTAGGGGCTCTTCAATACGTTACTCTCTCACGGCCGGATATTACCTATGCAGTGAACAAGGTTTGTCAATATATGCATGCACCTACCGAGAATCATTGGTCGGCTGTTAAACGCATTTTGCGCTATCTCAAGGGCACCTCCCATTTCGGTTTGTTCATTCGCCATGATTCGGCCTCGACTCTTCATGCATTTACCGACTCTCACTGGCAAGCAGGTCTAAAGGCCTATTCGGATGCAGACTGGGCCGGATGTCCAGATGATCGTCGGTCTACGGGGGGATTTGCAGTATATTTCGGTTCTAATCTCATTTCATGGAATGCTCGAAAACAAAGAACGGTATCTAGGTCTTCAACCGAATCCGAATACAAAGCCCTTGCAGACACAGTTGCTGAACTAACCTGGCTTGAAGCTCTTCTCACGGAACTCGGCATCACACCTAAATCTTCGCCAACATTGTGGTGTGACAACCTTGGAGCTACGTACCTCTCTGCGAATCCGGTCTTCCACGCCAGAACAAAACATGTCGAAGTTGATTTTCACTTTGTTCGGGAGAAAGTAGCTCAAGGCAAACTGAATGTTCAATTCATATCTACAACGGATCAGATCGCTGATGTTTTCACCAAGCCGCTGCCTTCTCAGAGATTTCTGGTTTTACGATCCAAGTTGCAGGTCGTTCCCCGCCCTCAACTTGCGGGGGAATGTTAGACAATATATATATTTAGGACTAATTATTTTACCCTAGTATTCTTGTGGTACCTAAGTGTAACATTTCTTTTTATATATTTCCCTATGTAAGCTCTCACAATGCAATCTCAATAAACATCTTTTCTGTTTTACGTTTCTACTAAATCCGAAGTCTGAAACTTAAAACACACTAATTGTTTCTTGACGTTGTGTTTTACCAGTTTCTGAGTTCTTCACATCGTGTTATACTAGTTTTCACAATAAAACATAGTATCCTTCATTGCACATTCATCCCATCCTTCATCTGAAGTTCAAAACATGGAACACATTAATTATTTCTTGCCGTTGTGCTTTATCAATTTATTGTTTCTTCACATTGTGTTATATCAGTTTTCGCAATTAAGCACACCCTTAAACATAAACACACTAGTGCGTGAAAAACACAATATAAACACACAAACATTTCTACACGTTTCTGGTTCTCTTTACCCATCATACTGTGTTTTATCAGTTTATGGTTTCTTTATATTGTGTTATATTTACATCCATGATTTTAGGAGATTTTGGTTGTCTTTTAGTATAGAAGGTGATAAGTGTGGGAGAGAGAGAAGCTTGCGAGATTGAAGGAGTGGTTTATGGAATGGCGGTTACTTGCCTTTTTTAAAACACGACAAATGACTTTTTTGTCCTTCATCAATCAAATCATTCCTTATTTAAAATACAAATATTACTAAAATGTCACCAAGATGGTCTCAACCATTAAAAACACTCATCCAATGGTCCAAATCACTTCCTACACTTTGTAGGAAAAACACACTTTGTAGAGGAACCTTACCCATATATATATATATATATCATAGTTATCAAAGGCGCGAAGCGCACTCTAGGCGCATAGGCACTGATTAGGGCCTAGGCGATAGGCGCAAATAAAGCGTGCGCCCGAGAAAAAAAAAAGCGATAAGGTAGTAGATAATTCAAAAAATAAAAAACAGCTATTTATAATTTATATATGTATTTATAATGTTAATTTTATACTTTTTATGTATAAATTAAAAAGTTTAAGGACCAAATGTAAACTACTGAAGGTACAGGGGGTTAAATGTTTAAATACACAAACAAGTTTTACACTTTTTAAGTAAAAAAATACAAGTTTTAGGGACTGAATATAAACAAGGGAAATATAGAGGGGTTAAATGTTTAAATACCTAAACTTATTTAAAACCCTAAAAGCCTAACACACTCATAAACGCAGCCGCTCTCTTCTTCTTCTTCCCCCTTCTTCCTGGTTTCCGGCTGAGAGCAGCACCATCGCCGGAATTAAATACGCATGGGATGAAATAAGCTGCGCTATTATTACCTAGGAACTATAAGCGCAGTAAATGCGAGTCGCCCAGAAAAAGCGCCTAGGCGCCAAAAGCGCTCGCTTTTGATAACTATGATATATATATATATATATATATAATATTAATTTTATACTTTTTTATGTATAGATTTTGAAGTTTAAGGACCAAATGTAAACTAGTAATGATAGAGGGGGTTAAATGTTGAAATACACAAACTATTTTTACACTTTTATGTAAAATTTTACAAGTTTTAGGGACTATATGTTAACTAGTGAAAAGTTAGAGGGGTTAAAGGTTAAAATCCAAAAAGTTAAAAACCCTAAAAAGCTAAAACGCAGAATGCAGCCGCTCTTCTTCTTCTTCTTCTTCTTCTTCTTCTTCTTCTTCTCTTCTACTTCCCGACAGGTTTTCGGCAGAAATTACAGCACCGGAGCCGGAATTCGTGGTCGGAATCCCGCTATAATCACGCTATGGAGTCGCTAAGTAACATATTGCGAGGTATGATCGATTCGCTACGAAGCGCGCGATAGCGAACGCTATGTTCGCTATCGATAACTATGTCTAAGGCGCAGGGAAAAAAGGAAAAAAAAAAGGGCTCTGAGGCGCAGCAAAAACAGGCTCACGCGGGCCCGGGTTTTCGGAGCTACATTCGTGTCCGCAGGTCGCGCGGGCACGCACGAGTTCAACCAAATTCAAGCCCAGAAACTCATTTTTGCACGCGCGATAGCGAACGCTATGTTCGCTATCGATAACTATGTCCGAGGCGCAACAAAAACAGGAAAAAAAGGGCTCTGAGGCGCAGCAAAAACAGGCTCACCCGGGCTTTTGGTGCTGCATTCGTGTCCGCAGGTCGCGCGGGCACGCACGAGTTCAACCAAATTCAAGCCCAGAAACTCATTTTTGCACCCCCCCCCCCTGCGCCCGGGTAGGACTTGTGGTAAAACATGTCATAAAGCTACAATGGAGTAGTAAAGGCTTTACCTTATAAACAACCACTCACTTTGATCCCACACCAATGTGAGAAAGTATTTTCCACCTTTTGAGACTTTTATTCACACACCCAAAACTTACAACATATAAGTCCTAAACTTTTGCTAATAACTATTAGCTACATGATCTTAAATGGCATATATAATAGTTTTTTTAATTTTATATGTGGAATCTTATTTATTTTCAAAGCATAACATATTTTTTATATTTTTTTTCTCTATGTGCGCTTTTCTTAAAAAAGCCCACGCTTTTTTTTGCGCCTTGCGCCTAGGCTCCGGGCGAGGCCGATGCGCCTCGCCTGCGTCTTTGACAACATAGGTTGGCCAACGGTTTAAACAAGTAAATTATCAGCCGTGCAAAGCAAAGGTGAGTTCACAACTTTTACTAAAAGCATGCATTCCTGGTGGTTGGGAAACGGAACGAAAAACACTTTCCCCTTGTGTGAGATGCGGACTACATTATCCCCTTGTGTGGGATGCGGACTACCTTATCTCCTTGTGTGGGATACAAACAACATTATCTCTTTGTGTGGGATACGTGTAACATTAACCCCATGTGTGGGATACGGATAACATTTTCCTCTTGTGTGGGACGTTAAATTAATTACTATTTATATTAGATGCAACAAGTGTACTAAATGAAACTATATCACAGAAAGATGCAACAAGTGTACTAAATGAAACTCTATCACGGAAAGTCCCCACTTACTATACCGATTAGTCGCCTGGGCCTGGCGAACGGGTTATTAGTTGATAACGCTATTTAGGTTTCACCAACTTCACACCGTGCCTGGAGAGGATCGGTCGTGAACTAATAGACTCAAGCAAACCGTCAATGATGATAGACATTGACAAAACATGACAAACAAAGATGAGGTCGCAAAGTGTTCGGTATGGCGCAGTTTAGTAACTTACATATGGGGTAGCTCCCCATAGCATGGTATAAGTGAGTAATTAAACAACAAAAGTTTTTGGAAATAGAACTGGAAAACTGTGAACTCGTGAACTCGCCAACTTTATGTTGACACCCTACTTCATGCTTTGCAGGTTGCTCGTTACAGCTTTGGACGAACATTGCAATCGGCTAGAGTGCGTGGTTTGTAAGTTTCATGTTAACGTATAATTAAAGAATTTGTGGTTTTAAATTATGATGGGTTTTCTCTATAATTCCGCTGCTAAATTAAATTGCGTTTTTGGCATTTAAACATTTAAACTAATCGTGTTAATTGGGAAAAATTTATAACATACATAAGTAGTTCAACATGATTAGTGATTAGGATCCTGGTCAGTCACACGCCTCGCAGTAATACTCCACAGGTGGAAATTGAGGGTGTGACATGGACCCACCGGAATTGTGTCAGACCCAACCCATCCCGCAAACCGTTTAGAGCATATTTCAAGAACCAGAGCCGACCCTTTTAATAGAGGGTCGGTTTGGTTTCAAAAGGTTTCGAAAGGGTCGGTTCTCATAAAGGATGTGCATAACCGTTTTTTGAAACTTAATTTTTCGGCTTGGGCCATATTATCTAAGACAAACTGGCGCCCAATCAGTCATTTACGTTTTATTATAACTGATTATCAATTAAAATTAATAAAACTAAATTATAAAAACTGATTTGTACAACACTCCCAACTTTCAACTTATTGGCCAATAACACTCCCTAACTGACTGAACCCTAACCCCGTTAGCTGATGTAAGCTGCCATGTCATCAAAAATGACATGTCAGCTGACACATCACCTGCCACGTCATTGAAAAATGCCATGTCAGCTGCCACATCATCAAAAAATCCCACATCAGCTGCCATGTCAGCAAAACAGGGCCACATCAGATGCCACATCAGCAAAAACTAACTGGGTTAGGGTTCAGTCAGTTAGGGAGTATTATCGGCCAGTTGAAAAGTTGAAAGTTGGGAGTACTGGTGTACAAATCCAAAGTTGGTAGTGTTATCAACCAATTGGTAAAAGTTGTGGTTATTTAAATCCAATATCCTTAAAACAAAACATCCGATGTTTCAAATATAAAAA
Source organism: Helianthus tuberosus (assembly GCA_030545235.1). Taxonomy (NCBI): domain Eukaryota; kingdom Viridiplantae; phylum Streptophyta; class Magnoliopsida; order Asterales; family Asteraceae; genus Helianthus; species Helianthus tuberosus. The sequence continues at coordinate 552,413 of JARYGA010041560.1, forward strand.
CCAAAACAATCTCATTTTGATAAAACAAAACATCCCATGTTTCAATCTAAAAACCAAAACAATCTCATTTTGTAAATTTATTGATTAAATATTATAATTATTTAAGTTCATATATATCATATACAATTTATTTTTAACGTACGTTTGGGCATATGGCTACAACCCCTATGTTTTAATTGCACTAACAGATCTTTTGGGGAAAATGTATACTTATGAAATTTGTTGATTAAACAAATAAAGATTATATTTAAGTAAATCTATATCCTACACTAACCTCATCCATTTATTTTTAGGGGCCAAAAGGGTTAGAAAAAAGACATTGGGGGCTAAAAGGGTTAGAAAAAAAGACGTTGAGAGCTCAGATGTTAAAAGATTAATTTTTGGGTTAAAAGGGTAAAAGTGATATAACCACAGGGATCAAAAACGTAACTTACTCATTTAAATAATAATAATAATAAAGTTATGAAAATTAACTAAATTATATATAAAACAATAATTATTATTAATATAAATTAACTAACAAATAAAAAACGAGCCGAGCTTGAACTTGAAAAACTATCTACGAGCCGAGCTCAAGCTCTCATAAGTTAAACGATCCCGAAATCAGCTCAATCCACCACCCACCGCCATAAAGAGATTTTTAGAGAGAGAGAGAGTGCAGTGGTTTTTAGAGAGAGAGAGTGAGTGCGATAGAGAGCTTGTGTTAAAGAGAGAAGAAAGAGAGAGAGAGTGTGCAGAGGTTATAATTTAATATCTTTTCTATTTTTACAAAATAGTCCCAATCTATATATTACTTACACAATAGCCCCTTGAATGGTGAAATTACAATAGTACACTCATGTGCCTTGCACATGACTAGATTTAACCAAAAAATCTAACTGGGTTTGGCCTAAAGGACAAAACGTGCAAGATTTTGAAAGGTTAAGGACACCGCATGTCAATTTTTGCGCTAAAGGACAGCGCCTGAAATTTGATATAAACATAAAGGACAAAGCTTGTGATTTACTCTTGAATAAAAATAGGAACAACAAATGAGATGTAGAAAGCTTTTAGCATATAAATAAATTTTAGGGATAAATGGGATTTTTAGTTTAAAAATCTAATCTAAATGCTCTCAAACCTGAATTTTATATTAAAAATATTATTTAATTGAGTAAGAAATAAGTTGTAAATGACTTTTAAATGATACATTATAAATAATGAATATAAAATTCAAAAAATATCAATGTTGAATGTTCTAACTTAGTTGTTGACATTTTTGCAATATTGGAAGACTTATTGTTAGCCCAGGGAAGACAAATGAATGCTCTTATCCATTCACCTCCCCACTTCAATTCAATGGCAACTACTTCCTCCTCTACTGTCATGGCTTCTTCCAGTGACAAAGCTTGCAGCTATGATGTCTTTTTAAGCTTTAGAGGCGAAGATACTCGAAATTCATTTACTGATCATCTATACCATAAATTAGTTCAAGCAGGAATTTCTACCTTTAGAGATGATGAAGAAATCAACAGAGGTGAAGAACTGAAACCAGAAATTGAGAAAGCAATCAAAGCATCTAGGTCTTCAATAGTTGTATTATCAAAGAACTATGCAACTTCAACTTGGTGCCTTGATGAGCTTGTGCTCATCCTCCAGCAAAGGAGGGAGTGCGGTCATATTGTTCTACCTGTTTTTTATCACGTCAAGCCCACAAATGTCAGGAATCACAAAGAACAGTTTGCCATCAAAGTCAAGACTGCTTCAAGGTGGACTGATCACAACGTAAATATGTGGAAGATGGCTCTTATGCAGGTTGCTGATTTGACCGGCTTGGAGCTCACAGGGTAAGGTTCTAAGCCTTCTTTTTTGTTCAGTGACTAAAAATATTGATTAGTTGAAACCTGAAACAGAGTCAATTATTTCACTCTTAGCGCTTGTCTTTAAAGTTTTATCATAATCAATTAACTATATATGGCTTTGATTTACACAATTTTTTCGATCTATATCATTGTACTTTATAAAATTGAGTGCTTAAAATTTGGACAGGGTTGTAGATTATTCAGGTTTGAAAGCATAACCAATACACTAGGAACGGGTTTGGTTTAGAAAACAACTGTAGATTAGAAATGGATTTGGAGATTTTTGAACTAGAACCGGTTAGTAATAGATGTTTTAATTTAATATAACCGACTATTACCATTCGGGCAATAAAACTAGAAGTTAAATGGCTATATCGCTTTTTTCAAACATCTATATTGCCGTTTTCAAACGTCTATATAGCCTATATAGCCGTTTTCTGAGTTTCTTGAAGCATTTTGCCCCTGTATGTTGGTAAAAATAGGTAATGGGTGTATTGGTTTGATTACAACATTTCTCAAGTCTAGAAAAAGAACTTTATTGACTTTATTTTATATATTCAGTATTTAATTGAATTTTCTTTTATTCTTTTTGAAAACTGGTTATAAATCTTGTTTTTTCGGTTAACCAGTTCGCTTAATAACCTAATCGATTATATAGGTTAGGTTTTTAGGCATGCTTTAATCGGTTATTGATCTAAGCGGTTTTGACCAAGTCAACCAATAACCGGTATAAAATATACCGGTTAACTGGTATATGCACCTCTACATTTTCCATCCGTCTCCACTGTTAAGATTGAACTTAGCCAAATATAGCAGCCTTTTAGTTTTATCTCAGCTCAATTGGCGCCTTATTGTACCGCAGCCCAACACTTTTATAATTAGATTCGGAACTCAGAAGTGATCTCCAAATCGGAAACCAAAAACCGATTTGAATTAAGCGTCTTATTCACTTTTTGGTTTGGTTTGAAGCTTATTGAATTCGGTTTGGTTTGAAAATTTACTGAATTTGGTTTGGTTTGGCTTTCGGCTCCACCTGAATTAAATCCCAACTCGAACAAACCAAACCAAATAACCCAAAACAGAACTGATGAATAACTCTTATTTGGAACTTCAATTTTTTTTTTCTGTAGTGTTTTCATTCAAAATATCAAAGAATCTCTATATCTCATAATGAGCATCTTAATTTTTCTTGAGTTTTTGCAGGCCTGAAACAAGCTTTTTGACGGAAATTGTTGATATAATTTACACTAAGTTAGATCGTAGAGATGTTCATCTTCCACTCAATATAACGGGGATGACCAGTCGTTATAAGGAGATCATATCCTGGTTAGATCAGTACAATCTTGAAATTTTAGCAATTTACGGCATGGGTGGAAGCGGCAAGACAACCCTAGCCAAATATATATACGACTCAAATCAGAAAACTTTTGAGTATGTGAGTTTTGTTGAAGACATTGGTAGCAGATGTAAAGGGCCACATGATTTACTTAAACTACAAGAACAACTGCTCAAAGATATTTTAGGGGGAAAAAAGAGAAAAATACCTTGTGTTTCTCGAGGTACATGCATGATTGAGGAAGCCTTACAAATGAAAAGGACTCTCATTGTTCTTGATGACATTGTTGATCATAAGCAGTTAGTTGCTCTTCTGGGAACCGGGAAGGTTAATGCACAAAGCAAAATTATAATTACAACCAGGGAAAATACAGATACCTGGTTTGACTATTCATATTGGAGGTGTCAGAAGTATGAAATGAGATTATTGAATGATGATGAATCACAAGAGCTATTAAGTCGTCATGCATTTGGGTCCAAAATTCCCATGGCGGGCTTTAAGGAGCTTGTACTACAAGCAGTACAATATTGTGAAGGAAATCCTCTAGCTCTTGAAGTTTTAGGCTCATCTCTATTCAAGAACAATACCATCTCACATTGGAAAAGTCAATTGAATTTATTGGAAAAAGATATAGATTCTCGACTTCATGGTGTACTTGTTAGGAGCTACATGTCATTGCCATATAACTCTGAAAAAGAGTTGTTTTTGCATATCGCTTGTTTCTTTATAGGCAAAGACATGGATTATGTAGTAAAGATATTGGAGCCTGATTACTCTGCAACATCTGGGATTAAAACCCTGATTGACAGATGTCTTCTTTCTGTTTCACCAAACAAAAAGCTCATGATGCACAAATTGCTTCAAGATATGGGGAAAAACATAGTCCGTCAAGAATCGATAAAATCCCCTGCAAAGCGTAGTAGAGTTTGGCTTAGTATAGACACTTATAAGATATTGAGCAAAGGAAAGGTAAGATGCTTCATATCTTCTAACCATTTTTATTTCCCCCTTTTTGTCCTCCTAGTTTATCTAACTACTATAGTTTCAAACTTACTCCTTCTAGGGTTCTAAAAGGGTAGAAGGTTTAGCACTAGATATGCAAGTGCTGTTGGAAGAGAATATTGCATTCAAGGTAATTTAGAATAAGTAAAAGTCTAAAGTTATGCTTTTGACTTTTTAATTTGTTAATTAGGTTTTATACCTTGTTATGTATATATTTGATAAAAGAAGTAAAAAAAAGGCTTTTTGCAAGCTCTTTCAGTCTATGTTAAGAATTTGTTATAACAAGTTCCATAGGGATGGATCGAATATGTCCACAAGGACCCATGACATGCTCATGTGTGTCAGACATTACTAAGTCTCTCCATGCTAATTTTGCAGGCTTCAGAGCTTAAAACAGACTCACTTAGAAATATGGATGGCCTAAAATTGCTCCAGCTAAATTTCGTGGAACTCGATGGATCCTATGAAAATATTTCTGAAGATTTAAGATGGCTCTGCTGGCATGGATTCAATTTAAGAACCATACCCTCAGACTTATACATGAGAAACATGGTGGCTATAGATATGAGCTATAGTAACCTGGAAGTATTTGAACCCCCTATGGTAGTGAATCTAGTATCTTCTTTTGTTGCTTCTTGTATTTTAATGATCTTTAAGAAACTATACTTTACTCACTTATTGTGTATAACTTATGCTGCAGGTTCTTCAGTCATTGCAGATTCTAAATCTTAAAGACTCACACAATCTATTTGAAATCCGCAACATATTCAAGATGCCTCATCTTGAGACTTTAATTCTTTGGAACTGTTACAAATTGCATAATGTTTGTGAAACCATTGGAGGCCTTAGAAGTCTTGCAACATTGAACATGACAGGGTGTAAAAACCTATTCAATAGGGAGCAGACAAATATGTTAGGAGCTTCTACTTCTGGTGGAGTTGTTTCAAATCAACCTACTTTTTACTTACCACTTTCATTACATCGGTTATTCCTCAATGACTGCTCTATTAAGTGTGCTGATCCTTTTTCTGTGGGTTTCAGAATTCTTTCATATTTGCAATATTTGAATTTAGGCAATAATCTATTTGAGTTCTTCCCTTGCCATTTTTATCTTAAAAATCTTCGGGTTCTTGACTTGAGCTTATGCTCTAGACTCAGTTGCCTTCTATGTCTCCCTAGTACACTTGCAGAATTGTATATATATTACTGTGTGTTACTAGAGAGAATAACTTTCCAATCACATAGATTCACTTTGCAAGAGTTCGGTTATGAAGGCTGTAATAGTTTGTATGAAATTGAAGGCTTTATCAAATTGGTATTAATAGCTAATCTAAATGAAAATGATTTGGGACACATGAAGTGGCTACGAGAATATAAGAATCACCAGGTGTGCCTTGTTGGTGATGATGAGCTCACATTAGGCAGAAGTAGCAAAATCCAGGTTCGTTGTTTCTCTCTGAAAAACATCATAAATGTACCATCTGCAAACTAATCATATAGAATAATTGAGCCTTTTGTTTGTGTGGCACAGATGTTGTTTGAATTTGGTATGATGAGCACATCTCTGCCGGATATAAAAGATCCCAACATAACACCTACGTATATATCAGAATCAACTTCTTTGTCCTTTGACGTTCCTTCATGTCCCAAAAATAAGACACTTAAAGGAATAAATGTAACTTTTAAGTATGCAGTATCAGGTGATGATTGGGTATGGTTTTGTAAAGTCAGTACGAGCAATGGTGTTGTTGATATGATGTACAACCCTAAAGTCTTTGGCAAACCTGAATCTGGGAAAGTATGCATATGGTTAAGCTATTGGCCAATCGGGAATGTATTGGACAAGGGAGACACAGTTAGCGTGTCTATTGTTGTGATGAGCGGACTGGAGGTACATGAATGTGGTGTGAGTCTTGTGTACTGTGATCATGAAACCTTGGAAAATAACATGGGATGGGCAGAAATCGTTGGAGTAGATTTGACTGATTTTGAATTAAGTACCGGAGCGTACTATCTTTGTCGGCGTGATTTCTTTTCGTTAATGGAGGTTGGTAGATTAACTCCTGACTGGTTTAGGATTTTAGTCGGTGATGCCATTGACTACACTGGTATGTCCTTGGATCTTGTAAAGCTAATTGTTCATGTTTGTATTTAAATCTACGCTGAAAATAGAGAAATTTTATCGTATCTTCTCTTTTTATTTATGTTGCAGAGGTAAGAGGATGGAGAAAGACAGGTCGGCCAAAACAGGTGAATGATCCATCATTTACCGAGCTGAAAACCATTAGATGTATCATCGATGGTCCTGAGTTGGTAAGTTTGCTCTGTAACATTGGTTACTTTGTATCTACTTGTTACATGAATAAGATGGATAGGACCTTTGTGATTAAGGTGTCTATAAGCTTTTTAAGTTTAATAGACTTACTTTTTGTTTCTATATTATCCTCTGAATGTTATATATTACTTGACATTCATCATGTTGTCTTGGTTTCGATTAATAACGATCCGAGCTATGCTAATGTGGGCTTTGGTGTTTATGATAAACACATAGGAGGATGTTTACAAGATTGCAGAGATGTCCAAATCTTCTATTGATGATAAAACTGTGGCATTCACATCAAGCTTGCTTGAGAGGGAATTGCAGTCTAGCACTAAATCTGATTTAATTGATAAAGCAATGGAGGTAATTCTCACCTATACTCAGGAAATTTATGACGAGCGATACGGGTCTGGCGATGAGAAGTTTGGCGATTTTATATCTACTGCTGATGAAATCACGATAGAGGAATCTGATCTTTACCCACATGTAAGTATGTCTTTTTCAAAATAAAAAGGTGTTAGTTCATATTAGTGTGTGTCCATCGCTGTTCGAATAGACTTGGTGTAGTCATATGCTGAATAGGTTAATTTGTGTTAAAGTATACGTGCAAATGATTAGGCCAATTGTTTGGGGATGTAAACAATTGGGCCAAATGTTTAAAGTGATTGTCCTTAATATTTAGCCATCACTATAAATAGTCTAATCATTTGCGTTTCTTGATATACATAATTGAGGGAGAGTAATTGAGAGTGGTGTGTGTGTCTGAGAGGAGATCACGGAGGTGATCTCCCGGTGCGGCTTATGTTAATGTAAACTTATTCGGTATTGATACAATCTGTGGCGGTTCGTTCACGTTTATCTACCAAATCAGTTTTTCCTATCTCAAACATACTTTGTTTATCAAACTCAACCGGAATCTCTGTCCTAGCCGAGGGCATAAGAAATACTTACAGGAGTAAGTGGTTTGATTTCTGGTTGACGTCATTAAAGTTAAAAAAATTCATTCTAAAAGTCCCTTTAAACCTTTATGATCCAATCTCTAAAATACCAAATAACTCGATTAACTATTAAATAATATAGTAATAATCTAATACCAGGAATAATAGTTGTAGTGGTAGTAACAACAATACTATAAAAATATAAGAGAATGAAATATATGCTAAAGAGCCGGCAGGTTCAAACCCACAACATCCTCTTATTAGGTGGACCGCCTATTCATTAATCAATGCAAATGGTTTGTTATCTTAAAATCACTTTTAACTTTTTTATCTTGGCACAAAATATTAGTGACTATTGCGTAGTTAGTCACTTATTTTTGTTTCTTATAGAAAATTGATAAAGCATAACGCCAAACTTGGTTGACTAACTATGCAATATTCAGTAATATTTTGTTCTCGGCGTCTCATCTTCGTTATTGATTTTCTTGTTATTTGTTCAGGAACAAAAAGAGAGCGAGGGCATGTCTAAAGCATTTGTTTCTGATGAAATTAGGGAGTCTACTTCACCCCAACCGGAAGAGAGATTAAAATCGGTGGTTACACATAAAGTTATTGGTGACACAAAAAAGGTAAGCCAGCATTTACTTTATTAGATAGACTATAATAGTAAGGAGCATTCGACATAATAAATACACTCTCTTCATTGCATAAATTAGACTGAACAAAACTAACGCTCCATGTAACCATGTTTCAAACTCAAGTCTTGGTTTAATAAAGCGTTCCTACAGTGGGCTGAAACATGCATACTTGATGAACGTAGTTCATATGCTGAAGGCCCAAGTTATCTAGTTTAAGAACAAAACCAAACACAAAAGATTCGAAGACTAACCTGTCTTGAAACTCTATTATTAGTAAACTCGACACTACTGAAACCTTTACATTAACCTTATATATGTACTAAACTTATATTAATCCTAACACACTTCAAACTCTAATTGAGTAATCAAAGAAATTTAACCCGATAAACAAAACAAATTCAAATAATATACTAAACTATTTATTAAAATCTAATCTCCTACATTCTCTCCTTTTCTTCATCTTTTTGTTCTTGTTTCACATAAGAATCGGATTCCCTTTATTCCTTTGATCCAATCCAAATTAGCCCAACACATGCATGAAGCATGCCTCTTGTACATCAGGAGGTCATACATATAGCTTTTTAGGTTGCGCATAGATTTTTTTTATTAAATGAGGTTAAATATATTTAATGTTCGGGTATGTGATGATAGAAACCTATCATAACTACAAAAAGTGTTATATGATTACCTTTCACCTCGTGTATATGATATATGCACCTCTTGTATCAGCTTTAGGGACCCTAGCACCTCATTGCGCCTCTTGTTTCAGTTTTAGGGACCCAAGTACCTCAGTGCCCCTCTCGCCTATAAAAATCAAGGACTTGGTAGGGCAAGTAGACTTTTCCCTTTTGCTAGTTCTTCTAAGAGTATTCAATGAAAACAAAGCTAAGGTCCTTTTACAACGGTCTTTGTAAGTGTAAAGAATGCTGATGTTGATTAAAACAAAAGAAACAAACAAACTTAATACAAAACTGTGATATTAATTGGTGGAATAACATCAAATAAAAAGGGCAAAATAAATAAGAAAGGTAAAAATGATTATAGACCATTGATCTTAGATTTGGAGGATTGAAAGAGATAAAATGAATGCTTCATTTATTGACTTTCTCTCTCCACATGCAAGGCATATGGCAACCCCCCCTCCCCAATCAATTAAAATGTCCATAACTTTTTCATACGACATTAGTTTTTTTTTAAAAAGTCACCGTAATAACGAGCGTTTTTATCTGAAATACGAGTATGATATTGCTACGTAAAAATAAAATAAAAAATTCTATTTTTTCTGGGTTTTCTTTGCATTGTATTAAATGTTCTAGTTATTGTGTCTTTCAACTGGGTTTTGGTCATTACGTTTTTACTAGACTCTGTATACATTGTGTGATTATCAAAACTTATAACACAATGTTAATTTGGATTTTGTCCATTGTGTTTTTATTAGAACCTATAACATAATGTATGACAATGAACATGGTGTTAAATTTAGGTTTTTTATACATTGTGTTATTGGTTTTGATTATTGTGTTTTTTTTAACTAGGTGGGTTTTCTATACATTGTGTTATAGGTTCTGGTTATTGTGTTTAATCTGTTATCCATTGTGTTTTAATCTTTTGTCCATTGTGTTTTAATCTGTTGTACGTTATGTTTTTGTTTTGTTGTTCATTGTGTTTTTAGTCTGATCTCCGTTGTGTTTTAGTCTAACGTCTGTTGTGTCTTTTATTTGCTGTTATCAATTGTGTCTTTTATTTGTTGTCATCAGTTGTGTTTTTAGTCTACTTTCCATTGCGTTTTTAGCTTGACACTCATTGTGTAATACCTTATGTCCATTGTGGTTAAGTTTGCTGTCCATTGTGTTTTTGACACACCTTGATTTTTCGGTGGGCCCAAACTTAGGGTTATGTGTGACGATTGATATTAGTAATTCACATAGCACAACGGAAGTCTGGGATTATAAATTATATATTACAAATACAAGTGTCCGAAATGTTCAAAATTATTATACAAATTGATGTGTACTAAAAAGATACACAGGCGGATCGAATGTAACAAAATGAAGCTTAAGACTAATAGGTCTTGCGTGGAGTCGCAATTTCCAATATGCTTAGACCGAGCAGCTCCAGCCTATTCTGTATTTGCTATTTAACCTGCGCTTAGTTTTTTGAAAATACGTCACTAAAACTGGTAAATACAATTAGCCGACACGTTTTGAAAATCTTTTCAAAATCGTTTTTATACCATTTGGTATATCATTTTTATAAATAACTTGGGTCAAGGTAATGTTTCTTGTTACCGGTTTTACATGCTTGTCAATACACGCCACATTTTCAATAAAAAAATATATAACATTAGCGTCTGTTAGGTGTATGCCTACACCCCACGCTTAGGTCGTGGTCACTTGCAATTAAGTGAACCGAGAATATCCAGGACACAGTCGCATTAACTCCAAATGTTTAAGTTATCAAGCAAAACGGATTAAAACAGGTTATTTAAAAATTTAAGCATCATTCGCCCATGATTTAATACCTGACCAAGAGACTAGTGCCGTATCCCAAGCCCATATATGGAAAATAGACTAAGAGTATTTACCTGAGCTTATCTTTACAAATCAAAGATGTTTTAGCATAGCCATAATCAAAACAACCTAAACACAACGGCAATTTACTAGAGGCTCCTAGTCTGGAATGGACAGAACTATGATCCGTTAGATAGTTAACGGGTCTTATTTCAAGTCATATGACTTGGATCGGTTAACTTTAATAAATAGGTACGGGTTATTAGATTAAGCAGAGTGTTATACCCTTACTAGTACAAGGACTCGTATAATATGGGTCAAACAACCATCCATTCTGATTAGAACTGATTTGGAAAGGTTTAGACCCGATTCGGCTAACTTATATAAATCATGTTATATAAGTCAATTGTACGCACATATGCCGCACCGAGTGGTCGAATGGGTCTATGGTAATTCCATTATGCCCAATTATGTTTCATTATGTTATTACATCAGTTTCAAACTCAGATTACAAGTTTATTGTGTTTCAAAATCAGTCTATGCGCAAAAGGGGCATTTTAGTCATTATATAGTCATAATATGTGGACTTTGCATAAAACCCGAAAAACGATATGATCAGAAGGTATAGTCTCTAAGGGTTATTCCCTACTATAATACGATCATATAACAACCCTTAATCAGTATCCAAACTAACTTGAACGGGTCAAAATCGAAAGTCAAAGCGGAAGTCAAACTATTTGACTTTCGGTTGCGAACCAAGCTCTAAGCAGGAAATGACAAGTTAGACATGATCTAACATGTCCTATTATGTTATATAAAGAGTTATAATGCCAAAAATTAAGGTTTCGATACTTCGAAGTTAATTTAAATTAATTTACGAAGGTGCCCTAATTTACGAACGGGTCAAAATCGAAAGTCAAAGCGGAAGTCAAACTATTTGACTTTCGGTTGCGAACCAAGCTCTAAGCAGGAAATGACAAGTTAGACATGATCTAACATGTCCTATTATGTTATATAAAGAGTTATAATGTCAAAAATTAAGGTTTCGATACTTCGAAGTTAATTTAAATTAATTTACGAAGGTGCCCTAATATGTTATATAAACAGTTATTTAATAAAACTCTAACTCGTCATGTCCTAATATGTTATATAAACTGTTATTATGTTAAAAATTAAGGTTTCGATACTTAGAAGTTCATTTAACATAATTTACGAAAATCTGCGTTTTTGACTTTTATTGAATAAAACTTTGACCCGTCATTTCACAAGCTTAACGTGATCTTCGGAAGGTGCCCTCATAGGGGATTAATACCTTCCCTAGTATGATTATGTAGCCATGTTCGATTTTTACTTTGGCTTGACCAAAATGGTCATAACCGAAAGTTAAAACAAAATTCAATTTGCTTGACTTTCGGGTAATAACTAGCCTAGAAATGAAAAGAGACTAAGGAGAACACTTACAAGTGTTCAAAGGAAGACTAAGCTTCAAGTAGGAGGCATCTTTCAAGCAAAAGATGTTGAGTATGAAGCCACTTGATCAAGTGGACATCAGAAATGCTTTTCTGATCAAAGGATAAGAGGATAAGAAGATAGGGTTATCCAATCTTCTCTGTTCCCCATTATTCCCAGATCATGTTTTGTGACTTTCTTTCTCTTTCTTCTATCTCTATATAAGAGATTCATTTGTATTGTAAACTTTGTACCTCAATATAAACTCCTAGTTACCCGTGGACGTAGGTCAGTTTAGACCGAACCACCGAAATCCTTGTGTTCTTGATTGTGGCAGATTGTGTGAGAGCAGAGAGTGTGTGGTGTGAGTTCGTGTGTGAGAGCGTTCGATCCTAACAACTGGCATCAGAGCTCAGGGCTCTTGATCGACTCACACGAACAGAAGAAGGAGGTGTACAGGAAAGAGAAGATACTGACCTGTGATACCGGAACTAGGGTTCCGGTCAGAAGCCGCCGTCGTCAGAATCACGGCCACCGCCGTCAGAATCGCGGCCACCGCCGTCAGAACCGGCTCCACCGCCATCAGAACCGCCTTCACCGCCATCAAAAGCTGCCAGAACCGCCGCCGCCTCCGTTCTCTTCACCTTCGCGACTAGGGTTTGCTGACCCAGTAGCCGCCGTTACCTAGGGTTTTTCGATCCTTGCCTTTTCTGGGTGTTGATTGCGTCCAAAAGAAGAGAAGAGAAGAAGGAAAGCAGATTTGTTTTGTTCTGTGGGGAAGAAGAAACACGTACCGTGCTTTATGTCTTTTTTTTGTGGAGAATTGAGGTTTCTCAATTTGACCAAGGAGGCCCCTCAACTTTAAACAAAGAAGAAAATTGGGTTTAATTCTTTTTATTTAATCCTTTGGCAGTAGTAGCCAAACTTTTATTTGTCAAAGAACTAAGTGTTTTTTAGGGGAATTGGGCAGAAGGTTTATAATTTCAAGATCAGTTTTTTGACCTGTTAAACCAGCAATTTTTTTAGTATATCGTTTCTTTGAAGATCGAAGAAACAGAACCGTAGACCAGTGCTTGTTTCGGTTGTTTCAGTTTGATTTTCGGTTTATTTTTCGATTTCAGTTTCGTTTAGTCGTATTTGAGTTATCATGGCAGAAGACGGGAAGGTGCAAATCGACAAGTTTAACGGTACAGATTTTAGCTGGTGGAAGATGCAGATTGAGGCATTATTGGTTCAAAAAGATCTTGATATTGTGTTATCAGAAGTTAGACCAGAAAGGGTGGAACTAGCAGATTGGGAATCAAAAGACAGGAAAGCCAGGGCAGATATTACATTGGCGTTATCAAAGACTGTGGCATTCAACATCATGAAGGAAACCACAACTAGTGGCATGATGTTAGCCCTATCTAACATGTACGAGAAGCCTTCGGCAGCTAATAAGGTCTTTCTGATTCGAGAGCTGGTGAATACTAGGATGAGGGAAGGCAGTTCAGTCACAGAGCACATCAACAAGTTGAATTCGATTTTGGCTAGACTTGTGTCAGTGGACATCAAATTCGAAGATGAAGTTCAAGCCTTACTACTGTTATCTTCTTTGCCAGACAGTTGGTCTGGAATTGTTACAACAATTTCCAGTTCATCAGGAACCAGCGGATTTACTTTTGAAGGGATTCATGATCTTTTTCTGAGCGAGGACGTCAGAAGGAGAAGTTCGAGTGGATCATCGAGTGAATTACTGAATGTTGGCAGAGGAAGGAAGAATAACAGAGATAGTCGGAGCAGGAACAGAAAGACGAGTCAGTCTAGGGCTTAAGGTGATGTAACCTGTTGGAACTACAAAGAGTTAGGACATTTTAGGAATCAATGTCCAAATGAGAAGAAAGAAGTTAACGCTGCAGTAGACCACTCAGATAATGATGTTTTGATCTGTATTGTGGAGAGCAGTGTGGATTCCTGGGTTATGGATTCGGGTGCTTCATTTCACGCTACCCACAGCAGTGAAGCACTGCGAAATCTGAAAGAAGGTGATTTTGGTAAGGTAAGACTGGCGAACGATGAGGTTCTTGATGTGACGAGCATGGGTGACTTAGATCTGAAGACTCCAGTCGGTTCATGGACTTTGAAGGATGTCCGGGTAATTACAAGTCTGAAGAAATAGTTGATTTCTGTTGGGCAGTTGGATGAATAGGGGCACGAGGTTAAGTTCAGGAACGGGCAGTGGAAGGTTCTAAAGGGAAATCTTGTCGTAGCTCGAGGAAAGAAACGGGGTTCGCTGTATATGGTCAGTTTACCGTCTGAGGGAGTAACCGTTCCAGTTCAGAATAAGACCAAGATCCGGTTCACAGAATCACGTGGGCAGAAGAAGGTTTGCTTTGCAGATGGCAAACCCAGAGCCACAGGTCAGATTCAGGATGAATGTGCGGGAAAAGGTTCAGTAAAACCAGTCAGGGGCATTCGTGGCAGTGGGAGCACGGGACGTGCTTCAGTCAGAGTGACTAGACGACAGTGGGTTAAGAGAACCAGTATTCCAGCTGTCAAAGTCTCTCCAGTTGATAATATGCTTTATTCGGAGAGTGTTTGTTCTCAGGTTGTTCCAGGATCGGGCAGTTCATGTCAGTGGGAGCCGATAGGAACAGAGAATGGGTCAGGGGCAGACTTAGCCATGAGTGATATGTTGGAGCTAACGGAAGCTTCAACGGGCCTTCAGGATAATTGAAGAGAAGGCCGAGTAACTAGAAAAGAGCTAAGATCAAAAGTTTTTAAAGAAATACAGATGCACAGTTGAAGCACAGGTGAAGACTATCCCGTGGCTTCAAGTGGGAGATTGTTGAGTATGAAGCCACTTGATCAAGTGGACATCAGAAATGCTTTTCTGATCAAAGGATAAGAGGATAAGAAGATAGGGTTATCCAATCTTCTCTGTTTCCCATTATTCCCGGATCATGTTTTGCGACTTTCTTTCTCTTTCTTCTCTCTCTATATAAGAGATTCATTTGTATTGTAAACTTTGTACCTCACCCAAGCTTAATATAAACTCCTAGTTACCCGTGGACGTAGGTCAGTTTAGACCGAACCACGTAAATCCTTGTTTTCTTGATTGTGGCAGATTGTGTGAGAGCAGAGAGTGTGTGGTGTGAGTTCGTGTGTGAGAGCGTTTGATCCTAACAAAAGAAACCCCAAAGATAGAGAGAAAGAACTATGAAAGGTGCAAGTTCAAATGGTGAACTTGACACCTATTTATAGTTGGATTTAAGCTCCCAAATCATGCCAAGTGTCTCTAGGATTGTTATGGAAGTGATTAGTGTCATCAAACTTGTCCCAAGCCGGAGAAATGTGGCAAAAACCGTGAAATAAGTGTCAAAAATTGCTGCTGCAGTTGCCAGCTAAAACTGGTCTGCCAGCAATGGCCTTACAGACTGTAAGGACCTCTGGTGCGCCCCGGGTTTTCAAACATCCTCTCGGACCGTAAGGCATATGCCTTGCAGTCCGTAATGGACTGCTAGAAGCCAAATATTTGGCATTTTTCATTTTTGATCCCTCAACTTCCATACTTCCACATTTTTACGTATTTGGTCCCTATCGTCCAACTTATCGAGAATATTTGAGAATTAATGAACACGTGTTGCCATATTATTTGCCAAAATTTCTTCGAGGTGCACATCCTCACCCCCTTAAAAGAATTCTCATCCTCGAGATTTAATCAAATAGATAGGGGCACTTTTGTTTCATATTCGATTCAACATCCCATGTATATTCTGAGCGACGTCGGGAATCCTATTTGACTTTCGTGATAGGCAGAGGAGATATGTTGACAAGAGGCAAAAACCTCTCAAGTTCCAAATAGGGGACAAAGTTTTATTGAAAGTATCACCCTGGAAAGGCGTGACGAGATTCAGAAAGAAGGGTAAGTTGAGCCCAATATATATTGAACCATTCGAGATAACTGAATGTGTCGGTTCCGTAGCTTATAGATTAAAGCTACCTGTGGAACTCGGTGGAATCCAAGATGTGTTCCACATCTTAAATTTAAAAAAAATGTCTAGCCGATATGTCGCTAGCTATGCCGCATCATGATGTATAAATTGATGAAAACCTGAGGTACATTGAGAAACTGATTTTGATCTGTATAATCTTGTCCATGGTCTCAAGGACTATCTCAAGTCCTGACAGTTGGCTTTCTCCAACTTTAGCCTAACAAACGGGCGTTCTGCATTTTCTTCCATATAAGGCTTCAAATAGAGCGACCTTGATACTTGTATGGTAACTATTGTTGTAAGAGAATTCAATTATGGTCATCCTAACTACTCCCTAGATCCTTGACGCATGCTCTCAGCATGTCTTCTAATGTATGGATTGTACGCTCACGCTGACCATCAGTCTGTAGATGGTAGGCCGTACTGAAATTTAATCGCGTGCCTAAAGATTGTTGGAAACTTCTCCAAAAGTGAGATGTATACCTAGCTTCTCTATCAGATACTATAGATACTGGCACTACGTATAGGGACACAATATTGTCCACATATAATTTAGCCAATTTGTTGGAACTAAAAGTTTCCTTAATTGGCAAAAAGTGGGTTGATTTAGTCAGCCTGTCGACTATCACCCAAATCGTGTCATTGCCACGTTTAGTCTTAGGTAAATTGGTAATCAAGTCCATTGTTACCTTCTCCCATTTCCAAATGGGAATTTTGAGTTGTTATAGCAGTCTTGACGGTTTCTTATGTTCGGCTTTAACTTACGAACACGTCAGAGATTTAGCTACATAGGCGGCTATGGATTTCTTCATACACATCCACCAGTAATTCTTTTTTGGATCCTGGTACATTTTATCTCCTCCAGGATGTACCGAATATTTGGAATTGTGTGATTCCTTGAGAATCACATCTCTGAGTCCCCCAAAGATAGGAACCCAGATCCTGTCATTAACTCTCAAGATTCCGTCATTTCCAGGTGTTATCTGATCAACAGTTCCACCTAATCCTTCTTTAGAAACATTTACTTCTAATAAGGCTTGCTTTTGAACTTCTAGCAGTTTCTCATTCAAACTCGTTCTAAGTTCAATTCTTATAGGATGAACCCTAATCGGTTTAATTCTTTCCTTGTGGCTCAAGGCTTCAGCAATAACATTTACCTTGCCAGGATGATAACGAATCTCACATTCGTAATTATTCAAAGTTTCCATCCAACGGCGTTGCGGCATATTTAAATCTTTTTGATTAAATATATGTTAGAGGCTTTTATGATCGGTGTATATTACACATTTTGTACCATATAGATAATGTCTCCATAACTTTAGTGCGAATACGACGACACCCAATTCCAGATCATGGGTGGTGTGATTCTTTTCATGAAACTTAAGTTTTCCTGATGCATAGGCAATCATCTCGCCTATTTGCATCAACACACATCCTAATCCTGTGTGCGAAGCATCGCAGTTGACTACAATGTCTTCAATTCCATCAGGTAAAGATATTACAAGGGCATTGCTTAATCTTTGTTTAAGAATCTCAAAGGATGTCTTTTGTTTCGGCCCCCAATCAAATTTGGCATTCTTGCGAGTCAACACAGTTAAAGGAGTGTCTATTCTCGAGTAGTTTTCAATGGACCTTCTATAATAGTAAGCCAATCCCAAGAAGCTGCGGATTTCAGAAGGAGTCTTGGGTGCTTCCCAATTCATGATTGCCTCAATCTTGGCTGGATCCACTTAGATTCCACATTCACTGATCACGTGTCATAAGAATTGGCCTTCTCTAAGCCAAAACTCGCACTTAGAGAATTTTTCATAAACCTTCTCTTGCTTTAGCAATTCCAGAATACATCTAAGAGGTTTCTCATGATCGTTCTTATTATGAGAATAAATAAGTATGTCGTCTATGAAGACAATGAAAAACTTATCCAGATAAGGTTTGAAGACTCTATTCATGAGATCCATGAAAGCTGCTGGAGCATTAGTGAGTCCAAATGGCATAACCAGGAAGTCATAATGTTCGTATCTGGTTCTAAAAGCAGTATTTGGAACATTTTCGCTCCTGACCTCCAGTTGATGGTATTTAGAACGAAGATCAATATTCGAAAAGAAACTCGCTCCTTGCAATTGATTGAACAAGTTGTCAATTCTTGGCAAGGGACAACGATTCTTGATCGTTACCTTATTCAGCTCATGGTAATCAATGCACATCCGCATTGAACCGTCTTTCTTTTTAACGAATAGAATAGGAGCTGCCCAAGGGAAAGAACTAGGTTGTATAAAACCTTTCTCAAGAAGTTCTTTAAGTTGCGCCTTTAGCTCTTTCATCTCAGTTGGCGCCAAACGGTACGGAGTTCTAGCTATTGGAGCTGACCCGGGCAATATGTCAATTTTGAATGCAACTTGCCTCTCTGGGGGTAATCCGGGTAGATCTTCAGGGAATTCAGAAATCACTGGTATATCTTCTATCTTGGGTTTTGGCGTATTTACCGTCACATGTGCCATGTAAATGACACATCCTCTCTTTAGACACTTGGATGCTTTAAGCAAAAATTCATTCTCAGGTAATCCGTAGTGTTGATCTCCATGAATGATGAGCATCTCACTAGATGGAGATTTGATTTCGATTATCTTTTTATCACAGGCAATACAAGCCTGGTTATGTAACCAGTCCATGCCTAAGACAATATCAAATCCCACAAGAGTCATAGGTAGAAGGTTTATTGGAATGGAATGATTCTTAATGGATATGGTGAATCCTTCAAGAATCTTGAAAGCTAATTCGATTGTACCATCTGCCATTTCTACTTCATATGAATGTTCTAAAGTTCTTATAGGCAGATTTTATAGTTCACTAAACTTATGGTCTACAAAACATTTATCTGCTCTAAAATCAAATAAGATATGTGTATAAATGTTATTAACAAGAAACATACATGTTATAACATTTGTGTACTTCACCGCCTCCTTTGCGGTCAACTGGAAGGATCTGGCGTTTGATTTCTTTGCCTCCCCAGGTTTAGCATTTCCATCAGTTGTACGCTTGGGAAAACTGGTCCTTATGTGGCCTTTCTCACCACACCCGTAGCAGACAGCATTGTTTAAATCTTTACACTCATGAGACTTGTGGCCAGTCCTCTTCTAGATGCCACATTGTTTCGGTTGTTGATCAATTCGACACTATCCCGAGTGTCGGCTTACGCAAGTCTTGCACTCTGGCCTGTCATCAATAAACCTCTATTGGTTCTTATTGGAACCAAACTTCCCGTTCTTTGAACTCTGGAAGCGGTTATCCTCACGCTTTTGTTTTTCGTCAATCTTAGCTTTGATTGACCTCAATCTCACTTCATCTTGACTTAGTGAGAGAGATAGATCCACAATGGATCTGTAAGTGGTGGGTTTGGAGGCTTTCACCATTTCTTTGATTTTAGGTGCCAAACCACCAATGAAACACACAATGCGTTTAGGCTCTGGAGTAATCAGATACGGGACTAATCGGGATAGAGAGTTGTAGTCGGAAGAGTCAAGAAATCAGACTCCACCTTCTCAACCTTAAGCGGAAGGCAGTAGGTTTCTTTTATTAGATCTACAAACTTGGACCAACCCATAATATACAGGGAGACCTTCCTTGTTGAGTGTACCATGGCCTTCCACCATGTCAGCGCATCGTCCTTAAAGGACTAAGACACATACTATATAATGTCTTTTTCCGCACAACCGCTGATGTCCACAACGGTCTCCATTGTGTCAAGCCATTTCATGGCGTCTACGGCTCCCTTTAACCCCATGAAGTCTCGAGGTTTGCATGAGACAAAATACTTGTACGAACACCCTTCTTTAGCATATCAGGATTCTTTCTTGGCAACATGTTTTGGTTCACTCCTCACACTCGAGGAATAACATGAACTCTGGGTTTTATGTGTGGAAGATGGAGGGATAGATGGAGATTTATAATGTGTTGGACCTGGCTCTTTAAAATTCGCCATGAAATCGGCCATTGCATTGCTGACTTCCACAACAATCAAGGATTGAAAGTTATCTCCTTCGCCCTCGCGATTAGCATGCTCCACATTGTCATGCCCGCCATCAGCACCATCGGAATTTCGGTTTGCCATTATATCGATGTATGAGCTACAGGCCAACAATAATTTATTGCTTACGTCAAATCATTTGAACATTACATTTGAATGTTAAATGAGAATAGACAAAAATTTTGTATTGATGGTTTGATCTTTTCACAATTGATTTTATAAAATTAGCCGTGGTCTCATTTAACTTCAAGGGCTACAAGGCTTGGAGATATCTACTCCACCTTTTCGGTCGGTCGGTGTGCACCACATTGTCACAACCGCCATTATTAATTGCCCTTAATTTGGCTCCAAACCGTTAAGAAGATTTTTATTGGTTTTTGGCAGATCAATTAAAGATCGAAATAAATATCGAGGAGAACGCTTTAATAATTTCAAGGATAATTCAAAAGATAATCAAACTTTCATAAAATGAATTACAATACATGTCCAAATATGGACTCTTGGAAGGAGATCACAATAAAATGTACATATAGGACTTTTGGAAACATAAATTACAATGAAAGATAAAAATTAAATTCTTTAATCATCTCTCCTTCCTTTTACTATCTTGGAGAGTTTCTTGAATATCTTGCTCGTCCTCCGTTCATTCTTTTCTGTTTGTCATTGGATTTGTTCCGCTCGTTCCAATGCTTGGTTGATAGCTTCAATTGGTAATTGTTGTTGTGGTGGTTGTGGTTGCGGAACAACCGGGTATGAATATCCGGGGTTTGGATAACCCAGGTTTTGGTAGGTGGGAGGAAATGGCGGTGGTTGTGGTTGCGGAACAACCGGGTATGAATATCCGGGGTTTGGATAACCCAGGTTTTGGTAGGTGGGAGGAAATGGAGGTGGGTTCAAAGCATTTTGAACGACCTGATGTAAATAAGGGTCACAAGCTGGAGCCGAATAGTTATAATCAGCAGCAGTGGCATTATAAGAAGTATTATATTCGGTCATATTCGGATTTTCAAGTATGTTGGATTTTTATGGCACTAAACTTCTATGGTTATATTTACTTTATCGTTTTTTTCCAATAAGAATATTGAAATGATTAGTATTGATATGTAATCTCTTTATTTTGTGATGCAGAATGAGGCTGAATGTGATTATCTGAGAACAGGACAATGCAAATTTGGAAGCACATGTAAATTCCACCACCCGCAACCGTCTAATATGATGGTTTCATATCGCGGTTCCCCTGCTTATCCTACAGTCCAGTCACCAACTAGTCCAGGTCAGCAGTCATACCCTAGAGGATTAACAAATTGGTCTTTGTCTAGAGCTCCATTCGTTAGTCCACGCTGGCAAGCCCCTTCAAGTTATGTACCAATGATTCTACCACAAGGTGTCGTATCAGTTCCGAGATGGAGTGCATACAGTGTAAGCTGCCTTTGACCCAATTGACCTCAGTTTTTGTCTATTGGGCCTGAATATCCCATCCCATTCTAATAGCTTCTAAAATTGAAGAGATGAATTCACTAAATTACCATTTAATAGGATGAGAAAGATAAATAATTGAGTAAAATGCCATTTTCGTCCAGTTTTGCGACTTTTGTTCAAAGTTTTGTTTTTCGCATCTAGATCCAAAAGGTTTAAAATCTTGTCATTTTCATCCGACTCGTTAACTCCATCCATTTTTCTATGTTAAGTCAAGGGTATTACTGTCTTTTTAGACATTTTTTATTAAACTAAAAACATTATAAGAAATAAAGTCAACAGAGGTGGATCTTTAGTAAAAAAAAATATCCAAAGAGACGGTAATCCCCCCCCCCCCCCCCCCCCCCCCCCCAACTAAAAACATTATAAGAAATAAAGTCAACAGAGGTGGATCTTTAGTAAAAAAAATATCCAAAGAGACGGTAATCCCCCCCCCCCCGGACTTAACGGAGAAAAACGGATAGAGTTAACGAGTCGGATGAAAAATGGCAAAATTTCAAATTTTTGGATACAAATACGGAAAAACAAACATTTGGACGAAATCACAAAATTGGCCAAACCTCAGGGACGAAAATGACATTTTACTCTAAATAATTTACAAAGACAACTACTAAAACACTAGCTTTTCTTCAGGGTCAACTCGGTTCAGTTTCATCTTCAGAAAATCAACAACAAACTGCTGCAAACAGTCAAATATATGGCCGTTCAAGCCAAAATGAAGGAGAAGCACTACAAGGAACTTATCCTTCATATCGTACTGGATATTACGCGTTACCAAGTGAAAACGTGTTCCCTGAAAGACCCGGTCAACCCGAATGTCAATTTTACATGAAAACCGGTGACTGTAAATTTGGTGCAGTTTGTAGATATCATCATCCCAGAGAAAGAATTATTCCTGTGCCTGATTGTGCTCTTAGCCCAATGGGCCTCCCTTTACGTCCGGTTAGTTCTACCGATTTACTTCCATAATTTATCAACTTCATTCTTAGCCCAATGGGCCTTCCTTTAAGTCAGTCATGAATCGTGTAACCTGAACACGACCCATTAAACCCATTTATCTAAACGTGTCAAACAAGTTGACAGACTAGCGATAGTCCTGTAGTAATCAGGTTGTAAACATGTTAATCGAATTGGTGGGTTTTAAAAAGATGGGTTAGACGGGTTAACAGGTCAGCCTTAACATGTCGGGTTGGTAGGTTCTAAAAAGATGGGTTTGACGGGTCAACCTTAACATGTCAGGTTGGTTTTAAAAATAAGGGTTAAAACGGGTTAGCGGGTCAACTTGTTTGATTAAATGGATTAAACGAGTCAACTTGAATACGACTCATTAAACGGGTTAGATATGAGAACCCAAAATCTGATTACTTTTTGTGTCGTGTGCAAAGTGCCATCCCTAAGAATAACTGACATATTTTTGTTTTTAATTTTTTTTTTTTTTTGCAGGGAGAGCCTTTGTGCATATTCTATTCGCGTTATGGTATATGCGGATTTGGTCCAAGATGCATGTTTGACCACCCGATGGGAGTCTTTGGTTTGACCATGCGTAGTGGTAAGGGTGAATAATGCCCCACCCTTGGCGTTTTCCACCATGTGGCCATGTGGCAGTCCAGTCAGCAAGGGGCATTATTGGGCGTTTTTCTAAAATGGGTGTAGTGGGGATGTGGGTATTATGTTATAAAGGGGTGTAAAGAATTAAATAAAAAAAACTAACCAAAAAAAGGGGATTGGCCAAGAAAAAGAGGGATGCATGTGATTGGCCAACAATTTGGCATTTTAGCGTGATTCAAAACATGCTGGGGTTTTTTTTGCCAAATCACGCTCAATCACGCCGGGGCGGGGGGGGGGGGGGGGGTGGGGGGAGCGTGTTTGGGGGAGAATCATGCCGGATAACAGCCGACTACGGTTGGTCATACAATATCGCAGCATCCACATCAGCAGACGGTCCAGCTGTCCGCCGCTTTTTAGGCTCATCTTCCACAAGTGGCACGTTAAATATGACTCCAGAAAGAAGACAAATGTCCACAAGTGATGACAATATTGACACAGAGAGATGAAGATCTCCCAAGTGACTTATATTTCCTACAACCTTTTTGGAAAATTTCAGAAACAAAAACAAAAAAAAAAGCTTGTAACTTCATTTATATTGTTGGGGATGTACATAATACATGTTAAAGCCAACCCGTTCTGAAAAATCGATTCGCTTGCGCGATCTGAAGAACTGTGTTGATGCTTTGTACAACTCCTCATTTTTGTCACATTGTTGATCTATTTCAAAATCCTGCATTTCTGATTTCTCTATCTTTTATTTACTTTATTTTATATTTTTGTACTTTTATATATGAAGTACTAGGTTACAACCCCGTGTATTACACGGGTTTAATAAATGTAATTTTATATACTAAATAAAAAAAAAATATTTTTAAAAACCTTATTTATTACATATGTTGAGTAAATATAATTTTATATATTAAATAATAAAAAAAAGTATTTTTAAAAACCTCGTGTATTTTGCGGGTTGAATAAAAGTAATTTTATATACAGGGCCGTTCCAACATTTTTGGAGACCCTAAGCGAACTACGAAGTGGGGGCCTTAATTTCACCCGTAAACTCTCCTCCAATCCCGATGGACCCGTCGCCATGGGTGATTACGGTTTCTTTTTTCGTCTGTTAATAGCGGATAGCCTAGAAATTAAAAGCAGGTTGTGATGGGAAGTGGGAACAATGATTGCGTCTGTATTTTAAGGGGGCTTTAGGCGGCTGAATAATGATTATTAGATCGATGGTTGTTGTTGTTGTGTTGTAATAGCTGCGAAATGGGCCTTGAAACTGGGCCTTTTTCTTTTGCTAAACAATATTTACTTTGGGCTCCTTCAATGAAAAACTAGTTTAATTTTTAAATAAACATATTTATTTGGGCATAATGCATGTATTATATATAAAAACTTGGAGGCCCTTATTTTTTGGTGGCCCTAGGCCCGTGCCTAGGTTAGCAAGCTTATGGAGCCGGCCCTGTTTATATACCAAACAATAAAAAAGTTATATTTTAATTTTATATACTAAATAATAAAAAAGTTATATTTAAAAAAAACTTTTGTATTGTACGGGTTGAATAAATTTAATTTTATATAGGAAATAATAAAAAAATGTTATGTCTTTAAAAACCTTGTTTATTACACATATTTATCTATTGTTAAAAAAAATCTTTCTAAATCAATATGGATTTTTTTATTATTATTTTTTAAATTAGCTTAATACTAATTTAAATTTTCGGTTTGATTAATAAGTTATTTAATATAATTTATCATATTTAACAATAATAACATTAACAATAAATAATATGCATTTTATCTACTGTTAAGTGAAACAATGCTTTTTAGTTTAGATAAGACTTTACGATCTGAAGTTAAGTTTATAACAATGATTTAGAGTTGATAAGATTTAAATTAATTTAATTAATATTTAATAATTTAAATTAAACAATAATTATCTACGATTAAGGATGACCTAGAATAATAACAAGTGTCCCTCCATTGGTTTTTTTATTATATAATATAGATAGATTATAATTATAAATAAATAATTTTCGAGCCGAGGGTCTCTCTGGAAGCAGCCTCTCTATCCCTATGGATAGAGGCAAGGTCTGTCTACATCCCACCCTCCCCAGACCCTATAAATAGCTCTGCTATTCGTGGGACTTACTGGGTATGGTTGTTGTTGTTGTTATAATTATAAATAAATAAAGTAACGGTTAGAACCCAATTATTAACTATTTCGTTTTATTTGTTGTTTTAAAACTATCGAACTTTGCTATTCAAGGATTCAAGCTAACCGATTTTATATCTTTCAACTAACAATAATATTATTATAATTTATCATTATTAAAACAATAATATTTGCCAATGATTTAGAGTTGATAAGATTTATATTAATTTAATTAATATTATAATTAAAATTAAATAATAATTATCTATAATTAAGGATTGCCTAGAATATTGACAAGTGTCCCTCTATTGGTTTCTTTTATTATATACTATAGATATAGATATGCCCCCATCATTAAGAATTGGTTTAAGCTAACATTCCTACTAGAAGTCTTGCTCGAGCCCCTTACTGTAAATTCACTTATGTAACCGCTTCAGCTCCTGATATTTGTTGATTTATTGTACTTGAGTTACTATTAGGTTGGTTGGAAACATTATTGGGTCGTGCTGGTTGGGTAACGTGAAATGGGTTTGCACTAAAACGGGTCATTTTTAGTTTGCGGTCAAGACAGACTAGGCCTGGTTGACCTGTTTGACCATTTTTTTTATAAATCTTTGATGTTGTAATAGAAAATAGACTTTGGGTGATTTCTACCCATTTAGCTAAATATTTTTATTCCACTCAATTGGATCGTTTAAGATAAAAAAGAACTCGAATCGACCCGTTTAAGTAAATAGATTGAAATCACTACCTCTACTTATTAGCGTTGTATTAACGGGCTTTGAGAAGTTTATCTTGCTTTAGGAATTTTTCTAATCATCCGATTATTGCAGGATCTTGAGTTTAAACTTGTCAGATACACAAAATATGGATTTCTATTTTCATGGGGGATGACAGACGCACAAACCCGTATGGACCTTTTTCTCGGTAGGGTTTATTATTTATAACTTTTTCATTAGATAGGTGGTTTTCAAATGAGAACCATTAAATAATGAGAACCACTTTTTGGCTCTTGGGTCATGTTCAAAAGGATGAGTGAGATCTTCTCTGGTTCAAAGGGTGAAAAGTGGGTTCCAATGGTTTTTAATTATTTAATGGTGGGTAAAGTTATTTCGTTGGCGGTGATTCCTGACTCATTACAAGTCGGTGATGGGAAAGGGTGACAAAGGATATCAAGTCACAAGTCGGTAAACTTGAGGAACGAAATTTGTTAAGTAAGTTAAATTGGTTAAGTTTCCTAATTATGTTACAATAATATTTGGTAACCAAGTTAGGGTTAGCCTATATAAACCAAGGTTGGATTAGACATTATTTAGAGACAAGACTAGAGAGAAACCGGGTTATGGTTTGAGAGTCTGTAATCCGTTTTGAGTTATTTTCTGATAAATAAGATTGAGGGTTATTTAATCTGAATTTTTTTCTTTAACTTTTCTATTCGGTTTGATTGTCGATTGGTGGGACTTGATATTCTACAAAGGCTTCTAAAAATAATAAGTGTAAAAAGATATAATGGATCGTAAAATATAACATAATGTCGAGCAAAATATAACACAATGCCGAAAAATATAACACAATGTTAAAAAAAAGACACAACGAGTCACAAAAAAGACAAAATGATCCAAATATAGAAAAGACACAACAATAAATTTAAAGACACAATGATGTAAACAAAAAAGTGAAAAATTACACGCTGAACATCTAAGACGAAAACCTATTATCTCACATCGTAGAGTTCAATGAGACGAACCTAATGTCGCTTGAACGAGGTCAATCGGAGTCCGTTTGATACCCTTTGTACGGCTTCTTATTTTTACAAGACTTTGTATTTGATAGTAACCAATTTAATGATTCTTTGAAAGCTCATCTTGTGATAAGTATTTGTTAACATCAGGTTATAAATATGCGAATATTTAAGAAGCTTAATAGAATTAACTTTAGCGTTAGTTAATTGGTTTGTCCATTTAAGTATCATGCATTGCAAAATTACTTTACTTGTCTAGCAAGCAAGCATATTTTTCAAGTTATCCAATTGCTTGCAATCCTCCCTTCACACACCAATTAACATATTGAAAAGGGATAACTATGATGGCTAAAAAAACAAATAATAACAAGAAAAACAATCGGGTTTTGAAAGATATAGTAGGGGAAGCCGTGCCTTTGGGCGATATTTGATTTTCATCTAAACAATATTGCAACTCGTCTCCAAAAATAAAAAAAAAAAAAAAATTTGGTCATGTGCGAGATAAAAAATTTGGGTTCTATTCGCAAATCTCCATACATTCAAATCCAGGCAAATTGGGCCACAAAATCACAAATTCAAAATTCTTAAAAGGCCCAAAAACGTTTTTTGTTTCATAAATTCAGACCATTTAAGATTTGTTTTAAAAAACTATATAGACTTTTTTTAGTATTTATTGGTGTAGTTTAGGAGTAGAATTAATTTAACCTTTGCCGTTAAAAAAACATAGCCTAACTAAATTATAAATCTACACACTTAAATTTATATATTACAATCAAGGAGCAATTACTTTTTTTTTGGAAGGCAAAAGGAGCAATTATTTGACCCTTAATTAATTAAGTGGAAGAAATATTAGTAACAAGAAACAAGCCCTTACCTTTAATTAATTAAGTGGAACAAATATTAAAAAAAAACATGCAAAGATGCAGGATTCGAACCTACATCTTGAGTGAACTAATAAGAGCGCTCAACCATTGAGCTATATCAACAGTTATGCACTATGTTCATTTGTATACAATCTATACTTTCTATAAAACAAGAAATCTTAATGACATAAAAAAAGCTGATGTGGCAGCCATAGAAGCTGTCCAACAATGTTTTTCTTATGTCATTATTGCATCATAAGTCTTAATTTAAAATACATTTAATTCAAACATCTGCCCTTCATTTAAAAGTCAAAGTCTACACTTTATTCAAAATTAAAACCTCTGCTCTTCGTAAGAAAAGCAGACCTTTGGCCAGATTCAAAATTCTGGCTCCGAATTCAAAATTTAAACCATATATTTGAACCCTATAAATAACATATGTGAATCTGACTCCACATTCAAATTTCAATTCATCTCTCTTAATCATATTTGCGAGCATATCTTTCTCTCTCAAATGCATAGCTCTCATGATTCAACCGGTTAATCTCCGATTACAGTTCTTTATTCGAATATTTGTTGATTCTGTTTACACATTATCGATCCAATATCATTGTTCTAACGTCGTCGTTTCAATGAAGCTCTGTTTCACACATCAACATTTCAACTTTGATGTTGTAGTATCATTGTTGCAACATCGTGAAAAGTTGCATGTTCTACCTTCTTTGATGGGAGAGTTACATCGTTCCAACATCGTTAAATGCCAATGAAGCTTTTCTTATGTCACTTGGTTTTCTCTTTTCTAGAAAGTATAGATTGTTGCAACATCGTGAAAAGTTATATGTGTTACCTTCTTTGATGGGAGAGTTGCATTTTAGGTTTGTGGCTTATTTTTGTTAACTATAGTTATACTAATTTAATTTGATGTGTGAAGAAACAAGTGTTGATAATGTTGATAGTTTTTATTAACAATCACATTTTAGAGTATGTTAATATCCATATTGATAGTACTAAATTAAATGCATATACATAGAAAGATATAAATGCATAAACTATTACACACTACAGTTAACACTTGCAAGGATTTCCTAGACTCTCGCCTTTCTCCAAGTGATTTCATTCTCTCTTTTGTTTTTCAGATCGGTTAGCAAGTCACAGATTTTCTGATCCTGTTTTAGTAGTTGTGACAGAAACTCTTCTACATTCTTTTGGAAATCTGATGGAGGAGAGTGGAGGATTTCATCAATTAATGCTATGCTGTTCTAGGTTTTGCTGTAATTATTGCCATTGATTATGCTGACTTTTCTGTTTAGTTCTTCGTCTGATCTTTTTTCTTTGTGGGACCAGATCGAGAATTGTGTTTTAACATTGCTGGTGTCTGACCAGTGGTAGAAGGATCTTTTTCCCATCTATATTTTTGTTGGATTTATTGATTTTGATGTGTTTTTGATAGACAGTGATTTGTAAGACAATTTGTTGATGTTTTGAATCAAACTAATCATCGGTCTTTTATAGTGTTTAAAACGCGTCTATGTGGTAAATGAAGAGGTTAATTGTAATTTTGATAGCCTGTTTTTTTTCTTTGAAGCCTTAAAATTTGTCCCTTGGGTTTAATGATATTTAATTTTATAGTTTTCCCATAAAAGCTGGGGTTTGAAAAGGTTTTTGCATTAAAAGGCTGTTGTTTTGAAATATAAACTTATATGTTTATATTAAATCTACACGTTTTGCTTGGTTAGGTTATTATTAAATGTACAATGAGTTTAAATCTGACATTTGGGTTGTTAGCTATTTCACTATATAATATCATTGTCAGTTCACCTGTTTTTCATCACGTTTTACTACCAACATATCATTCTTTCACATCAGTTGAGTAATATATAACTTAAAATGTCATCATACACTTCTGCAGACTCTGATGATTTAAAGCAGCGCTTTATCAAGCAAGTTGAGGATCAAGTATATGAGGATAGGGCTACTCTTCAAGAGCTGAAGAGGTGTTTTTATGGACTACGTCTTGGTCTGTTCACGAGAGACCAGGTTTCCAGAAACCTGATAGCGATGCCTTCAACTTCCGTTTGTGACCTTTGTGTTGTCGGAAATACAAAGTGCGATGACAGAGACGTGGAGTTCATGGCAATGCTCAGGGATATACATCGAGAGGTTCAGCAATCGATGGAGTTGAAGCTAAAATTTCTTAATTCTTGCTGTTATTGTTAGATTTGAAAGTTTCGTTGTTCAGTATGTTATGTAATTGTTGATATTTTAATGTCATGAATAAATGAATAATTTTTAATTCTATTAATCTTTGTTGTCTCTTTTTACTTTTACTTACTTGGTATCTGAGTTTGATTTAGATTATGTTAATGTTGAATTGTGTGTGAACACATATTTGGTAAGTCAGCAGAGGTTTAATAGGATTAAAGGTTGGTTTAAGGTGAAAAGATGAGTGCAAAGACAAAATAATGTATACAATTTGATCATCAATAAGATTTTTTTTGAAGAATTTGCACCTCCAAGTTACAAACACGCCAGTATTTGCTGTTGTAAAAGGTCTGTTGTAGCTATAAAAGGTAAAAGAGAACATCTGCTGATGAAGAAAGTCTGAAGAAACAAAGGTCTGCTATGGGCCAACAGATGTTAAAGAACAACAGATGATATTCAAATTATGCTGCTCAACAGAGGTCTTTATAGTAACAGTGGTTAGGCTAATAGCAGATGTTGGGAGTTTGTTGATGTTGCTCACTAGGTGAATATTGTAATTGTAATCTTTGTATAAGTATGCTGTTGACATCATTCTTCTCATTCTTATGAAACAACTGTTTATCCCAATGACCGTTGATTTACCACTGCTGAATAAATGAATAAATTTTAATCCTATTAATCTTTGTTTTCGCATTTTACTTTTGGTTATTTTAGCAAGCATAAGTATTATTATATAGTTTTGAATATCATCTGAGGATTGCAGACCAATGTTGATGTAGATATGTAATTGTGTCTGAGTTTGATTTAGATTATGCTGATGTTGAATTGTGTGTGAACAGATGTTTAGTAACTCAATAGAGGTTTAATAGGATTAAAGGTTGGATGTTTTCTACATACAGAACAGTTGAAATTTGGGGGAAAGAACAGTTATGTGCATACAGACCATAATTATACATCAACAACTATCATCTTTCAAATCTTCACCCAAAATACTTCTTCATCACCGTGTTTGAAAAGGGTTCAACATTCGTCACCATCTTCTTATATGACAGACTTCATTCGTCTGATTTCATTGTTGATTTACTAAGAACAGGTATGTACATTCAACTTATGATGAAGTTCGTAGTCTTTTTTTTGGTCTTAAATGAATCGAATCATTGTAGATATACCATTATAGACAGTTACGAATACAAGTTGAAAAAGGTTTTTGTTAAGTAGTTGTATTATTTATGGAGAACACGTTAAAGGATCATTATTTGGAAAAAAAATTTCAGTAGATTATCTCTGTTTCAGGCATAGATATTAGCCGATGTTAGTGTTTATTAAATAATCTAGATTCTCAGTTATATAGTATCATTAGGGTTTATTCAATGCAGTTTTAGAAGTTTTCTTTTTGTGCGAGTAATATACTCTGTTTCAGTAGATATTCTCTGTTTCAGGGATATATAAAATCCAGATTTTATGCTCTTTGTTTTCAAGATTTACTGAGTAATACATACAAGGAATTCTTGGTACTGTTTTAATGTTTATGCTTTAAATTCGTGTTTAATTTCTCTTAATTATACATTATGATCTGTTGAACAGACTTTGCTTCAACTGACCTTATCATCTGTTGATCATGATCTGTTAAAGCTCTTCTGTTAAAATCCTTTGTTGAACTGCATCATCTGTTCATCCACAGCAGACGTTAGCTTCATCATAGTTTTGTATTCATCAGCAGAGGTTCTCTTTGGCAGACATTTGGTTCAACAGTCTTTGTGTTTATCAGCAGCGGTTGTTTGGTTCAAGAGACATTCTCTGTTTCAGTAGATATTTTTTGTTTCAGGGATATATAAAATCCCGATTTTATGTTCTTTGTTTTCAAGATTTACTTAGTAATACTTGCAATTTTTTATTTTTTGTCTCTTTAGTTTCTTTTAGATTTATTTTTTCTATTTATGATCTTTTCTTTCCATGTTGATTTCTTATTTTTTAAAATGATTTTTTGTTGTCATTGTTTTTGTTTTTTATTTTCATTTTATTTGTTTCCGGATTCATCATTGTGACTTTTAAACATTTTGAACTTTGTATCATTATAGAATTTCTTCTTTTTTTTTCAGATTCAACAGGAATACAGGGAGAATGTCTTTCTACAAGTGTTTTTCAGCAGTCACCAAGGAATTCTTGGTACTTTTTTAATGTTTATGATTTAAATTCATGTTTTATTTGTTTTACTATTACGTATTTTGAAATGCTTATCATTAATTGATTGCGTATGTGTTTATCTTATAGGTTATACCCGAACTCTTTTGCAAGACATAGTTATCATCTACTGTTGATAATAACAATGCTATCATAAGGTGTGTGAATGATAAGACTTGGTTGGTTAATTTTGCGGGACACAATGGTCGTTTTGCTTTCATGGAAGGCTGGGAAAAAATTGTTGCTAATCTTTTTTTATCGAGAGGAACGGTGCTTGTATTTAGGAAAATCAGACCATATACTTTTTTGCCGTCACCTTTTATGAAGGTTGCACCTTATCCGCACTGTCAGCAAAAGTTTGTTATGTTCAGCGCTATTTCATCTTTTGTGGATAAAAAGTATATTGAGTCTTTCTGCCATTTTGTTTATGAAAATACAGTTGAACGTTTGGTAAGTTATAGTCATATCTATTTCTTCATGTTTTTAAATATACTAGATTATTTTTAAGGATGTTAATGCCAATGTTTTTTTTATTGTAGTTTCTACCCACCGATTTTGTGAAGAACGCTATTGATGTTTCTAAGCTGAAGGGAGCGATGAAGGTTTATATCAATGCGTGGAATTAGTTTGATGTTATTATTGAAAAAGATCGTATTAGCAAGTGTTATTTCTTTGGTGATGGATGGAAGAAGGTCGTATGTTTTTTTAGGTTTTAATGTAAAATGTGTTGTTACTATAAGATACCTTTTTTACTACAACTTTCATTTGACTCTCTTTGATGTAAATCGATGTGAAGTTTTGGTACCTAAAGCTGCAATGAAAAATACGGCTAGTGGTGTTGATAAGCCTGCTGGTCAGACATCTAATGCTACTCCTGTAGTAGTTGGTTTACCTGATAACCAACCAGCCTTTGATGATGAATCTGTTTCACTGGACGAGGATAGTGATTATCATGACTCAGATGATGGTACTTTTGGCTGTGACGTTTCTATGGATGATGTTTCTGATGATAAGGATGATGAAGATAGTGGTGGTTCTTCTGATGATGCTAAAGATGATCCTGATTATCATCCGGTACAGTTTGTATGGAAATTTGACCGCCACTTTGTAAGTTATGTTATCTATTCATTTTATGCATCTGTTAGACACGTTTAGTAAATTTGCAAAGTTATTTTAAAAACATGTATATCTTCATATTGATTATTGTATTTTTATTTTATTTTTAGCGCCTTAACGCAAGAGTTGCCGAGATATCGCGTATTGACATATCGTTGAAGTTGACCATTCAGAATCTGCATGGAGTAGACACTGTCATTGATTTCCGACCTGAGAAGTATGGTCAAGGCTTCAGATATGCTGCAATTCAATGGCGAAAAAAGTTCCTCATTCCGAACGATATCAAGCCACCGCAGAAATGCGCATTCGTTTACGAACCTAATGTTGGCAAGTTGATTCTGAAGAAGGTGTCCATGTAGTTTATGTTGCAGTTATTATTACGAACTCTTTTAGTATTTTGTACTAACCTTATCGTTTGTGATTTTAAACAATTATATATATATATATATATATACATACATACATATATATGTGTGTGTGTGTGTGTTTTTGTAATTATTGTATCTAAACAATTTTAATGTTATGTTTTGTAAATTTATTTAAGATATGTTATGTGTTGTGGTTGTGTCTTATATTGATTAGTTTTTTTAGACTTTTACGCATTTGTATTGTATGACTCTTTTTTCTAATTATGGATGCCTATTTCTTCATAAATAACATGATTTATGTTTCATTTTAAATTTGTATGAGTATTTTTGGAAACTGTTTTCTATTAAAATGTGTTATTCATGGTTTTCTAAAACTCACTCGTGTTTGCACACGGGTCTTACCGCTAGTTAATATATAAAACAACAATTTTTTTGGGCCCCTAAAAACTTTGGGCCCTGTTCGGTAGCTCATCCTGCACACCCTACAGGCCAGGCCTGAATGCGATAGGACCACTTTCCTATTTTGTGTACTTTAGTTGAAAATAATGTTAATTTTATAGATTTAAAAACTTGATAAAACTGTTTAAAATATCTACTAGAAATCACAACCTAAAAAAAACATTAGTTACTCGAATAACCTATAAATAAATGTTAATTTGTACTGTTTAGGACAACTTTTGATATTATTTATAATCCCTCAAAACCTAATTTAGATTTATCATCTCTAATGGGCTACTGATTAAATTATTTAATCTAATTATAGTTTTCCAACTAATCAGATAATTATATATCTATACAATGAACAACTTGAGTCATACCCTTTCATTTAAGGGTCGTGTTGGTTAGAAAATTATATTTTATTTACCACCGCGTTTATATACATATATTATCTTCTAATACGACAAAATAAATTATGTTGTCGTGGCATTCACGCATATTCATAACGATTCCATGCCGGTTCGATTCATACAAACATCGTTTTTTCTTCCATTATTCCGTTTCTTTTTTTTTCTACTGGGATTTCCCACCACCCAACGGGGTTCCACCGATTCGGACTCATAGTTTCTTTCGTATCTCCAATTCATTTGCTTTTAATAACCCTCTCCTGTCCAACATTAGTGCTTTTCACATCTCATTTACGGCATACCCAAATTATAATCTACTAATAATTCAATACACCATATTCATTTTCATCAACCCAGTTTATGGTTTTCTGTAACCGTTTCCAGATTTATTTTTCCAAGTAAGCATTCTTTGTTGTTTGTTTTTTTGAAAAGTAAACTTCATTAGAAAAAACGACCCGACCCGAAAACCGGGCCAAGCACCAACCGAAACCGAACTACATAAATAAAAATTTACATCAATCTAGTCAAAGAATAGACTTGAACTTCGATCTATGCTTAAACCAAAGAAAACTCAATGATCTAACTTCGCTAAAAAGCTCTTCGGGTTATCATAACTCGTAGGTGGTAGTTGAGGTAGCTCAAAAATAAGAGCAGGGTTGGAGGGTCCACTCATTTGGGGATCCTCTGGCATGGTTGGGTAAGATGGGGGTAGTGGCGGAAGTGATCCAGACCATTGCTCAGCACGTACTGACATCCGGGCGCCGGTGCGAGGTTTACTTGGTTGCGGTGGTGGTTATTGTTGCTCCATTTGTACATCCTCTTGTGGAGGTGGTGGAGTTTGAGGAGGTGGATAAGAAGGTGTTTGGGGTTGATGTTCAGGAGTATGATAGAAAGTAAATTGGTTTAAGTATTGGTCCCACTCATCAGGACCTTGGTAAGATGAACCTGCATATAATGCAGCATCGCTGGATAACTCAATAGGATGCAGATTTGTTCCAGATGGCGGCATCTCCGGGTTAGAATCGTTATCAAGATGATTTTGACTTGGGTGGGGTGAGTTTATTTAATGAGCTAGGTTAAAGGAATCATGGTGTGAGTGGGAACGAGAATGGTGCGAGTGGAGTGAATGATAATGATGTGAAACTGACTGTCTCGCAGGTTAAAAGGAATGTGATTCATTTGAATCTTGTCGATAGTCCGAATGATGAGAAGGTGATGGTAGGTGTTGTGACGGTCCTCCCCTCATGGGACCTTTTCCCTTTCCACGTCTTCTTGGCGGCATAGTTTACCTATTAAATATTAAAATCAAATAACTAAATAGATATGAGGTGCCTTAGGTTAATGCCAAGACACAAAAGGCTAGTGTCTAATCCGCTCAAACGTTGGTTCTGATACCAATTTGTCACACCCTGATTTCCCGGTGGGCCAAGACTTGGGGTTTATGCGTGACGATTGATATCAGTAATTCACATAGCACAACGGAAGTTTGGGATTATAAATTATATATTACAAAATAGACGTATCCGAAATGTTCAAAATAATTATACAGACTAAAGTGTTGTAAAAAGATCCACAGGAGGACCGAATGTAACAAAATGAAGCTTAAGACTAATAGGTCTTGCGTGTAGTCGCAAATTCTAATAAGCTTAGTGACGTGTGTCGATGTGAGTATATTTTTATGTATATTTTTAGCTATTTTTTTAACTCGCCAAATTTTCAAGTTTTAAATTTATAAAACACAATATTTTACTATCACTCTACACGTTAGGGCAAGTGCACCTATCGCGGACGTAGTATAGTGATGGCAAGATACCGAGGTCGTCCAAGGACACAAGAGCTTTTAATATCGGCTTATCGTCAACGTCTAATCGAATCAAACTTTGAGAAAATATTATTTAAACTAAAAAAAGATAAAAATAGAAAATAAAATTAAAAAAACAGATAGACAAGAAAGAATCACTTAGATCCGACTTATCTTTCATGTACCATTTTGATGATTTCCGCACTTTGGGCATTCTAAGAGATTATCTTAGTTATAGTAGTAGGCCCCTCTTTTGAAGGCGACATTATCCTCAACCTAGTGGTTTGAGTCAGCAAGGATACAATCCCACTACGTCGGAATATTGAAAGATAATTAAATAAATTATTAATGCAAAATGTGGTGGGCCCCCTTCCAGGTAGCAGTCACCCTCAATCCATTGGTCTGAGTCAGCAGGGATACGGTCCTCGCGGGGTTGGTTTAAAGTTTTAATAGTAGTTTGTAAATAAGGGGTGTAAGTGATTTCTTACTCTCAGCCGGGCCAGTCATTCCCGGCCAATCCATGAAGTAGTACTAAACTTGCACCAAGTTCTCGCATAATCTATACACTAAACTAGACATTGAATTACCCAACCACCCTTCTAACCCCCTTCCAAGTAGTTAACATGCTTTATATAGACCGTAAAGACATGAATGTGTGAGTAAACGACATATGAAGAATGATTGAATAAATTTGCCTTCAATATAAAAAACTAATTATGAAAGTCATTAATACATACCCAATTAAAAAGTAACCAAAGATTGGAAATCATAAAAGAAATATGTAAAAGGTATGTCTTCACCAAGTGATGTAAGAATTTAGCCAAGTATGGCCTTTGTTTGACAAAAATTCTTACTATCAATCTTGGATCCCGAGACTACATACACACTCTAAAAGATGGAAAATGGAAGATGGTGTTGTAGTGGTGGTAGAGTGGTGGCAAGTGAGAGAGAAGAGGTTTGCCAACGGATGAGTTGAAGTGAAACCACACATCCCTATTTATAGCTGAAAACGGAACGTCCACCACGTCCCATGCCCGCCTGGCATGGCCCCGTGGCCATCAGTCTCTCTCTTCTACATAAATTGTAGTGTCAGACTTGTACTAACACGGCCCCATGTGTCAATGGCACGGCCTGCGGCCAACGTACTTGCTGTACTTCTTCAGATTCTATAAATCCAAGAGTTGATCACGCCCCGTGTTGCTTTAGCACGGCCCCGTGTTGAGCTTGAAATTTGTCTTTTGTTGTTGTCTCTTTCTGCTCAGTGAATTCCCACCGAGCACAGCCCATGTTAGGTGAGCACGGCACCGTGCCAGAGCTTCTGTCTTTGTTATTTCTTGGGTTCAGATGTGGATGGGGGCTTGGTAAGTTGGTCAATCCCTCTTTATAGCATTTTATGTTGGTTTTTGCTGTCTTTTTGGTTCTTTTGTTCTTTTAAGCTCTTTTAACCCTATTTATTGAAAAGGAACAAAAACACAAGCTTTTTCCAACATTAGTACTAGAAAAGGGTTGATTTTATGCCTCATTTGATGTAATTTATATGTTGTATTTTGAAAACATCAAATACCCCCACACTTGAATCTTTGCTTGTCCTCAAGCAAAACTCTTTATAGTGGCTTACACATCCAAACGGAATGGGTAGAAGAGAAAGTTTTGAACCTATCTTTAGAGTGTCAGAAATCCAAGTTCTAACTTATTTTGTTTTTATTTCATTTACATTCTTGTTTGGTCGTGACTTATTTACAACACGATTTAAGAAAAAATATTTATTTTTGGGAATAACATGCCTTTATAAAATTCTTTCTTGATTATATACTTGTTTTTACACACCTCACAAGTAATCACTCAACACTCGGTCGAAAATGTATAATTGAGAACGCTCTTACCCGATTTGGAAATTACTCCTTCTATAGGCTTGACAAGTAATCAAACCACTTCCTTTTTGTCATTTTAATCCTTATAGGTATCGAGAGGACTTTTAAAGGGTAGGCTAGGGCTCGGTAGGGCTGGCATATCGGGTCAACCCGATCTGTTAAGACATGAACATGATAAGACACGAACACGAAACCTGTAAACACGAACACGACACGAAATCTTATCGTGTCAGATTTTCCAAACATGAACACGAACCTGTTAATAAACAGGTTACACGAAATGACCTGTTAAGACACAAAAATGTTGCCAACATATCATATCACCTGTTTAAGACACAAACACGACCTGTTAAGATCCGAACACGACCTGTTAAGACACGAACATGACCTATTATTCCATATTTGAAATTAGCAATTAAGGAACCTGTTTAATGAAACTTTAGTCGCCAAAGGTTTACAAAAGTCATAAAAATGCATAAACACATAATGTCTTAACAAACTTAAAACGAAATCCATAAAAGTCTAATCATAACATCAAAATAGTTTCAACATTCAAGTTCCCATATGCCTTTCTTTCTCAAGATCTTCAATTCCAAACAATCAAACCTACACACAAATAATTACCGTCGTATTAGGCATGGACAATTTGACATAAACTCATTCATATAGTTTTAAGAAACAAATCTAAATAAAAGCTACTATATCAAGATTTAACTTATTTTGGACAAAAGTTATCAAGCAAGGTAAGTTATTTCTGCATATACATTTCAACATATTGTCCAAAATGACTGTCAATTTTGCAAACCATTTTTGTATTTTGCCATTTTTACAACAACCATGTTTAATATGTCCCAGAAAAAAAACATGAACAAAATTCAAACAGTTGATTCACCATAGCAAATCCAAAATGATTTTCAATAAGAACCTCATCAAACAACAATTTCATTATGATCCAATCTCAAAATGGATATAAAAATTGGAACTTTTCAACTAAATCTTGAACATATTTTCAAGAAAATCTGAACAAATTTTCAAGAAAATCTTGAACTGATTTTCAAGAAAAGCCAACAACAGTTGGCCCAACTTGAAATTAAAGCTATATTTTACAAGATTCATCATAATCCAACAAGCAAATTCTAAAAAAAAAGTCAGATAAAGATCTGCAAAATACTGAAAATAACATCTTAAATGAAATACCTGAAAGCGGAACGATTTGAAAGCGACCCAACTTTGTTTCTGTTTCTTACTTCTACACTGCCGGAACGATGAAGGTCGAAGGGTTGAGCGGCCGGCGATGAAGGTCGAAGGGTTGAGCGCTGGCGACTGAAGTGACTGTGAAGGGTAGAGACTTGAGCGGCGGCCGGCGATTTAGGGTTTGGTGAGCGAGCGTGCAGTCGTGAAAGTGATTTCAAAATTTTGGGTGGATAGTTAATAGTTGTACACCGCCTAAGAGCATTCACATCCAACCCTCTTTATTTTCACCCTAAATTACACTAAAAAACACTACATTTTCTCTCTTCTTTTCAATTAAATAATATTTTTTATACCTTTATCATTATATTTTCTCTCTCCTCCACTCACAACCACTTTCAAAGTATATTAAAAAATTATAGGGGGTGAACAGTGTCCACCCAAATACACAGATGAACAGTAACATTTTCTCTCTCCTACACTCACAACCACTTTTTATACTCTTTATATTTTAAAAACACCACACTGAGAATATGATGCCTTGGATGTGAATGCTCTAAGTGCCTGACCCCATATATTTCATATATTTTTTAATTTAAAATTATTAACATGTCATTAACGGGTCTTAACAGGTTAACGGGTTTTAACCTGTTAAGACACGAAATTTAAACAGGTCTTATCGTATTGACCTGTTTACACACGAAACCTGTTAAGGTCAAACACGAAACCTGTTAACTTCGTGTAGATTTGTGTCGTGTTATCGTGTTCGTGTCAGAATTGCCAGCCCTAGGGCTCGGGTAGGTGAGTTTTATTTGAAAGTGGCTAAAATAGTAAAATGTCGACTTTTTGAAAAATTTATTTTGTTGTGGCTTAGTTAAAACTACATAATTATAAGCAATGTTGATTTTGCTTATTTTATTCTAAGTAGCTATATAGCTTTTTTTTAATAAGATAACTAAGTCACATATTTTGTAATTTTCAAAAGAGCCGTATTTACTGAAAATAAAGGGAAAATAAAAAGGTTGAATTTTTTTGGGGTGATGGTTGGTTATTTTTGTAAAAATTTTGCGCGTTAAAGAAACGAAAGGTTTTAAGGCTCAAAATGGTTTGTCTAGGGGGAGTATTTTTGGGAAAAGCAAAGGAAAATTAAAGGTTTCTGGATAAAAACGGGGTTTAGTCCTAATGCTTTTCTCATTTACTTACTTGGATTAGTGTTGGTAAGGACTTGGGGGGGGGGTAGTTGCACGGACCTCCCATCCACCGGAGTATTGCAACTCCGCAAGCTAGCTTAGCCCCATAGCTGCCTGGCGGTGATTACCCACGGTGAAGAGCCCCAACACCCCCCCTATAAGGGCATTGCCGGGAATCGAACCGGTGACCTCAAGTAGAGGCCTGGGTGAGACTGGCCAACTGGGCTACCCCAGAAGGTTATGTTGGTAAGGACTTGGGATGTATTGCTTTGGCAAGTTCTAGTGTTGTAAGAATCAAATGGGCTAAATCACACAAGAAACGAAAATTTGAGCGATTAGTATATATGTGTATTTATGCTCATTATAGGCTCAAAACTCACTTTTTGTGGAAAAAGGGTTGTAGTGTAAAAACTTATATTTAAACAAGTCAATTTTTATAAAGATTTGTTAGGCCCTTTCTCTAATTTTCTTAAATGGTTCTTTTTATCATGAAGTTTTAAGATATAAATTAATAAAAACATCATTTTTAGAACTTTTTTACCCAACTAAACTAAGATAAGTAAAAGAAAGAAAATAAAGATTTTTTAAAAAGTTTGGGGTGTTTTAGCTGTCACACCCCGATATTTCCACGTATTACCGGTGGGCCCGGTGGGGAGTATCGTGACGTGGTTGATATCATCATTGACAATTAATCACAGTTTTAATACACAGCGGAAGTCTAAAAGTAATTATACAAACCGAGTTGAAAGTATAATAAAATATTACACAACGGATTGTAAATGGATCCACAGGCGGATCTAAAGCATAAAGAAAATATTGTTCAACAGACTTTAAGTATCAAAAGCTTGCAAGACTCTTATTTAGTACTTAGGAGTTCTCCAGCCCATTACGCGTAGTACCTGCACTTAGTCTTTTTGAAAAATACGTCAGTTTACATTGGTAAATATAATTAACTGACTCTTTTGAAAAGTATTTATAAATTGGGTTGAATGCACAAGGCATAAAATATTTTATAACTTGGGACAATTATTTTAAATAATCTTGTATACATATTTATATGTTTGTCGTCCATTCAGGGCCCGATTAGAAGAGCCGAGACAAGATTAATAGACACA
Organism: Helianthus tuberosus; assembly: GCA_030545235.1. NCBI lineage: Eukaryota > Viridiplantae > Streptophyta > Magnoliopsida > Asterales > Asteraceae > Helianthus > Helianthus tuberosus. Next base: position 594,108 of record JARYGA010041560.1, read on the forward strand.
CCACTAGTATAGGCCCACAAGAAGTTTCCTCACAAGTGAGATACCGTTTTACATACGCAACTGTCAGGTGTATGCCTACACCCCATGCTTAAGTCGTGGCCATTTCTAATGAATGAGCCGAGGATATCTAGGACACGGTCATTAACCCCCCAAAGGCATTGCATCAAACAAAACAGATTAAAACGGGTTATGTAAATTTATTAATCACAATCCGATTAAATGATTTCATACCCGACCAAGCGGTATTATTACATACCGTATCCCAAGCCCGTATAAGGGAAACATAAGTTAAAAGAATTTACCTGAGCTAAAATTACTTTATTCTCAGTCGTTTTTCAAATCAGCAAGTACAAGTACCTTTTACTGGGCTCCTAATCTGGAATGAAGGTTTTAATAACCTATTAGGTTCCTAACGGGTCTTTATTTAAGTTTTAACTTAGACCGGGTAGTTTTAATGAAAGGTTTACGGTTCAAAACGCAAGATTAAGCGAAGACCAGATTAGAATGAGATTTAGACCCAACAAGTATGAAGACTTGTATAAAACGGGTTTACTAAACACATTCTGGAATTTGAAGTAAAAATGATAAGGTTTGACCCGTTTCGGTTAGTTTATGCAAACTAGTTACATAAACCGTACCGAACACGTATATGCATAACGGGTAACCAAAAGATTCATGTACAAGTTCCACAAGTTAATATGCTTTAAATATGTTATGATATCAGTAGGATATCTCCCATTATGCCAAAAACGAATTTAAACCAATTTAAGCCCCGAAAGGGTATTTTGGTCATTTTAAAGTTTATAAAAGAGGTTAAATAGCAAACTGAGATTCTGGTCTAAAATATACAGTAAAAATATTAATTTTATCAAGTTACATCAGTAGGATATCATACATATGTGAGGTTTATCATTTATGGCCAAACTATGCACCGAAGGGGCATTTTGGTCATTTCACATATGCTTTTAAGGTCAAATTTGGAAATATGAGTTCAAGTCTTATACTTACTGTTAAAGTATAAAAATTTGTTTTACAAATCAGTAGGTAACAAGTCTTAGGTGCTAAATATGGTTTTAAACCATACTATGCGTTTATTTCGCATAAAAGTCGGTATTTGACGATATTCGGGTTGTTTAAGGAAATCTGAGATTTTGATCAGTCTCAAGTGTTTAAAATATTTTATTTAACATATGATATCAGTAGGAAAAGGTTTGGTATGCAAATCATATGTTAAACTCATTTTATTAATAAAAAGGGCTTTATCGTCAATTACCGAATTTATGCTAGAACTCTATCTTATGATTAGTATAAAATTTGACAAAAATTTCCAAAAATCCCAAAATATTATATTATAATAGTGGGTAGAAAGTTTGGTGCCAAAAATTGGGTTGAAATATGGTTTATGACAAAAATGCAATTTAATTAATAAAAAGTCTTTGTTTTACGATATCCTGCATAACTTTATTTTTAGACCATAAACTGATGTCAAATTTTTAGGACATACTTATATATCAGTAGTAAAACTTTTTGTCCCCTCACATTTTCAAAAATCTCGTTTTAATATCAAAAGGGCATAACTGTCAATTTTAAGCATTTAACGGGAACATACAAATGATTCGGATTCTTATGGAACCGTATAGTATAACCTTAGAGGGTTATACTAACATATAATGTGGTCCCAAAGGAACCCTAAGGCATAAATAAACTTAGCTAAAACAGGTCAGAACTGAAAGTCAAAGCAAAAGTCTACTTTTGCGACTTTCGGTTGCGAACCGAGCCTAAGCTCAGAATTGTTGGGTTGAACATGCCTAAACATGTTCTTATATTATTTACCAAGTTGTTTAAGTGATAAAATGTAATTTATAGCTTCTACATTATCAGTTATGACTTATTTTGCAAAAACTGACTCGTTTGACTTTTCTGTTAAGAAGTTTGACCCGATAATTAACCAAGTAAATGTGATAATTCGGAGGTGCCCTTTTAAGGGTTTAATACCTACATAATTACCAACACATAGCCACTTTCAATTCGAATAATGGCTGGACCGTTAGTGATTAATCACCAAGTCAAAGCGTAATTACAATATCTTTGACTTTCGGTCATTAAGCAAATAAAACCTTAACTATAGAAGCTAAGAACGCTTACAAGAGTCCTTAGCATGAAGATTATACTTGAGAAAGCTTCCTTGAAGATCAGGATGCTTTAGAGAGTGAGTTTGAGAGTGAATAAAATGATTTATGCAAGAACAAGTGAAGAATGTGAGCCTTTATATAGGATTTTGAAAGTTCTAGGATCAATGCAGGTGTCCTTAGGTGAAATCTGATGCATACATGTGTCCTAGAGGTTTTACAATACCATCAACATGCTGCTGATTCGAGAAAAGGGGTGTAGAAGATGACAACCCGCAACTGTCCATTTCTACTGCCCAGTTACAATCCTTACGGACTGAAAGCCTAGGCCTTACGGTCCATAACTGATTTTCAAATTTTATCGCCCAGTTAAGCCACCTTACGGTCCATAAGGTGGATGCTTTGTTGTCCGTAAGCCCTTAAACAGAAGACAAAATTTTGTGAACTTTTAGATTTTGACCATGCAATCTTTATAACTTGAATCTAAGGTCACTTTCAGCAGATGGGTCCACTTGATCAGTTCTGAATTGCTCTTGGAAGTAATGCCATGCACAATAAAGTTTTCGGTGTCTTTGAAGAAGCCATTTGAATGAAGATTTGTCGTATAAACACACATGACCATTTTTCCTTGATATTTGAATTATTCATCACAAGATTGAACTGGATGCTTATGAAATCCTTATCAGATATTCCTGATAGTGAATTAATATTTTACAAAGTTTCGGGAATGTTAAAAGGTCATTCAGATGTCACACCCCGAATTCCACGTGTCACCGGTGGGCCCGGCGGGGAGTATCGTGACGTAGTTGATATCATCTTAGTCAAACAACACAATATATATGAATGCACAGCGGAAGCAAAAGATAAATATATTACAATCCGAATATAAAGTAATATCAAGTATTACAACGGAAAGTAAAGGATCCACAGGCGGATCTTAAAACATAAACATTGTTCAACAGACTTTAGACGCCTAGAACTTGCAAGATTCCTTATTAGCGCTCTGAGCTTCCAGCCAATTACGTTCAGTACCTGTCACTTAACCTTTTTGGAAAATACGTCAGTTTTCACTGGTAAATACACTCAACCGACTCATTTGAAAAGAGTTTAAGAAAATTGATTTAGATGCACCAGGCACAAAACATTTTGACACTTTGATTAAAATGCACAAGGCAAAATTAATCTTTTATAACTTGGGACAATTATATTTATAATCTTGTATACAGATTTACATGTTCGTTGTACGTTCAGGGCCCGATGTAGAAACCGAGTCAAGATTAACAGACACACCACAAGTATAGGCCCACAAGAGAGCGGGATACCGTTTTTACATAATGCAACTGTCAGGTGTATGCCTACACCCCGTGCATAAGTCGTGGCCATTTTATAATACAATGATGTCAAGGATATCCGGGACATGGTCATTAACTCCTAAAGGCTTTTATTTCAAACAATACAGATTAAACCGGGTTACCTTAATAATTTAGTCACAATCCGACTAAGCATTCAATACCCGACCAAGCGGTACTTTTATAGTACCGTATCCCAAGCCCGTATAGGGAAAAATAAGTTAAGGGTATTTACCTGAGCTAGCTCCTGTCTTAAATAGCAAGAATTTAATAACTCAGCCGTATTCACTTAATTAAGCGTAGGTACCATTTACCGGAAGGCTCTAGTCTGGAACGATGGTATAAATAACCAATTAGAATGCTAACGGGTCTTTAATTAAGCCTAAGCTTAGACCGGCTAGTCTTAAAGAAAGATACGGTTCAAACGCACGATTTAGCGAAGACCGAAGTAGAATGTGATTCAGACCCGACAAGTTTGAAGACTTGCTTAATATGGGTATTTCATACACATTCTGGATTTTGAGATAAAAATGATATGGTTTGACCCGTTTCGGCTAATATATGCAAACTAGTTACATAAGCCGATCCGAACGCGAAAAGTGCGTAACGAGTAACCAAATGAATCATATACAGGTTTCCTAAGTTAATATGACTTAAATATGTTGTGATATCAGGAGGATATCTTCCATTATGCCCAAAACGAGTTTAATCTTAATTTAAGCCCCGTAGGGGTATTTTGGTCATTTAAAAGGTTATAAAAGAGTTTAAATATAAACCTGGGTTTAAAACTTTAGCTTACTGTAAAAATATAATAATTTACTTAAAATATCAGTAGGTATCAAACCTTATGTGCTCAACAAAATCTTAATACATACTATGCGTAAAAAATGCCTAAAAAGGCGATTTGGAGCCATTTCCGGGTTTTCAAAGCAAAGCTGATATTTTTATATTTCCAGAAGGCTCAAAATACTTTATTTATTATATTAGATCAGTAGAAAAAGATTTGGGGTCAAAAGGATTTGTAAAACTCATTTTATGGCTTAAAAGGGCAAAACCGGCATTAACCGAATCATACTTAGAACTCTAAGTTATGCTCAGCCTAAAAATAAATAAAAATCTTCAAAAATCCCAAAATATTATTTTATATCAGTAGGTAAAAAGTTTGGTTTCAAAAATTGGGTTTAGATAGGCTTTACGCTAATTACGTCGTTTTATTAATAAAAGGTTTTCTAATTACGCTATTGAGCATAACTCCTAATCTAGACCTCAAACTGATGTCAAATTTTAGGGACAAGTTTATAATTCAGTAGTGAAGGTTTCTATCCTTTCACATTTTCAAAAATATCGTTTTAAGGTCAAAAGGGCATAACGGTCAACATTTAGGCATATAACGGAAACACGCATGAACTAGGATTTCTATGGAACCAAGTTGTATAACCTTGGAGGGTTATACTAACTTATAATATGGTCCTAATGGAATCCTAAGGCATATCTAAACTAAGCTAAATCGGGTCAGAACTGAAAGTCAAAGCAAAAGTCAACTTTTGCGACTTTCGGTTCCGAACCGAGTCTATACTTAGAATTGTCGGGTTGAACATGCTTAGACATGTTCAACTAATATTTACCAAGTTATTAATGTGGCAAAACTGATTTTATGACTTTTAATTTAATAGTTATGCATTTTATTTAAAACTAACCCGTTTGACTTTCATTTGACCCGACAATTAAACTAAGTAAACGTGGTAATTTGGAGGCGCCCTTTTGAGGGTTAATTACCTACCTAATTACGGTCATGTAGCCATGTTCGTTACAAACAATAGCTTAACCGTTTAAAAGTCAAAGCGTTTATTGATAACGCTCGACTTTTCTGTTTAAAACGCTAAAATTTAAACTAGGCACGAAAGGGGACTTACAAAAGGGTCCAAGCAAGGAGGGTTGATCCTAATTTCTCAGGTATGAGGAGCAAAGTCCCCAACTTAGAGAATTCAAGATCAAGTGTGGGTTATGAAGGAAGTGGGGAAGGGTATTTATAGGTTTTTGAGGACCGTTAGGATCGTTCCTCGTAAACCGTGATTGAATCTGAACCCTACACATATTACCCATGGTTTTATAAACAATGGGCAGCCCCTAGTTTCCAAAAAAACCATTTACAATTGATAGAAACTGCTGGAACAGGCTGTTTACAGCTGTTTAGCAGCAAACAGCACTTTCATATATGGCAGAAATGGCCCCTGTGAGCTTTTATGGTCACTTTAGGCACGTTCAAGGCCCGTTAACCTCATTTTAAAGCTCCACTATGATGTTTAAACATAGGGGACATGAAACATGCTCAAAAACATGTCAGATGTCGGTCCGTTTGGCCGTATGGTCACGTTGTTCGTCTAATTACGACGAAACACGAACGGACGCGAAAAA